>PVIH01000397.1:227002-364568 GCA_004025045.1 Sigmodon hispidus
CACATGCACACACACACACATATATATTGTTCAACCAGGTCTATGTATTATAGCATAAAATGCCAAAGGTTTTTCTCTAACATATAAAATACTACCTTATTAGTGTAAGCATTTGGGCATGAAGGAAGTAAACTGAGGCCTTGGTTAGCTAACAATTGTGGTATAAAAAAGGGAAGATTTCATAGTCAGCATTCTCTGCTTTGAATGTATTGATGCTTCTGAGTTATGCAGAGTTGAGTTCAAACTCCTTGGAGTGCTAAAGACAGACAATAAAAATCCAGCCCAGCAAACTTGCCACACAAGACTGAGCTTCCTTCCCCTTTGTCTGCCAGCGGCAACAAGCTTCGCAAAGCTGTCTCTGTTCTAACCTCACAGATCCACACATTCTTTCTAGAAGCTCTGTCAGTGATGTATTTGTTCCTGAGTCATTATGCCTGTAGATGTTCAGCCCTTTGCTATTGCCTGGCCCTCTAATTTTATTTTCACTAAACTGTTGAATTTTCAAAAACCCAGCTTAGACATCACTGCCAGTACTTCTCTACAATTTTTTAAAAAATGTATTTAGAGTAATTCTTTATACCTGTCACCTCCATTACCCTGAGTTCCACTGGGAAAGGGGTGATGTTTAGCACACAGTGTTTGATAAGCACTAAATTAATAAGGAAAAGAATAATATTTTGATAAGTTGGATGCATGCTATGGAGAGGACTCAGGGAAATTCTGCAAGCAGGTAAGATTTTTAAGTGCTTATAATATATTATTTATACAACAGCTTTCTTCAAGGAGCTTAATGTTCTAAAGTCTTTGGCTATATTTTCTCCTTCCAGATTAACCATTTGACTTTTGAAAATCGGGTAAATAGTTCTCCATCTGTTATTCCTGTGGGCAGAAAGTAGACTCTTCTCCTTCACATGGCCCCCGGTGTCTTCTTATGAATTTTAAGCTTTGATACAGTAAATTAAAAATCACACAGTGAGAAGGATAACCAAACAGAAACAGGAGACCATTCTGGGAAAGATCAACCAGGCTCAGACAGGGAGAAGGCTGTAAAACCAACACCAGGTTAATGACAGGCCTCGGGCTGGTAGCCAGAAGGCCCCATGCCTATGCTGCTGTTCATGGTACAGTGGAGGCTGCTTTCTATCTTTTCTTTTTCTCACTAGAGTCCAGGAGTGATGAAGTGGTTTATAGTTAGGCATTCTGATTTGTGTGTGTATGTGGCTTATAAAGGTAGATTAATTATCTGTAACATATCCATTGTGAAACCAGCCATATTCCCCCAAAAAAGTAAGAAAAGAAAAAAAGAAAAGAAACACAAACACAAAATATTCTATCTTAAGTTTTATTTTTAATCCAAAGAATTGGTTTCCAATGGAGATCGAATGTTCTATGGAGCGGGTGTGGTATATGGGTTGACCCCTGCCCTACCTCCCTTTGCTGAGACTGGCTTCATCACAGCTGTCCTGTACAATTCTTTGGTCATTTATGATGCTCTCTGTACTTCCCGATTTAGCATCCTCCAATGAATGTGTTGATGGTGTTTCCTTCTCCCACCTCGTCATTAATGAAGATGCTGAGGGAAGCTGGCCCATCAGCAATCCACCAGCACCCCACCAAACACCTCCCACCTCTAGCTGCAGAAGCATTTATCATTACCCTTTGTTTACAGGCCTCTCACGTCTTTCTAACCCATGTGTGGGGCTTGTGTCCCAGCCAACGCTCAGCCTTGCTCTATGAGGAAAACAGAAAATCCTGCACACACTTTGCATCTGTCTTGTGATTAGTGGGAGAGTCTCGGTTTAGAGAGATAGAAAGAAAGGGAGGAAAGTTAGGTGAGATAGAAGGGGTTTGGTGAGGAAAGAATACAGATGTAGGAGGTCTGCTTTTTTTTTTTTTCCAATGATGGCTTCTAGGTAACCAGCGCCAAAGTTCACACAGAAGCCAGATGCCCAGAAAGGGTATACCATTCATCTGTCACTTTTGTCCTCTCAGAATGTATGAAGAGACACTGTGTGCAAACACACACACACACACACACACACACACACACACACACACAATTTTCTCGTGGATTAAGAACAGGACCTAGTGTCTTAGTTATTTTTATCATCACTGTGACATGATACTTAACAAAAACAAAATAAATAAGATGAAGGGTTTGTTTGGGCTCATGGTCCAATGGGACAGTCCATCAGGGCACAGAAGTCAGGTGGCAGGGGTGAGGTGACTGGGCATATTGGATCCACAGGTAGAAAATAACAGTAAATGTAGTGCTCAGTTCTCCTTTCCCTTTTTATTCTGTCTGGAATGCCAGACAATGAAATGGTCCTCGGGTATTCAGGGTGGCTCTTCTCTTTTCAGTTAAGCATTTTTGAAAACACACACACACACACACACACACACACACACACACACAGAGAGAGAGAGAGAGAGAGAGAGAGAGAGAGAGAGAGAGAGAGAAAGAGATTGGCTCAGAGCTGTGTCTCCTTTGATCCCAAATCCAGTCAAGTTTCCACTAAAGAGTACCCATCACTTTGACTCTCAAATGTTCAATGAGGAATCACATTCCCCTGGTCTTTCCTTCAGATCAGATTTACTTAATTTTGATATTCTAACTCTAAATTCTAAGAATGGAAAAACAAACCAGACATTCCCCTGCCTGTGGGAAGCCTGTTGTGTACTGTAAATATCACAGGGCCAGTGACCTGAGGCATGGGAAGGCAGAGGCCAGCTGGCCGAGGGGTTAGCTCATTCTGAAAGGAGAGGAGTCTAAAGGGTTTCTGGGTGAGTAGGGACATTGAGCTTAAAGCATCCTCATTTACCTGATTTTGGTTTAAAACCATAGAAATCACTTCCTCACAGTTCCCTAAGCAAGATATCTGAAATCAGGATGCCAACAAAGCTGTGATCACCCTAATGGCCCTGGAGAAGGATCCTCTGGGCACCCTCTGTTTCTGGGGGTAGAGCATGCTTTGTTCCAGTCTCTACCCCAGTATTCACATGGTTGCCTTTTCTCTGTGTTGAAAGCCTGTGGGTAAGTGTTTAGCCCCCTGTAGCTCAGGAAGATTCCCTATAGCTCATTATCACAGCTGGCCCCTCTCTACTGCCATTGGTTATTTGAATGTGTCCATCTATTTTCACTCTTGGGTTAGTTTTCCCAACTGCATATTGCCACTCAGGCACAGACCCTATAGGCCAGGAGACATTTCACTTATCTATCTTATTTCATACTTGCTTAGCTGGAGCAAATCTCTAGGCTGATTGCAGCCAAGCGTCTCTATCTTCTAAACTCCCAAGATATTATGTTGGCCTCTTCATAACTGTCTACATATTTATCTCTCACACCATGTAAGGTACTTACTGGCAGTCATCAGACTGTTTATATACATGTAGCCTTCCACAAAACATGCCTGCTCACTGAATAGAAGAGATGGGTGACCACAGGGACAAAGGGACGGTTGAACCAATGTGTAGGTGGCCCTGATAGTTTCTGCACTAAACCTCAAGGAAAGTATTATGGTTGTTGTTGTTTGTTTTCTGAAATTTTCCTCTCCCACTTCTTTAAAACTGCAACACTGAGAAAGAGGAGGTTAGAGAATACCAGTTTTAACTCTGAGATGGAATATGTTTGATACTGATCATTTTGGATATACTCCATTATCTGACTCTTTAGCTCTTTCTTTCCATCATCCTTGGTGGTCTAGGGGCTGCTAGCTCCTCTTTCGCGGTAAAAACCCGCCGTGAGATATGTTTTAAATGGGGTTTATTTTGTGAAAATCACTTACAAAACAGAGCCGGTTTTAAGAGAAGATGACAGGATAAGGTTGCAGGGCGCCGGAGCCTTTCTAAAGAAGATTCCTCATCCCCACATCGTACGTCCAAACTCCGGCACAGCTGGGCCGAACTACTCACCCACTCCGGCGCAGCTGGGCCGAACTGCTTACCCGATCGGGAACTCTCGAGAAAGAATGACGGCTTCCTGTCCTGGTCCTCTCCCTCGAAGGTCTACTTCTGGAATCCTTTCCAGTTAACCACGCCCCGCTCGTCTCCAGTCCTATGACGCGATCATTCACATATATAGTTCCTGATTTCCCGCTACATCTCTCTTTTGGTGAGAGGGTTGGATGGAGTGGTACTTGGCTGGCCTAACATGCTCAGAACCTTGAGTTCTCTCCATCCTGATGTACAGCCCTTACAGCACTCAGCTAAGGCAAGTTTACATCTCCATACAACTCCTCCATCTTTCTGTAGACCGCTGTGTGTTCTCAATCTCCCCCAGCCATTCTTACCTCTACACTTGTTGATATCACTCACACATTGTTGGAGTTTGCATACAAAACAATTCCACTCAAAGGTCTATGCCTTAAGGGTTTGGTCTTTGTGATAGTTAGGGAGTTTTGGGGGGGGGCTAGCAGGAGGAACTAGGTCACTGGAGGAATGTCCTTAGGGATTTCTGGCCCCTGGCCACCTCTTACCACATACTCTGTCTTCTGCCCACTATAAAGTGAGCAGCCTCTTCTGCCACTTTTTCCCATTGCCATGATGTCCTTCCTCACAGTAACACAGGTGGTGACCATGGATAGAGCCCTAGGAAACTGTTAACCAAGATAAAATTCCTCCTCTCAGTTGCTTATGTCAGATATTTGGTCACAGCAGTGAGCAAAGCAGCAAACACAAGGATACACAAATACACACAAACACCATGTTACTTATAATTGTATTTTCATATTCTTAATGAAGGAGGATAGTTAGCATTGGCAAGGGTGGAAATATGATTCTTTCTTTTTTCTCTTGAGAATGAAAATGCCTGGAGTGAGGTAGACAGTCACACACTTGGCCAGGACATATGTTGAGAGAGCAGCTTCCGTAGAACAGCTCTGTGGTAACATCTAGGTTCTAGTGCAGCGTTGTCATGAATAGGCAGTGTGGTCCTGGTATCCATGCCACTTTGAATGTGCCAGACAGCAAGATCCTTCTCACCAAGGGTCACCATTTCCATCTCAGCACAGATTTGTTATTTCCAAGTGTAGCTGGCTGTGCATTATCATGAGACAGTTTTTTCTTCCCAGAACCCCGCTAAGGTATTGGAGCAGGGTTCTTAACCAAATGTTTTCAGTTCTTTGGTTTAGTTTTTTTTTGTTTTTTGCACACTTTCTCTTGAGTCCAAAGAGTAGAAATTGCAGTTTCTTTTAACAGTAATGGTCTGGATATTCAGTGATTCTTAGCAGAGTGATTTCTACTGGCATTTATAGAGGTGGTGATGGTACGGTGACAGGCTGACTAAGCTGAACCCAGAGAGCTACACTTATTCACTTATTAATTATTCATGCCTGGAATTCTCCAAGAGATAATATGGACAGGTATGTAATAAAAACCTCTATTTTCAAAGGATTTTACAACCCAAGGAGCTGTGGAAGGGTGACAAAGGAGGGAACTGGACAAGGAAGTCTGAGAACATGTTTTATCTTTTATCTTTAAGATTCCTGTCAGACACGGACAGAAACAGAATGCAGCTCTAGCAGCTCAAGCATGCTGGATCTTCAGCAAACACAAGCTCACATATTCTCTTATATCAGTCTTTAAAATGAATTGAATATGCCATTTTCATGTTATTTGGCATTATTTTAGTACTTTGACATTACTTTTAAAACACACATATAATTTTTATTTCATAAACCATATTTTACATTGGCCTTAAAACAGAGCTGCAGGCCTGCCAAACTGCTACTGTGGAAGTGTTTGTACTTGGGTTGAATTAAGCTGTCCAAGGACACAAATACTTGTTTTCATGCAGGGAAGTTTTAATAATTCAATTGACTGCAGAGATAGGGGTTTGGGAATCAGAAGATCACATTGTGATCATGTTTCTTATAATATCTGCTTTGAAGATTAACGGCCACCTACAGGCCTTTGATGACTACCAGACATACAGAAGTCCACCTGCTCATGGAAAAAGTTACCATATGTTCAAGCTATAGGGCAGGTTTCTGGCAAAGGCAACACTTGGTCATGAAATCATATATTTTTAATTATGTTCTTACCCTACAAAAATTTATTCTGTGAAAGAGGGAGCAAGAATCTGAGTACTTCAGGCCAGGTTATCTTTCTATTTTAAATTAAAGAACAGCTATAAAGGAAGAGGGATTTTTCCACATAGCATGAATGTGACATTTAGTGAGAATGTCTTGAGGAGGAAAGACGACTTCTTTACAAATTTTTATTTTGCTTATATGAGTGTTTGCCTGCATATAGGTATGTGCACTGTGTGGTCAGTATCCACAGAGATCAGAAGGGGGCAGTGGATTTCATGGAAATGGAGTTACAGGCAATTGGGAGTTGCCATGTGGGTACTGGAAACTGAACCTGTATCCTCTGGAAGATCACTGAACCATTTCTCTCTAGCTGGAAAGTTTATTCTTGAAGCTCATAGAGAGAACTATAAAGCAGCATTTTACAAACCCACAAAACCAGGGAGCTGTTTTTTTTTTTTTTTTTTTTTTTTTTTTTTTTTTTTTTTTTTTTTTTTTTTTTTTTTTTTTTTTTTGCATACGGTGTATTGATAAACTTTCAGGGGTGGCTAATGGAATCTAAAGTATGCTGAACATGTGGTATGCAGATGAACTCATCATTGTAAGAAATGATCAAATTTTGATTCATATGTTTAATATACAGTAGACAGTGACTAATGTTATAAAGATATGGTGAAATGATGAGATGGTATATAACTTACAATAACAGCTTTTAAAGAGATAAAATGCTCTCTGGTGCTAGTTTCTGTTGTTAAAGCCAAATTTGAAATCTAAACCTCTTTGCTTTTATAGAGTATTTTTGGTAGGTAACAGTTCTAGTTAGCTTTTTGTTGTTCCCGGAAAATATTGAACAAAAACAACTTGAAGGACGATAGGGCTTTTTTCAGGTTACCTGCTATGGTTCATCACACAGAGAACTAGGCAAGAACCTAGAGTTAGGAGCTGAAGCAGATGTCATGGAGGAGCAGGGTTTACTGGCTTTCTTCCTGAGTCTAGCTCAGAGTGCTTTCTTATAAATCACAGGACCAACTGCCTATGATAGTGCTTCCCGTGGTGGGATAGGCCCCTCACATCAATCAGAAGTGAGAACATTCCCTGCAGACATGGCCACAGGCCCATCTGATTGCATTTATTCCACACTCGGGTTTCCATTTTCCCAGCAATATCAACTTGACCACTCAAGTCAGGAAAATTAAATTTCAGGACACTCATAGACTTGGAATTTAGAGAGAACATTTTCTTTTTTCAAATGTGTGAACTGAGCCCACCCAGCCTGTGAGTGATCCTTTACCTTCATATATACCCAGTGTCATACTGGAGTCTCCCATATAGAAAACCAGTTATTAATTTTTATAAGATTTTGAAAGCCACAATCATTACTTAAAAAATTTTATAGTCACATCATATAATATGCTGAATCAAAAATAATGGGAGTTTAAGGCTAGCCTAGGCTACATGGTAAATTCCAGGCCAGCCTAAGAGATAGTCTTTTTATAAATTTTTATAAACTTGAAATTAAGAAGTTATAAACAAAGCAATGTCAAAAATTCTGGTTCTCAATTAGTCCATTTCACTATTACATATGTCCTTTTGATTACTTATTTATTTTTTAGTACTGAGAAATGAACCTAAGACCTTATACCTGGTAAGCAAATGCTCTAACATTGAACACCCCAAACAAAAATTATTCATATCTTTTGCATTTTCACAATATGTCTTTCATTCCACTAAATACACATTTACCAATACATAAAGTTACTAGCTGGACACTGGCCACAGTGGGGGCATTTATACCATGGAAATTAGATAATTCTGCTGATGTTCTCTATTTATGGAAGAGCCAGTTGTGAGACATTTCCCAACACTGCTGTGCCCACCCTTGACCATGGCCTTTTTGCTGTCACTTATTAAAAAAGCAAAAAAAAGAAAACAAAGCAAAGAAAACTTAGCAATTAGCCTAGGGCCACGATAGCTAACTAGGCAACTGAGCTAAAT
This sequence comes from Sigmodon hispidus, assembly GCA_004025045.1. NCBI lineage: Eukaryota > Metazoa > Chordata > Mammalia > Rodentia > Cricetidae > Sigmodon > Sigmodon hispidus. The sequence continues at coordinate 235,027 of PVIH01000397.1, forward strand.
TTTATGATGCTTTCTATATTGTCCCTTTATGTGGTGAGAGTAACATCCCTACTAACGGGACACATGATTCATTTGCAAATAGGATGTTAGGCAGTAGTAGATGGTGGTCACTGACACAAAATATTTACATTATTCAGCCACACTGCTGTGCTAGACCTGAACTTTGGCCCTAAGATCACAGATTGGAGGAGACCCAGACAAGCCAATATAGGTTCTATTATTTCAATTAAGTGCTTTGAATGGAAATTACAAAGTGTAGGATGGAGAAAGTCAAGACTGAAGATCCAGGAAGTCAACTCGGAAGAAGTGGCTTTTAACCCTAGGAGAGAAGGGTAAGTAAACCTTAGCCAAGCAATCATGGACAGTAACACAAGCTGAGGTTGGTGGAAAGGCAGGTAATAAGGACTCCAGGCTCTGGGAAGACCATTGTACATGGAGACGTGCCCGGAGGGGGGGTGGAAAGGGGGAGAAGATAGTAGGTGAGCTGTAAGAGTCAGTTTTGCAGGGTTTTCTGACTGCTGTTTGAGAAACAAGCAGAGGGGTGGGTCTAAAGGTGGAGCTGCCTTACAGGGTACTGGAGCAGAATACCCCAGCCATGGAGCAGTTTATTAGATATACCATTTTCCCAGGAACATTATAAAAGGAGTTATCTCCAGAGTAAAGAATACAGAAGAGCAGGATGGGGCCAACAAGATGGCCTACTGGATAAAGGGGCTTGCAGCCAAGTCTGGCTGCCTGAGGTCTGTGGTAATGCATTATATTGTAGTCTGGAATATCAGAGAACAAAGTCACCCACAGAGCCAAGTCATGAAGGTCAGGGAGTGGTGACCCACTTCTTTAATCCCATCACTTGGCATAGATCCTCTGGATCTCTGTGAGTTTAAGGCCAACAGAGCTGGGCAGTGCTGACACTCACCTATAATCTTAGCACTAGAAGAGCTGGTCCAGGAGTTGAAATAGCTGGGCAGGGAAAGATAAGACAGGAGAAGGCAGAAGTTCTTCCCTTTGCCTCTGCATCCAGTCAATCTGAGGACTCATAGAGACAGGATCTACCCTGCTCTACCTGAGGAGTTGCCTGGGTAAGAATTGGCTGTCGTTTGCTCCCTGTCTGTCTGATATTCAGCTTTTTCCCAGTACCTGGCTCCAGGTTTTATTATACACCAAGTAGAATTTGTGCACTAGAGATCCATTCCCAGGATTGCATGAAGGAAGAAAAAAAGTGTCATCAATTGTTCTCTGACCTCCATATTATGGGTGACATGGCACACACATGGGTACAAACAACAAATAAATATAATCTAACATAAAGGAAGATCCAAGGTAGGGAAAAGCAGACAAAGAAAGAGTGTGATTGCATGAGTTTGGGAGCAAGTATTAGCCCTCACTTACTCCCTGTAAGAATATTTGAATTTTTTTCTTTCGATGGCTCTCACACTCTTTTTTTTTTCTTTTTGATTAGTCAGTGTCCAACGTCCATGCTGAGACACATAAGTTACTTCCATAGCTGATCATAGTGCCCTTTGAAAACTAGACTTGGGTTCCAGAATGTTCTGTTCTGACCTTCTTCGGCAAGTGTTGATTTCCTTAACTCGCATTGTTGACCCCCTGAAGATGTGTTCTGTTCTTGTCAGCTTCCTGTAATGTATGACTTGAGGTCCTTTATGAACAGGAAAAGGTTGTTCTGGCTCTCAGTTTGGGAGAATTTCACCCATGATCAGTTGGCTCCAACTTATGGGCTTGAGGCAAGCCAGTGTATCATGGAGGGGGCTCACAAAGAAGCAAAACCACATGCCTAATGGCCAGAGATCACATCATCATTCAAGGACACACCATTTATAACCTGAGTAAGGCTCCCCCTAAACCCAGTGGGCCATATGTCTTGAGCTACCACCATCCAGTAGTGCTGCATGGACACTAAGCTTCTGAGCCTTTGGAAGACATTTCAGAGTAGGGTCCATGCCCTGTTCATAGGTAGATTCATCCTAGTCTGGTTCACAGTAGATATACAGCTTTTGTGGCAGGATTGATTGATGCTGTGCCCAGTTATAATTAGATAAGAGTAACTCTCAGTCTAGGAGATCTGAGAAGGGTGGTGTTATTGTTATTTCAAGGGCATCTGTTAAACAGATGTTTCCCTGGAGAATCAGTGACACAAAGCTACGTGGTGAGCCAGGGCATCCATGAGATTCCCTCTATACATGCTTGACCATCTATCATACCATTCCCAGGCTAGTCCCTCTTCTATCTCTGCTTCAAAATGAAGGGATGTGGTGTGCATATGTGATCAGACCATGCCTGAGAAGTCACCTATACTTCACAGTGGTCCCTAGTGGTATCCATCTTCAGTGGTGAGTGGAGCCAGCCCTCAGTGTGCTGTGCTCCTCACCTCCCTGGTGCATGGCCTTTGCTTCGAGCCTCCTTGTCACCCACACTATGTGTTGGTTGGCTTTCTTTCTCTGGATAGTTCTTGTCTTTCTTTGATTTCCCTGCTCAAACATCCCTTGCCCATGAAAAGAGCCTTTTACTGATCTAGCCAGGCCTTGTTGGCTCACCCTGTCTGAAATAGCCCTGAATACATTGTCAGGTCAGCAATCTGTTTACATGCCAGGTTTACTCCTAAGTCATGGAGTCTTTTTTGGACTAGGTAACAAGTGCTAGGCACACCAAAAATGTTAAATAGAAAAATTAATTAGGAAGGTACTTCCTGGTGGGTCCCTGGAAAATCGCTCTACTTCAGGGATATATTCCTTGTCCCCTCCTCCTGTAGGCAAAGTCATTTCATTACCTCTCTGGTTCAGCTTGGAGGTGTTCTGATACTCTAGCATTTGCACAGCCTATAATACTGGTGTGCCATGTGCATTTGAGTACTTTTCCAAGCACACACTAGAATGCTATTGCAACATGAAACTGCTTTTGTTATACTCCTCTATAATTAGACTCTCTATATAATGGGACTTGCTAAATCGAGAACAGTTAGTGCTTGTGTGGGGGCAGGCAATAAGACTGATAGATTATATTCAGCTCAAACTTTCAATCACTCGTGAGATCTGTTATAGACATGGCAGATGGTGGATGACTCTAAAAAGACTCATAGAAAGGATCCACAGGGTGTGATGGAGAGAAGGCAAAACCTAGATGAATATCACATGCAGTGGTCAGAGACCAATGAGGAAGACACCCATTCATTCCACAGGTATTTGTTCCCTGGTTGAGGCTCTATTTTGAGGACACAAAACAGACAAAAGTCACTTTCTCCTTAATTAGAAGAGACCGACAGTAAGTAAGTAAGTGACCTAGAACAGGCTTCTTGAATCCCCTTTGGCAGACACATATCAGAGAGAATGCATCAGATTCTACATTATGATTACAGTCACAAAGAAGCAATGAAAATAATTTTATGGTCAAAGATCACTACAACATAAGGAACTGAGTGGATACAGCATTAGGAAGGTTGAGAGTCCTGGTCTAGAATTTCTGATGGATGTAAGTATTAAGAGAACAGGAAGGGAGAAGATGAGGAATCCCCGGCACAGGAGGGGAGGTCTTTCTTAAATAGACAAACCAACAAAGCAGAGCAGAGTTGATAGAGACAAGAAGCACAACATCAGTGAAGCCCAGAGTCATGAAGTGCCTATAGTGGGATTGTGTTAGTATGATGTAAATATTTGTCCTTCCTATTGGTTTAATAAAAAGCTGATTGTCTAGAAGCAGTGTGAGTGAGGCTACCAGACTATGAAAACTCTGTGAACATTTCAGAGCCGGGCAGAGATGCCAGGAGACACAGGGGAAAGAAACTGAAATGCGGCTGAGAAAAAGTACTGAGCCACATGGCTAAACAAGATAAGAATCATGGGTTAGTTTGAGAGTAAGGAGTTAGCAAGTTATGCCTGGGCCCTATGCCGATCAGCATAAAATTAATATAAGCATATGTGAGTTTCTGTGGGACTGCAAGTCAGAACCTCAGGGCTAGACCAGAAACCTATTACAACACATTTCCATTAGAGGGACCCTCCAGAGGTAAAGGCTTGTTGTGGATATGTGTCTAGCTTGTATGAACAAGGGCAAGGTCAGCCTTAAAGGAATAGGCCAGACTATAGCGGACTTGTCGATCATTTTAATATCATTAACATCTACATTGAGTAAGACAAGGAAATAGTTGGACATTAGAAGTCAAGAAATTCCATATAAAGTCAACAAAGGCAAATGGATCTGCAGTACTTGGCAACCTATTAGATGATCTGGGCATCCTAGATGAAGTCAACACTGAGAAGAACTGGTGCTCAGAGTCCATGTTGCTTCTATCTCCCGTTGTCATTCATTCATCCAAAGCCTTGTGCCAGACTTAGAGAATGCATGGCAAGCCAGGTGTGTGCCAGCCTCCACTTCTACACAGTAGGATGAGCAGGCAAACACCGAAAAAAGCCACCCACTGTTTGATGGAGGGAATATGGCATGAGGGGGTACTCCATCTGAAAGCACAAAGCCTTTTCTTCCAGAGGACCAAGAAGCAAAGCTGAATCTGATGAGTAAGGGGAACTTGTGCATGGGGGAGAAGCAGCAGTTTCTGGGATTGACCAAGCTATGAGTTAGAAGACTCTGAGGTTGGGGCAGTATTGTACTTCTTGGGTAAAGAACAAGTGTGGTCATGTATAAAGAGATCACAGGGCATGGGCGTAGGTGAGGGCAGTCTCATGACAGGGAGCTGGAGAGGTAGGTAGGGGCAAGGTAAGGAGGTGTTCTCAAATACTTTATTCTAGGGACAATACAATGCTCCTGGAATTAGTTTTAGAAAGATCATTAATTTTGGCCGCAGAGTAATGGATAGATGTCAGGGGAGACAGAAGTGGAGACTAATAGAATCTCCCTGGCAAGACAAGATGGAAGTTGTATGGAAGATAATTAAGAGAAATAGATCAGACACATATTGGGAGGAGGTATGAATTAAATTTGTGGACTGATTTAATTTTTGAGTGTGTGTGTGTGTGTGTGTGTGTGTGTGTGTGTGTAATAACTCCCAGTTTCTTATCTGGGGACTAGATTAGGACATAGAAAACACCAAAGATTTTGTGAGGAGAGGCAGAATATTGAATGTTGGAGGTTGTAAGTAACCAGGAGAGATGTGGAACCCACAGATGACTAGGTGGTGCAGACAGGGTGTGAGGGGATGCATACTGGGAACATGTTAGGACACACACACACACACACATCTAAACATTATTTGTTCACAGGCAACCACAGAGAGAGAGGGGGGCTACTTTAGGCCCAATCTCCCAAATTTGAAGAGTTTAAGACAGTGAAAATATTTAGTACCTATGAATACCCTGGGAGTGGAAACCCTCATTTTATTTAGCAGAGGGGAAGACTGATGCCAGCCCTCTGAGCAATTACTTAAACACAAGCCATACTGTGACCCAGCAGTGCCCCACTGTGTAGTGGGCAGAGCAGCTGGTATAAGGCTCTCTAAAGGTAAGTGAGGATCCAGCAGTGGATAGCGGAATACAGCCTGAGTGATGTCACTATGGGATGGCCAAGTCACATGTACACAAGTACACAAAGCAACAATTGCTTCCAACCAATAATGGTATGGGCTAAGTGTGTTCTTTATTACACACTATCAATGAAAGGAAACACACCCACAGTCTGGTCACTGGGCATCCCTCAAGGCTACATTAATTTAAGGAAGTAGGTCCATTATGTCAGATTAACTTTTAGAAGGGGACTCAAAAGAAGGAAATGGGGTGGGGGGGTCCGAGGTGAAGATGGAAGGAAATGAACTGGGGGCTGAGATTTGAACTCAGAGAGGCAAGACACAAGATGGAGACAAGATGATCCCACTTCTCATTTGGTTCTGGACCCTAACCCTTCACACAGGACTGTTTTTTAAGTCTTATATGTGTCCTGTGAAAGAGGACTATAGCTTCTCAGATGAAAGGGGAATGAGTCTGGCACCTCCTGAAGAACTTTGCAGTGTACTCAGCCCATACCATAAACAGGTACAAAATAGAGTTTTCTCTCTCCTGTCCAGCATGCTCCCTCCAAAGCCTGGCTTCCCCCGGGCCCACAGACCTCCCCAGAGGCCACTCTGGCTTCATCCTCCTCAGTGAGCCCTGCTTGCTGACACTCAGAGCCACTTTGGAAAACACAGGTGTCCTCAGCTAGACACCAGAGAGCAGCTTGGAGAGCTTCATGTTCTGGAGCCTTCCATCCAGGAAGAGTGAGGCAGGAACCTTTCTTGGGTTCCTGGAAGGTGACCTGGCTTTCTGCAGCCAATGGCTTTGCTTTTGTAGCCTGGTTCTCACTCCAGCAGGAGGCTGGCCTAGTCTTTCATTGGGTCTGCTTTTCCTATACCTTACACTGCTATTTATTTGTTCAACTGGCCCGAGATGGCCTCATAAGCTTTCCAAACAGGCCATTTTTTTCTCACTTTTCACCTAGGCTTTGAGAAATTCCCACTAAAAATTCATAGCCCAAACTGCCTAAAGACTCCAAGCATCCTCAGAATAAAGTTCCAGGGCCTCCAGTATCTTCTATCTTAGCTAAGTAAGTGAGGCTGGCTGTCAGATCCATTTCCAAGTCAGTCATGTCACTGGAAACACAAAGTGAGCAAAATTTCTGCTCATTCTTGCCAGCACGCATTATTTTTTAAAGAAGAAATTTTAAATTCTGCTTCATGTGTGTATTGGCCTGCATGTGTGTATGTACAGCATATGTGTGCCCATGGATATCTGAGGAGGATGGTACCTGATTCCTCACAACTGCACTCATAGGCAGTTGTGAGCTACCATGTGGGTTCTGGGAAGTGAACCCAGATCCTTTATAAGAGCAGTAAGTGCCCTTTCTAATGTTTGAGCCATCTCTCCAGTCCTATTTCCTTTTTAAAAATTAAAAACAAAACAAAACCGTAAGGCTAGACTGACAGTTCTTTCAGAGGACCTTTGTTTCCCAACACATATATGGTGGCTCACAATCTTCTGCAAGTCCATTGACAAGAGTTCTGGTATTCCCCTAAGCACTGGGCACATACATACACAGGCAGGCTTAGACACTGTTCTATTGCTGTGAGAAGACACCAGGACCAAGATAATTCCTATTTAAAACAACAACAACAACAACAATATATCCTAGAGCATCTAACCCAGCAGTTTTCAACCTGTGGTTCAAGACCCCCATGAAAAGTTTCTCAAAGCCTTTCACAGGGGTTGCCTAAGAAAACACATTTGCATTACCATTCATACAGTAGCAAAATCACACTTAGGAAGTAATAACAAAAATAATGTTGTGGTGACCCCAAGGAGTCACAGCATTAGGAAGGTTGAGAATCACTTGGCTAGCCCTTCATTTCTTACTAAAACTTTCTTTTATGGGGAGGGAAAATCCAGTTTCTTCTATTTAGCCTTTGTCTGGGTATTTGACTGGCAGATTCTGTCCCTGCCTTCTGCTGATAACTTTCACACAGGGCCTTCGTGGGGCTGGAATGAATGGAGGCACACAGCGCCCTGAACTTTTGTTGCATGGTCACGCTTGGTGAAATGTTAACCGCTGTCATGTCTTCTGAGGAACTTTCCTTGTGCACTTGGGGGCTCCACAGAGAGAAGCTGGATGCCCTTGCCATCAGGACTGGTTTGATGGCAGTCTCTCAGTGGACATCTGCCACTTTCTCCTACCTGAGGAGGCTGAAAAAGGTGGAGTTGAAAACCAGAAGCAGCATGAGGAGGCAGTCATCTGCCCAGGGCTCCCAGGTGGGAGTGTCCTGCGGTCCTCAGGAGCTCAAGGTCATACCCACAGAGTGACTGCGCTCAGCCATCAGTGTAGGTGTAAAACCAGAGCAGATAGGGACCGGTCCAGAGAATAAATACTGGGGTCTCCAGAACATTCTGGAAGCTGAAGATGAATCATAGGGAGCCAAGTTGCATAGCTGTCCCCACACATCCCACCCCCACCGCAGGTTTGCATGTAGATTTTCACCAGCCATCTTTCTTTTTGTCTGCATCCTGAGCTCCTCAGTGGGGAGTATTTCATCCTCTATAATCAGAGCGCTCTCTTGTCCTTATTCCTTCTGTGCCTTTTGGGACAGTGTCTCCCAGGCTCAGTGCAGAGATAGCAGGAAGAAGGCTGTAGAGAATCTTTGAGCAGCCTGGCAGTACCAGCTTTGGATGGAGGAGTGGCCTTATATTTCTTTTTAAATTAAGAATCAATAACAGCCTCTTAGGCTTCCAGAGTTAGCCTCTAAGACCAGGATTCTGGGCATCCTTGGTCTCCACAGGGTCCTCAGCAGCCTGCTGGGTCAGCTTCCTGACACTTGTCTCCAGTGTACCATAGTGCCTTTCCAACCAGATGGGATGCTTCCTGCCTGAGCCGGGTGCTCTGAGAAGATGCAAGCCTGCCCACGTGGGTTGCTCCTTTGTATACCCCTTTCAGGGGCACCTCTGAGACCAACAGCAGACACGCCCTGCCTTGCCCTCTTTGTAATTTCGGGAAGTACAATTTCCCTTGCTTTTAGCTCCTCTTGGACTAGCCTGGGATTCACTCCTTTTTATGCTGTTTATGTCTAATGCCATAGAAAGGGACCACCTTGCTGGGGGTAAACATGATGTAACATTGTGTAACGATTAATCAGGGTAATTAGCATATTCATTGCCTGAGATAGTCACCATTTCTTTGTGATTAAGAACTTTTTAAGTCCTTTCTTCTACTTGTCTTGAATGAAGAGTGTTTCTGGTCAACTGCAGCCACATTCCAACACAGGTTCCTGGGTCTTCCCCCTGTGGAACTGTAACTTCATCTGTTGACACTCCCCCACCGCCCCGCCCCTACCCCAACTTCAGAATCCATGAGGAACATCATGTGATTTGTTCTTAGATTACAAACGAGGAAGGGCGTGTGGTGTCTAACTTTCTCAAGCTGGCTGGCTTTGCTTCACAGAAGTTCTCCAGGTTCATTTTTATTACCACAGTTATGGAATTTGACTTAAAAATAAAAGTCACCACCTGCTGTAGAGGAACACATCCTTAATTCCATCACTTGGAAGACAGAAACAGGCATCTGTGAGTTTGAGGCCAGCTTGGTCTACAGAGTGAGAAAGTTCCAGGATAGCCTGAGCTATGTTGTGAGATCCTATCTTTAAAAACAAGGTTTTTTTTTGTTTGTTTATTTTTTAAATCACTGATTGGTTACATAGGTTGAGTATGCACTGTGCTGTGTGGGGGAATGGGGGATTAGGTGTACCGGTGTTCCGTCACCTTTTTGTTGGTGGTGAATTTTTTGTTATTGTTGTTGTTTTTTGGGTTTTTTGTTTGCTTGCTTTTGGTTCAGGACAAAATTTCTCTGTGTAGCCCTGGCTGTCCTGGAACTGGTTTTGTAGACCAAGCTGCTCTCACAGATCCAGCTGCCTCTGCATTCTGAGTGCTGGGATTTGAAAGTGGGTGCCACCACCCCAGCAAGAAGGACAGTTAGGAGTGTGAAGTAAGACCAGTGCGGCCTAGGGTAGGGCATGTGAACAGTAACACCGGGTGACAAAGGCCTTGCTCCCTGGAATGTCTCCTCATCTGAGAAGTGGGACGTCCAGTAGGCATTCTCAGACATTCCAGATCTGCTCATTTCTGGGGAGTACAAGAATAAATAGTAGCTGATAAAGAGTGATAGAAAACGCCAGGAGAAAGGGGCAGGGACTTTTTTTTCTCTCCTTGCTTGGCATTGAGAAAAATTCCATGATTAAAGGATTGGCTGCGATTTTGGAGATAGTTTGTGAGGTCTTTAAGAACATTAGGTCTTGTTTTCAGAGAAGAAAGAACTCAAATCTGAAAGCCTCACTCAAATGGGATTGTCTCACCTTCAGAGAGTTGAATTCTACTAATTCGTTTATATTAATATCAAATTACATTGTTGTCCTTAAAAATAAAGTCCAGAAGTAATTTAGGTATTCATTATAGATATGTACTGGGATTAGCCCTCCATTTACAGAGTAAAAAGTTAAGCTGGTATTTTGAAGAAGAGGAGGAGGAGAGGAGAGGAGAGAGAGAGAGAGAGAGAGAGAGAGAGCAACAAACACAAAGACAGACAGAGGCAGAGAGACAAGACACAGGAAGACACACACATGCACACAGAGAGACAGACAGACAGACACAGGGAGACAGGAGACAGAGAGGCGGGGAAACAGACACATACAGAGAGATAGACAGACACAGGGAGATACATAAAGATACAGACAGAGAAAACCAAAGAGACACAGATACTGGGACATATAGAGACAGACAGACATAGTGATACAGAGACAGAGAGACAGAGAGAGTTAGAGAGAGAGAGCGCGCACTCTATGTAAGCTCCCAACCTGAATCCTTCACCCTAAGCATATTTGGTCACCGCAGTGGCTGGAGTGCTGTCCACTAATTGTGTGTGATCTGAAGCACGGTCTAAGTGGTTTGATCATTTGTTTTCTGTCTCATATGCATATCTCTCTTGGATTAGGGGCACAAAGGATGGTGAGCAGGAGACTGGAATGAAGGGAGAAGGAAAGAGCCAATTCACATGCCTGCGACAAGTCTTTGCTGACTCAGGATGGAGTCCAGACAGATATAGAGAGCTTCCTTCTCTCAGACACCTGAGGTCTGCTCAGCCACGTTTGTCATATCTGCAAGTCACGGGAAAAGACTTGGAGACATCCAGTTCTGCCCTTAAGGGAAGGGGTAGAAGAGTCAGAACACAGTTTTTTTGGTTGTTTGGGTGGATTGAATGAATGAGGGACTCACCCCCTCTTCTTTCCCGTGTTTTGTGTGTTAATTCTGTACTCAGTTATTCTAAGCAGTTGTTTGTCTTGATTCTAGAGTACACAGTAACCCCATCTTATAATACGGTGTAGAAGGGGCTTCTGCAAAATTTTATGGGATTGTGAGATGGGGAAGCTTCAGCAGGGCTGTTCTGCTCTGTAGCCTGGGATGTCTGTATCCCCAACCCATGCTCTATGCTCTTTCAGTAAATAGCAGTGTGGCAGCAGGTTAAGATGAAGGTTGACCCATGGATGTGTTAGATGCCTACAACAGATACTGTGGCACTGTTCATCATGAATGGGGCTGGCAGAGGAGATGGTGGATCAAGATAGAGCAAGAGACAAGAGGTGTGTGGCTTGAGGGTCTGTGGTGTGTAGCAGGCAGGGGAGACCTTCTTTCCTGTGCAGAGGGGAGAGGATGGCAGGGAGGTTTTCCCAAGGATTTCTCACTATGCATCATCCAGCTGGGATGCTGTGTGCTTTGCTTTTCTTAAACACAAACTCCACTGAGATTCTAATGGGGATAGATAGCATCTTGCATCCTATACCGTCTCATCCAAAAAATGTTCATCTACTCTGGGGAGAGGAAAGCTGCAACTGTGTGTCAAAGCATTGAGATTATAGATACCATTTCCCTTCTTTCTAAACTGCATGAGCTGTAGATTACTTTAAAATAGAAATGATTGTGCAAAAGGAAAGTCTCAACTCAGGTTTCCCCAACATCCATTAAGGTTTAAGCAGATTCATTATCACCACTGAATATGTTAACAAACAAACAAACAACAAAAGAACCACTTTGTGGGATTAGTTTGTAAAGGAAGCCAAGAATGTAGATTAATTTTTCCCACTGGGTAAGTGATTGCTGACTTAGCTTGCATTTTGTTTGATAGTGTATTTCTTAAGTTATTTTTCATATGCATTTTATTGGTTTGTATTCATTGTGTATAGTACTGGCCTTTGTGGAACATTTTCATACAGGTATAAAAAGCCTTGACAATCCTTCATCCTCCACACAATACAGCCCCTTTCCCTCTGCTAGTCCCTGGAGAGTTTCACTGCCACTGTCATGTCATGTCTACATACATGATTTATGTCTCTGTATGTAATCTAGGATCTACAAATGAGTCCTTCTGAGATAAACTTGATCTGCCTAATATGATGATCTCTGCTTGTATTTATCTTCTTGCAAATAACAACATCCAGTTTTCAAAAGCCTATTCAAAGCAGGGCTAAAAGAACAGAGCTAGAAAGGAATCTCCCTGAGACTGAGTGTTGCACTTGAACGTGGTGATTCTTCTGCCTGGAAATCACAAGTGTGTGCTAGTTTTCAGTGCGCGGACATGCGCATTAAATGGTCTACCCTCACTGGGGCAGCAGTCTGCTAGCTGGAAAACTAAATGTGACCCAGTTAGACCATTGATTCCCGGTCACCGAGGAAGTGACCATTGTCCTTCCTGAAAACCCCAAGTTGCAAAATATAATTGCTATTTTAGCCCAGCTCTTCCCCATTCTGGATGAATGACCTGGTGAGAAACTGCAAAGGTTATTTAGAGTGCAAGGGATCTTACTCATCAAAATTCATAATTATTAATAGGAACAATAAGATGGATTATTTAGCATTACATACAGGTGGGTGGGACTTGGCAGCACTAAAATTTCAAGTTCCAGGCTTCTGTGGAGATGCGGAGGCAGAAATTCTCTCCTCCCCTCCTGCCACCAGCAGAGTGTGGCGGTGCCAGCCCTGCTGTGGTTTTGCGCAGTGCCCAGAGTGATTTGTTTGCTGTTTTTCCTGGCAGGCATTCTAGCGAGACTGAACACCTCTCCAGGGTTGGGTTCTGGTCTGGTGACTGTTCTGCAGAGCTACCAGAATTGGCACTCTGCAGAGAGCCTGGGAGCCCAGGGAGACAACTAGGAGGAAACGTTCCATAGGCATGAAAAGGCTACCTTAAATAATTACATTGCAGAAAGCTCTGGTCAGACCACAATACCTTTGGAGCTAGGAGCCACAGTAGATTGGCAGTCTTATCATGGCATGGTGCTCTGTGGACTTCTGTAGGCTGGGTTGGTGTGGTTTCACCCTGAGTTGACCTCCATAATGCTTGGATGAGCTTGGATGTCCTCCTGTCTTTCTGGTAGCTCAGCTCTACTAAGCTCTTGACTGTCCTTCACACAGCACTGGCCCGGCTGCTCAGTCTGGAGTCCGGCTAGTGGGAGGAAGCATTGCTGCTGTTTCTATGGGATCCTGTAGGATTCAAGGTGGTAACCTGAGTGGGTAGAGTCTGTGTTGAGAGGGGACACAGTCAGAAAAAGAAGATGGGTTGCACCAGAGAGACAGCTGTATTGAGTGCTGGCTTTACCCCCTACCCCAGTGGATATACAGTATCATCTAGAGAAAGGCTTGGTCGGAACAGCTGGGATGGGGGGGTACTCTTGGCATCTAGTACATAGACTGGTAATGATGCTAAATATTCTCTGATTTCCAGCTCCCTCTACTAAACACTAATATTGTGCTTACAAATGTGAGAGGCTCAGGCTGAATGTGACACCAGCCTGGGCTAGATAATGAGCTCTAGGCCAGCCTCAGGTACCATGCAAGACTTCTTTCCCCCCTTTAAAACAGTATCTAAACCAACATATCAATTGTTCAGAGGTTAAAAAAGCCTGATCTAAGAAGGAGTGGACCATTTAGGTGACACATATTTTGATACTAACTAGCAGAATTAAAATCTTTATGGTCCTTCTAGGTCTTTTGATTTTTTTTTTTTTGTCCAAATCTCCAAAATGAACAGAACTAGAAAATGAGAGGCATGGGGGAAACTAAGGTATTGTTTTGCTTGGGAACATGCAAACCACATTGCCGCATTAGCCTTCATGAATGGAGCTGCTGTTTACACAAAGGAAACTAAAGCATTTTCTTTCAAATGCCAAAGGAAAAATAAGATGTTTAAGGCTGAGAAAGGATTTGGATTTACCTAAGAAATCATGTCTTTGTGCATAATAATGATAAGAACTCTCCTTAAGTTCCCAATAAATACATGAAGTCACTTTCATGGCAAGCCTTTATGGAAGCTGACTGTAGCATAATCATAGGTCGGGGCCAACATCGGTACAGCCTAGAACCCAGAGCAGGACATAGGATAGATAACGCTTCAGTGTTACCTGTGGTTCCCTTGACTTCTCTATGAATTTGAGAGAATAAACAAAATCACTGCTGTTATTTTTTGGTTTTGTTCATTTTTTAAATTTTTTTCTTCCCACCTCTCTCATTGTCTGTCTGCACCTACTGAGGTCCATTTGCATAGTTGCTGAGCCACCACTCAGGTCCTTTTTCTTTGTCCATAGGGGTTAGATTCCTTCCTAGGATCACTGGCTGTGGGTTGAGGAAACTCCAGAACAGATATACACCCCAAATGCTGTGCTGCAACAATCCATAGGGGTTCTGCCTGGAGCTCATTCCACTTCTGACCCCAGCTGACTCAGAAAACTGCAAATGGATCAGCATCGGATCAGCATCAGATCTCACTGTCTTATTGCTGTGTCTAACTTTCTGACCAATATCTTTATACTTAGATCTTTCTTGAAGTCTCTCCAAATCTCTCCTGCTTGCCAAGGTTCTACGATTGAGATTATTATTTCTCTTGGAAAGGATTTTTTGGATGAATCTGATTTTCTCCATGTGTGGTCTCTGCCCCCATGTTTGTGAGTAGAAGGGGGAAGGTATAATTTGCTATGATTTCTCTGCAAAATTTTAATGAAAAAGAACATTGATCTCTTTTCCTTCAATGCTCCCTAACTTTGTGTCTTCCATCTAGACAATGATTTACTTCTAAATATGAGTACTGGGCACAGTACTTGTGCTTTTGTGTGACCAATTACCTTTATTTGGGGAGATATTTTGTCTCTTGACCATAGGCTATAACCCTCCCAAAGCCAACCAGGTCTTTGTCTCCATGAAGTTCTAGAACTGTCTTTTCTGCCAGGCTATTTCTTAACTGAGTGCAGGTTTGGGAGCCAGGTTCTTGTTCTGGCATTCATTGTTTGAACTTAGGTACATGACTTTTCTGTGCACCACTTTCCTTATCTGGGGAATTATACAAAAATGCAGACCATGCAGGGCTCCCAGAAGGGTTCCCAGAAGGGCCAAATGAGATAAGAATGTTAGTTAGTATGGTGCCACATAAGCTATCATTTGATAAATATTAACGAGGCATAACTATGTTAGTAATTGAGATGCCAAGAAACTTCTGGAATTCCTGAGCGTTAATGTTGAGAACTCAGACTCTCAACAATTTCTTCATCCTAGCAGACCCAAGTATGACCAGGTCATATATGCATGCCATGCCTGTCCACAATACAGCCATCCTCATCATCCTATTCATGATACAGACATCCTCAGCATCCTGTCCATGATAGGGTCATCCTCATCATCCTAGTTATGATACAGCCATCCTCAGCCTCTTGCCTATGATACTGTCATCCTCAACATCCTGTTCATGATATAGCCATCCTCATCATCCTGTCCATCATACAGCCATCCTCACCATCTTGTCGATGATACATTTATCCCTTCTTGCTAGAAAGCATGGCCAATTTTCTGTGATGTTTTTGCCTTCTGGCATAATTGATTCATCAAGTTCATTGTTGAAGTCTAGCTTTAGATGTGGTCAGGAAAATTGTAGATGAAATGGCTTAGTGTATTTGGCTGCTCCATCTTTAGGAGACATGGTCTTGTCTAGACTCTGCATCCCCTGAGCAGAGGCACAGGAGCTTGGTCCCTTGTTTGGAGACTTCTGCTTCTGTCTAGACTTTGTAGAACCAGTACACTAGGCAGCTCCAGCCATTATGAAGAATTTGGCCGTGGAGTTGGTCAGTGTTTTCTGTGTCTTTTTTTCCTCCTGAGCCCTTTTCTTGTGGAGTGAGGCTATCTAACTAGCTTCTTTAGGAAAATTTACATGCATTAGGGACATTTGTTGTATATGTGTATGTTTCACTTTGATAATCTCATGCAAACATGAATGTGAATGTGAGTGTGTAAATGTGTGTGAATGTGAGTGTGTGTTTTCTGGATACCTGTCTGTGTACATATAAGATTATTAATCTCCTGAGAAGGTCCATTGACCAATAACCAATGGTGTACTAGGTGTCCTTTACTATTATTAAGAGGATTCTAGAGCATCAGGGACATAGAAAATCAGTTAGGATGTAAAAAATCTTAAGTGTAGGTTTCTGTTTTCTTGTGTGTGTTTTGTTTTATTATTAATTTTTTATTTTTTGAAACAAGGTCTTACTATGTAGCCCTGACTTTCCCTGGGGCTTTCTCTGTAGATCAGGCTACCCTCTAACTCACAAAGATACACTACTCTTAGCTCAGGAATGCTGGGATTAAAAGCATGCACCACCACGTTCTCCTGTTAGGGGATTTCATAAACCTAGTTACTACACCTGACTGGGAAGCCAGACCTCAATGAGGATGATGAGGGGAGGACCAGAGAGCTAAGCTTCAGGCAAAGGAGGGAAGGTTTTCAGCAGACAGCATCAGCATCCAGATCTCCAATACTAACCCACACTTGCAGATAAACCCAGACATGCTACTGGCCTTCCAAAGCTTTCTTCAGCTGTACTGTCTTCAAGACTGTCAAGCTGGATTGGAGTCTAGCATTTTGTTCCTTCTTTAACTGTACTTAGGTAAGCACAGTGTTTAACTGTTTTCTCAGCAAGCACATAACTGGTGGTAAAACCAGCATTATTCAGCTTTACCATCTGTAGCTCTCAGTCCACCAGGGAGTAGAGAAGATAAAGTGTAAGGCCAGAGAGTCAGGTGCAGTGTGTCTGTTTCTATTGGGACTTGCTGACTTGCACCTCTTCGAGGTTTCTTTGCCTAATGATGTGTGTGTGTGTGTGTGTGTGTGTGTGTGTGTGTGTGTGTGTGTGTGTGTAGTTCTTAGGCCAGCAGAAAAAGTTACCGCTCCATTTTCTTCTTCTCACTTCTGTCCCATTCAGCAGCTCAAGTCCAGATGCTCTTATCAAGTCCAGTGACTAGAGTCATGGAGACTTTATGGATAGGAAGATGTCTCTACCCTTAGAAAGCTCCATGAGAAGCACAGAAGTGGGTACATGACATGTGTCAGAAGAGCTGTGGGGCCCTGGAGGAGGACTGCTCACTTGGGGTGGCTGTGAGGCCGGGTAGATGAGGTAGGACATAAGAACATCTAGAAGGCTTCTCAGGAGATGCAAAGCCATGAGGAATGACTCAGGTGGACATCCTGGGAAGGGGGTGAGCATGTATCAAGGATAGAAGTGTGAGGTATGAGTATCTGGAGCATCTGCCTTTGCATAGCTGGAGGGTAGGTATGGGAAAGAATCCTGGGCAAGAAGGTGGGCGCAAAGAGCAGGTGTTGAGTGAGTAGAGGTGTGTTCTAGGCCAGTTCTGCTGGACCTGAGGGCTTTAACAAGCAGCTGAAAAGGATGTGTCTATGATTCTATAAAACTCATTCCACTCAAGCAATTGTAAGTAAGGAGAAGAAACAGATCCACTCAGGACCACCACATTGTTAAATAAGAGCCAGGGATCTATCTCATCTTCATAACAGAAATACATACAAACAGAAGAGCAGGACCCCAAACTTAGTTCAGCCAATCCCAGGGCTGGAAGCTGACTGTTTCTCTATTGTTTGTCTAGGGAATATTGTGGAAGGGTTAAGAGAACAAGAATGATTTGGTTGTGTGGTGTATAAAGGAGCTGAAAGCAGAAAGACTCGGACGAGTGGTGGCAGAGACATGCAGAGTAATGGGGGATGACAGCAGAAATGTGAACCCAGCTAGCGAGGATACTTATGACTCACTCTTAACTGAGGGTGCATGTAGCTGCCTGCTTGCAGGAAAGGTAAAGGGGATCTTCAAAATTGGCATTTAGCTTATTTCAGAGTGATCCCACATCTGAGAAAACCCCAGATTGGTGCAAAGAATTTGAATACAGAAGGGAGTGGACTTTGGAGATTCCAGGGGAAGCCTGGCTCACAATGTGAAGAGGATCCTTTGATGATGCTGGGGGATGTGAAAGCGTCAGAATTTACTTCTTCTGGCTGATGTTGTTAAGCACTCAAAATATGCCAAGTAAAGTCCTTAAATTTCCTGTGCCCTGTTTTTCATTTCATAGTCACAGTTGTTCAGGGACAGAGAGAAGGCTTCCTGTCAACCTGTCTGAAATACACATGAAACACACGCACACAGAGAGACACATAGATTCACATGTATGTATACACACACACACACACACACACACACACACACACAGCGGAGGGGGGGAGGCAGAGACAGAGATAGAGATACTCTCACTTTGGCTCACATTCTCTTTAGATTTAGAGAGAGAGAGAGAGAGACAGGCTGGCTCCATGCTCTCCCCCTCAGGAGTGCTAAAACCCAGTCCATCTGTTGTAGATCTGCTTATTATTTGAAATTGTGCCTTATGGAGAAAGACAGTAGCTAGGATGCTTGTGTCTCCCCATTCCTCTCTTTGAACACAGGGAAGTGATTTCTTCTCACCGGATCAGCACATTAGTAAATACTTGGCAGAGTCGTGGAAGCCATATCGATGCTCTCCTTTTAGAGGAAATCACTGTAGTGCCGTTTGCCGATGGGCACTTCATGAAATTTTGATGACTGAAGTGATGTGCGCTAGTTGTGGCTTAATCACTAGCTCACGGACATTCATTCTCCTTATCTATGCTGTTTGCCCAGATTGGGCTGTTGCCATAGAGAAAAGGAGGCTGGAGTAGTTTAGTCAGCAAGCTATAGGCTGGAGTTTGAGTGTGTGAGATGTTCAACATAAGAAGCCTAGATTTCCAGTGAGAACAGTGGTTTGGGAAGCATAGAATAGGTGGGAGTCCACTGTGCTCGGAGATCAGCTGGGGAGCATTTCAGGAAGGCCCGGGCAGTCACTCTTTCCTAATGGTGTTGCAATGAGATCCCACTAGGAAAACATCCTCAGAGAGCCCCTCTGGTCCCACAGTGATGCCAAGGAGGGAAATGCAATTTCCCCTGGTACACAGCAGTGTTGCTCCTGGCCTCTCACGCTCCCAGGCAGTCCCCACCAAGAGGCTCAGTTAACTTAGTATCTCTGCCACCACCACATTTGTAGTCACATTCATGCAGCACTGTGTAAGAAGGGCCATCTGCCATTCAGTGTGCTCTCTGTCCCCAAGGAGGACAATATAGGGGAATTCTAGCCTGGTTCAGAGACAATCCCCTCCTCAGCTTCTTGATTATGTCTGCCACTGTTCTTCTCTCCCTGAAGCATGTTGAGAATAGAACCTGGTTCTGGCAATGTGCTGGACACACTCTTTTATGTCATGGTTATGATGGGGCTGGGGTAGCCTTCCTTCCTTCAGAGAAATGCATAGGAGCCGCTTTGAGAGGTCTGAAATGTTAGAGAAAGGAAATGCCCTGCAGAGAGCCTTAGCATGTGCAGCCTGCATTAATAAAGCGCCACAGGCTGGCAGAAAGAGGTTCCTTAAGTTCTAGAAGCTACAGTTCACAGGATGCCCACACCATCAAGTGCTGGACCATGCCCATTTTCTGGTTTGTAGATAGCCAGATGTCTCTGGGTCTTCATACGGAGAAAGGGACAGAGCTATCTCTGGGGATTAGGGCTCTTTGCAGTTTCACTGAGCTATTCATGAGCACTGACTCCAGGATTTAACTCTGCCTCAGAAACTCCATCCCCTAAAACCCACATTAGAGATTAGACTGGAGAGATGGGAGCAGTCCGTATATACATACCAGCATTCCTGAACCATGTAAAGGCTTCCTGACTTTACCTGAGGGAGGGGCTGGGGAGTCTAGAGATAGTGACAATCCTTCCCAAGACTGTTGCCTTTTCAAGGTGAAGTGTTCCCAGGAAACATACTTTATCAGAGGCAAGTAGACATAAGAAGGAGATCATAACAGGGGTACTGGTGTTGTGAGCCTGGAAGCCAAACCACTGTGCCCTGTCTGCAGTAAGAAGAACAGAGAACTAGTATGTCACCAGACCTAAGAGACACAAGACCCAGGTGCCCAGAGACTAGGGTTCCATGCCCTTGTTTTCATGGAGAGAAGTTTGACTAGAAAAAAAAGAGTGGGTTGTGTATGGTCACTCAGCTTGTCAGCAGTGAGCGGCTGGAAAGGAGCTCAGTCATGGGGCTCACAACCCAGCTTTACATCTACAGTACTGTGTCCAGAAACTAGGGCAGCATGGGGACTGCAGAAGAAGTGTACCCAAGTGTGGACCTTGGATGTGAGCCGGTGGGGCGTGGGGCAGTAGCTGATGGGACCTGAGATTCTGAAATAGAGTCAACACATGGCCTCTGGGCTCAAGGATGCCCAGGGCAAGTTCTGCTTGCTCTGAGAAGGCTTCCTTTACTCTCCTTCCTGGACACCAGTCAAACCCTGCATTCCCAAGCAGCACCATTGGATTGAATGAATTGTAGTCACTTCTTATATACAAGTTGGGGCTTCACATGAGAGCAGACGTCACGTGCACTCATTGAAGAACGGAGAAGCCTGGGGGTGGGTGGGCAGCTGGAGATCTATTCTTAGCCCTGTTGCTATGTGATGCTGGGCAGCCCATCGGGGCTTATGTGCCTCGTGGCTCTGTTAGCTCACAGCTTTCTGCATCTGAGATCCCAGCCTGGGCAAGGCCAGGCTTTTCTCTCTGTAGTGAAGTGTCTGTCTGGGGAGGCTGGGGAGGGAATTCTGAATTACCTACACTTAGCAGTCAGCATTCAGGGAGGAAGACACAAAAAACACCAGAGACTTAAGTGAAAGAATCAATTGCATGGAGGCGATCAGCTGTAGGCTTCCTAATAGTCTCTGTGACTCTCCATCTTCTCTGTAGACTTTGTTTTTGCTTGGTAGCTGGGGCATATTTGTCAGTTTGTACATTCACATTCCAGCCTTCTTACCCTGCTCTGTGACCTTAAGGTGCCAAAGAACACATCACTCGAGCTACCTAGTCTCCAGTAAAAGCAGCAGAGAGTGAGACTGGGTGCTTATTCCCCTGGCTTTCCCTGATGGGTCATAATGGATTGACCCCATTCCCTTAACGTCATGGCTTCTGCCAGATGGCCCTTGTATTCCACTGTCTCTCTGCTGCCTGGACTCTCTCTCCTTGTAGAACTAAGGGAATGAGGAACAGAGTTCACTCTCCCCTAAGGCACACAGGATGTACTGTGTGAGTATGGCTGGTTTTGTATTGCCATAGCAAAGGATCTGAGGCTAAGCATTTTATAAAGTAAAAAAAAAAAAGTTAGTTTAGCTGACAGTTCTGGAGATTTTGGGTGGTGCCAGCATCTGGGTGGCTTTGTATAGTACCTCTCAGTCACCTCACATTATGGCAGAAATGAGGGATATATGGGGGTAGCCTGTGGAAGGAGTGACCTCAGGGTGAGACAGGAAGCCTTCACAATTCACAGTTTGTAATAACTTGTCTTAACCTAACCTTGTCCAATGGGCTCTGTCTCTCTACATGGCCACGCCACACTGAAGGAGACCATGGGCCTTTAGGGGACATATTCAAACTCTGTCAGGGAGATAGTTACATTTGCCAGGGATCACTGCACAGTGAGAAAGCTCAGAGGCCCCCTGGGAGTGCTATGGAGTGGTTCCTGATGTCTGTGGAGGCATCAGGAATAGAGATTTCTCTGAAGCCAGGATCCTTGATTTAAGCCCAGACAGAAGTCAAGGTCAGTATCCAAACTGTAGTTAGGAGCATGTGCAAGAACTCAACGTATCACCTTTAGGCACTACAACCCCTCTGTTTTTTGAAGCTAGTAAGAATAAAACACAAAGTATTTAAAGATGATGAAACATATTTGTTAATGTGCCTTGTTTCTGTTTACACACATACAGGGGCTGCAGGTGTGGCCCCAAACAACCTGTAGGCCTCCACCTTTCTGTCCATTTCTGCTTTTGATCTTCCAGACCAGCCCACTTCCCAGGAAGGCTTCCTCCACTCTGGAAGTTGGGCTGAGATCGAGTAATGTTGTAGTGTACCATTCATCTTGTGTATCTAGACAAAGATATACTTCTCCCCAGTTTTTAATCGGCAAAATATGATAGGAGAGCCCAGTAGGGTGGCCAGGAAGAGCAAAGGAAGGAGAAACACTGCAAGCTATGAGCTGGGCCCAGCCTCCAGATGGCATCACAGAACCAGCCCACAGACCACACAGCATCTTGAGGCACAGCATCTTGAAGAAACTGAAGGAGGAGGCTTATTTTGATTCCCAGTTATTTCAGAGAGTGAAATTTATAATGGCGAGGACTTGATGGTGACAGGACAGGTCATGTCCGGCTAGGGGGGCTTGTGGCTGATTGGCTCACATCTTGGCTATTGAGGATGCATAGAACTCAACCAGAAGTGAGGACTAGGTTATAACCGTCAAAGGCCCACGTCTAGTGGCCCATATCTCCCAGCTGTGACTCCCTTCCTGAAGTTCTATGACTTCCCAACAGAGCATCACCAGGTGAGGACCCATGATGGAACGTATTTACACTATAACATTTACTTTACAATAAACACGAGTTTAAAACTTGTCTCTACCTGACATATTTGCTTCTAAAGATAAGGTTTGCTTGACTCGTGATTTTGGATGTCATGGTCCATAATAACTGACCTCATCATTTTGGGTCTCTAGCAAGGGACCTCCTTCTAACTGGAGACCACAGAGAAGACAATGATTCACAGAAAAAGAGGATGGCACAGGTCCCGTGCCCCTAACTAATGGACCCCATAGAATTCCACAGGGTCCCACACCCATTTTTTAGGCCAAACTTTTAACTCATGGGCTTTATGAGAGACACTCAAACCATCACAAAGGAAAGACAAAGAATTCTGGGAATTCCCAAACTATGTCCCTAAATGTCCATTTTGTTGATGTAGCTAGAAGGGAGAGTCTAGGTAAGAACTGTTTAACTGGGCTGGGAGATGGCTCAGGTGGTAAAGTGCTTCTCAAACACAAGGATCTGAGTTTACCCCTTCATTACTCTAAAACGTGAGGTGTAGGGGCTGGAGAGATGGCTCAGTGTTAAGAGTGTTGGCTGCTCTTCCTGAGGTCCTGAATTCAATTCCTAGCAACCACATGGTGGCTCACAACCATCTATAATGAGATCTGGTGCCCTCTTCTGGCCTGAAGCCATATAAGCAGGCAGAACACTGTACAACCAATAAACAAACAAACAAACAAACAAACAAATCTTTAAAGAAAAAAAGCCAGGTGTGGTGGTGCACATTTGTGACCCTAGCACCAACAAGAGAAAGACAGAAGGATCGCTGGAGCTATCCAGCCTAGCCAATTAATGATTTCTAGGTTTAGTGAGAGACCTTGCCTCAAAAAACACAGTGGAGAATGTCAGCGGTCCACCTTCTGTGGACCTTGGCCTCCATGCACTCGTGCACAAGCATGCACACAGGGCTACCACTCATACACAGTAATTAATTAATTAATTACAAGATGAAGAACGGCATCCTGGTGGTGAGAGGCAGCCCCTGAAGGAGGGCAGAGGAAAGCTTTGACAGAGCAGTGTACCTCAGCTTTATCTGAAAGATAAAGCTATTACAGAGTTACAAAATTCAGACTGAAAAGCCGCATGACATCTTCCTAAGTAGAAGAAAGTGCATTGGGAGATTTAAATTCTCCTGCTCTGTCCTCTTTGCAAAGGCCACCCACGGTTCTACTTTGTATGGAGTCAATGGCTCCTAGGCTGAGGCCCTGTGCATTTTTAGGAAGCTTTAGAATGGTACTTTCACAGAGCCCCAAAACTTTTCTCTCTAGGGTTCCAAGGTTCTGGCTAATACGCCTGATTGCTGGCTGTGTTCTTGTTCATCTAGCTCTATAGAGCCAGGGGCATTTGCAGACAGTTCCTGGCCCTGGCACTAGCTCTGACAGGCAGCCTTCTAGCTGCTGCTCATGGCGATGCCACCCCTGGTGTGCTCCTGTGAGTCACACTGGGGCCCTGTCTCACTCAGAGCAGGCAGTAAGCCACGTGTGCTCTGTTCGCCCCATGGCAGCCAATCACTAAGGAAACCAGATAATCGGGCCGTCATTTCTCATTTGTCAAGACCCACTTTTCTTCCTCCGTGCAAAATAGAGACTGACAGTCGGGTGAGGGTGGATGTGGATGGGCTGGAGGAAGCAGAGGCATGGGGAGTGTCAGTGATAGAAGCTTCCAGACAAGCAGGATGGGTGAGTGCATGGCTCAGGCCCTGTGTAACCTGGTCAATACTCCAGACACTGTCTTTTGCTAGCTGGTATCTTGGGTAGATTGCTTCATTTCTTCAATTTTCTTATCTGTGAGATGTGGTGATGCATAGAGAGCCTGTGCAGTATCTTCGAGGCCAGAGCCATCAACTACTCCAGCCTTTAGATTACTGTAGACATGCCTCTGGATCCGTCCTCTCTGCTTGTCTGACTTCATCCCCATCTGGAACTGGACCCACAGACCCTGGTCCTGTGTCAACAGCAGGGACAATATTGGTGACCTTGGCCCTTAAACCTTCTCAAATATGCCTTCCTTGTACTTTGAATTACAGCTCCTTCAAGGAGAAGAAAGATAATTACAGACCTAGAAGGCATGTGTGATTGACTTATTGTACAGGAATATTTAGTGTACAAATACTTCCACAGGTTTCCCTTTAAGAACTCAGGCTATAAACTGAGAAGCCTAACTCTTGTTTTTTCCTTCTTTCTTGAGTATGTGTGTGTGGTGCCTGTGTGACTGTTCATATGGGTATGTGTGTGCACCCTTTACTTCTCCATCTTATTCTTTGAAGATCTCTCTGTCAAATCCAGAGCTCACACAGAAGCCCCAGGCCTGCCTGTCCCCTTGCCTTCCTTTCACTGACACATGACCTCATTCAAACATGTTGCAAAGGCATCTGCTTCACCTCAGTGCCTTCATTACTTCCAACCAATACAAGCCAGCCTCAGGCCTGTCACAGTGCTCCCTGTGTTCCTCATTCCATCGTAGCATCCCTGCTTGGCAGCTAGAGTGATGGATTACATGTACGGATGAGGTCACTTTACCTCTGCTTCAGATCCCTACAATTTTCCATTTGCAAAGTGAAGTCTTTTGCCTTTCTCTCGAAGACTCTTGGTAACACCCCTGACAGAGCCCCACCCCACCCCATTGCCCATGCTCACACTGCTTCATCCTCCATGTCCTCCTTGGAGATAATGGAGCACTTGTGCTCATCATGTCTCAGGACCTATACACATGCAGACCCCCTCCCACATGCATCCACCCTTTATTTTATTCAGGTCCCAGGGCAGCTGCTACCTCTTGGCAGAGACCTCCTGAACCATTCTCTAAAGCAGATACCTTCTCATCAAGTCTCCCTATTTACCTATTTGAGCGATACTTCTTGCTAGGTGACACTTAGTTTAGTATATAGTATATAAAAAAGATGCTTATTTGCTTAGAACTTTGAGTATTGTAATTACTGTCTCTGCAGTGCTCAGTAGACATGCACTAAGGAATCAGTCCAGTAGCCAGGGTGTGTCTGGAGGTAAAACTCACAAGTAGTTGGTCTTCACGTGTGTGGTTCCTTCTTCTAGAGTCTTGGGTAACACAGCCCCTTCATCCTGGTGGTCAGAAGGCAGGAGGAACTTCCTCAGCCAGATATTTCAGAGGCATGTTTTGATTACTCAGGATTGCTACTGGAATAGTCTATACAGATGAGGATGGCCTTGAATTTCTGATCTTCCCGTCTCCATCTTCTGAATGCTGGGATTACAAGCATATACCAGTATACCTGGTTTATAAGGTCTTGTGGTTGAGTCTAGTGCTTTCTAAATTCCAAGAAAGGATACTACCAATTGAGCTATATCCCTAGCCCTTTTATTGGTCTCAGCCTACAGATGAGAAAACAGCCTGGAATTGACTACATTGCCCACAATTCTATAGCTAGCAATAGTCTTGTCTAGTTCCAGTTTTCAGCCTTGGGTTCTGTATTGTCTCCCAGGCCAATCCACGCTGTGCATAGCTGATCTTTTTACTCCCCCCACCCCCATCCTACACAGCACCCATCTGCGAGCTGAGAAAACTCCTCTCTGGGTGTTTATGTAACTCTCCCAGGGCCACTCAGGGGAAGGTGACAGAGCAGATCTTGGATCCTGTTTAGATAGCTGACTCAAAATCTTTGCTCCATGCTCATGACTTCTCTCTGAGGAGCAGTGACTACATCAGGGCTGAAGACACCCAGTGACATTGTGAGGGTCCAGGTAGTGAGGCATAGGAAGTTTTGGGATTATCATGAGAGAAATGGAGAAGAAGAAATGAATTATAGCAGCACTTTGGGGATTTGGCAGTTCCCTGGTAAGATCTGACCAGGTTTTGTTGCCTGTTTCAGCTTTCTATTTAATCACCAGTGGGTTGCAAGGGTAAAGGAATCAAATCACTCACTGACAGCAAGCGCTTGGCTGTGCATTCTTGGTTTTCACAGGTGTGAAATTTGTTTTTGGAATGAACCATCTTAAAGAACCCTGATTTTTAGGGGTATGACATAGAAGCAGTAATCCGGTAATAATCTGGATAAAAGCAACCTCAATGTGATTAGTTTTTATACTTTCTTGATCTAATGACAGTTGGCTTTCTCTGAAGTGTCAGATCTAAATCATCTACTGCAAAGTGTTGAGAGTCAGGGAGAGCGCATGACACTGTTCCTAACAGCCTTCAAAAAGCCTAGGGAGGACTTTTCGTTAATTCTCCACTGTACAAGGAAACGTCACACGGGAGATACGCAGTTACCCCTCTGCCTACGTGTGGCTTCATCCAGGGGCCCTCATCAAATACCTCAATCTCTTGATGTTTAAGTCCTTCACATAGAATGACAATGGAGTTTGGTTTGTATGCACTGTGTGCACAGCTATCCATGTACCTGAAACCATCTCTAGACTACTTATAAAACCCAGTACAATGGGTTTTAGTTCCCGGGATTTTCAATGCATAACTAAATTAGCAGAGAGGGACTCCAAAATTACAGAGGCCATGGGTAGGAATGGATTATCTCTACAAATCTACTGACTTTTTTTTTAGTGCATGTTCTTTCCAGAATTTTGTTATTTATTTAATAAGAACACCTACCTCAAACTAATGCAAGGGTAGAATAAAATGATTGAGAGAAAAAGCTATCGCACCTTATGCGTAGTAACTACATTGAATAATCATGATTGGGATGCTAACCGTAGCCGAGGTAGTGATGATAATAGTGTAATAAAGGCATCAGTGGCTTTGAAAGGTCAGTTACTCTTTACACTGAATCCAAGTTCAAATATTTATTTCCTAAACCACAGAGAGGAAAGATACCTCAAGGGGACCATTGTCGTGTTTACCTGAGGTCTGACCTTCAGTGTCTTTCACACGGAAGCTTCTGGATGACTGGTAGTTCCCTTAGCTTTCTGTGCTAGAGTTTTGCATGCAAATGAGTCTGGGACACCAGCAGTCCACAAGTCTCGCACATTACTGTGGATGTCGCTGAGCCATCCTTACCAGAGGGGAACACTGTGCCTGTCTCATTTCTTCTGCGAGTCCTGGGGTTACAGACCCTGAAATTATATCACTATCTCTTCCTCATTTTCTTCATCAATTAATAGTCTCCTTAGCTGTGTGCTTCAAAGGTGACATCCAAGAGAGACATGGCCCCTCATCTCTGTCACCTAGAGCTCATGAATTGGACTTGAGGCTTCTGAGGGGAATTTATGAAGACTCAGAGGATAAGCACTAGGCTTCCAGGCTCAGTATGGGAAGCAGAGCAGAGAACAGAGAGATGCTTCTGGAATCATCCTTTCCAGGCCTTTTGGTACAGGGGTTGTTTAGGAATTAGCTCATGGTGGTGAAGAGGGGCTTTAAATCAGTCCAATAGCAGAACCAATAGCAGGGACTGTTTGCTTCTTCACATGAGAGCAGGCTGATTCTGAGAGCTGGTTTTTCAAAGTGATTTTCCTAACCCTACCAGCACTGATGATTCATGCCCCTAAAAGACAGTGGCCAGAGGGATTTTCCCACAATTCCTCTCTAGGAAGAACTTGTGTTCTGACCACCCATTGGGGCACCCTGGTGATGGTGTCCATCAGAGTAAACATGATGCTATGGGATGCTGGCTAAGCTGATTGGTGTGAATGACACTCAAGAAATCAGGAGGAGGGGAAAGGGGTAAGTTGTCAAGATCCACAGCTAGCACAAGGCTAGTTTGAATCCAGTTCCTGTGGATATGAAGCACCCAAGTAGGATGCTCACTCTGCCACTCACTTTCTTGATAGCAGAGTTCTGAGTGGTGAGCTCAATGGCAGGAAAGGGCAGGCAGCCAGATCCTCCTCCAGAAGTCTGTCCAGCTGTCTCTCCCCTCTCCAACCACAGCATTCTGACCTTCCAGAACCTGTTGGCTATTTGCTGTGCACACATCTGGAAAAGCAGGTGGATAGTCGTACAGATGCATTTGGCAGTTGTCTAATTGCTAGCATCATGATATTGTCCAGTTGTCTGGTCAGGAGCAGGCAAGTGTCAGCTGGATAGCTTGGGTGTGTGCACATGTGCGTGTGGGCAAAAGTTGTTGCTAACTCAGCAGCTTTTGCCATGATCAAAGCCTGCATCTCCAGCTGATGTCTTAATTCAAGGGCTTGGGAAACCCAGAGCAGGCAACAAAAAGCTTCCTACATGCAAGTATCAGGCTAAGACTCTCCTTGGCTTCATGACTTGGCAAGGTAGTCCAGGTGGTCATCTCTGGCTATGGATTTTTCACCTGGCCATTTGCACCTGACCATGTAAGAAGGTGAGGGCACAAACTTGATTTCACAGGATAGTTTTGTGGCAAGCATGATCACTTGGGGATGACTTTCAGCTTCCTTTATTGTATCAGTAATCTATACCGAGTTAGATTTTGCTTTTAGTGTTGTCCAGGTTATCCGGTTTATGCCTTTGTCATTTTATCCTCAGAGGTACTTGAAACAGTCTCTACAATCATATCTGTGTCACAGATGAGAAAAGCAGGGCTTGGAGACATCCAGTGTCTTGCCCAAAATATAAACGAGTATTAGCATGTGTGGGCAGATCCAGAGCCCACTGTATACGCTCTGCTGTGTTCGCCCTTTTCTTGGTTAGTTTATGCTCCAGTTTATTTATCCATTTAATCTTACCGAGTAT
Source organism: Sigmodon hispidus (assembly GCA_004025045.1). NCBI lineage: Eukaryota > Metazoa > Chordata > Mammalia > Rodentia > Cricetidae > Sigmodon > Sigmodon hispidus. The sequence continues at coordinate 263,963 of PVIH01000397.1, forward strand.
TTACCACTTCTAACATTAATTAGATGACAAAGAATGAAGATAAAAATATAAAATACTTTGTGCTCCATGACTGGAGAACTAATAGAATGAAAGAACTGATTTTTGGCTCATTCTGTGGAACTTAACTAGAGGTATTTATCACTCACCTTTAAGGCCAAATAAACAATATTAAGAGTCTACCAATCATCTAGCCAATTCTATAATTGTATACTTATTCACACCTATTCATCTGCTCACCTTGGGATGGTCTGTAAACCTCTCTGAATCAACACATGCCTCATTTTGAAGTTATTTGCTGGATGTGGGCTTTTTCCTTCTTTGGTTCCTAAATATCTTTGTGCACTGACTGTACGTCATGCCATTTTCTAGCCTGAGTCATTCCCACAAAAACTTGCCCCTCATTCCCTTTGTCTTAATCTTCTGGAGCAAGATGATGTCCTTTTATACATGGCCATCATTTCACTCATCCAGGGGAATCTGAGAAGCAGCTTGTGGGTCCTTTCTGGAGTCAGTTTGTATTTTTCATAACAGATGGTGCCTTGAATTAAAAGATATGTGCCCACATGTCTTCTTTTCTTTACTACATGATAAGCTTTCTAAGTGAGGAAATTATGGTGTCTTTATCACTATACTTTCTGCAGAAACTAGTACCTCTCATAGTAAGTTAAAGTGCTTCGTAAATATTACTCAATCAATGTGCTGGGGTGTCATCTCTCCAGAGACTCCTTTGAGCACTACTGGACATTCCCCAGATCTCCAGCTCTAAAGAACAATGTTATAACACTGACCCCCAAAACCTGAGCCCAAAAGGATGACTTTTCTCTAGCTCATAATCTCTTTGTTGCTAAGCAATCGCCTCCCTCCCATTTAGCTTTACTAGTCTTGGGTTCTCCAGACCCTCTGGCAGATAGAACAATTTATGCTTGAAGTAATTTGTCATTGGTGAAAACAACAGCAATCATCGGTCTACATCTGGCTGTGCTGTGTGTCCATATCTCTTAGAGGCAATTGGTGTGGGCATTGAGTATTTCTCTCAAAGGACTCTCAGAAGCTCAAGCAATGTCAGTACCACAGAGAGAATCAAGGAGCATGTTAAGGTGAACTTTTTTGTTCGCATCAAGGTTACCAGTGGGTTGGAGATCCAGGACTGGTGTCACCTGGGGAAGGAGGACTGAAAGATTCTTAATTTAGTCCATTGGGATTTTTTTGTCAGGCAGTAAGACTATAGTTATTTGGAACTTTAAAAATGTTTGCTTTATACATTTATTGACACATGGAGTCAGCTCTTTAATATTCACAAGTATTTGAAGGCAGACAATAGGTATCTTTTGGGAGGATTCTGTCATTTTTTTTTTCTCTCAGCACTGAAACTGAGTTTACTAGGTACCAAAAACTTACACACTTCTTTGAATGAGTGGCAGCTGGTGTGGGAAGCTCAAGTTTGTTTTAACCTTTGTGAAGTATTTGTTTGTAGCTGACATGCAGGTGCACTTGCCTTTACAAGTGCATTCAGAGGTCAGAGGTCAAGATCAGCTGTCTTGCTTTACTGTTCGTCACTGTACTTTTAGATAGAAGTTTTCTCACTCAGTCTCCAGCTTGCTATTTCCCATAGGTTGAGTGTCCAGAAAATTCCCTATTTACTTCTCTTGGTGACCTCAGCACTGTTGTCAAAGGTGTATGGCACCACATGGATTTTATGTGGATACTGGGGGTCCTCATTCTTTCCCAGTAAGTGCTTGACTTCCTGACCGCCTCCCAGCCTTTACTTATACTTTCTCCCCATAACTGGCTTCAGCTTGATCCCCTAGAAGGACCTAGTCTCTCTTGATTTCAACCTGTCCTGTTCCCCAGACATCCAGGAGCTATCCTGAGCCTCTAGATTGGGCAAATTTAGTTATGCTCCAAAGCCTCCAGGGGCATCTCACTTTCCCTGTCCTTGATCCATTTGGGAATTCTCTGTAAGGCTTCTTCCCCTCATTTCTCCAAGGCTAGGGTCTCACCACACTTCTTTTATTTCCCCAGTTTCTCTGGAATACCCAGAACCCGGGGGAAGTGCACTATGATAGTTACTCATCAAAAGGGGCAGCTGAACATTTGATATGTGGCCCTGGTGAGCTGAGATGTATGTGGATCGAAAGTAGACATGGATTTTAAACACTGGGCATTAAAAAGTGAAATGTCTCTGTTAGTTATTTCATATAAATTTTGTGTTAAAATGGCTGTGTTGAATATACTGGGTGAACTAAAACGTACTATTACAACTGCCAGACATGGTGCCCATGGCTTTATCCCAGTACTCAGAAGGATTACCTTGAGAGGTGTCTAGGGCTACTTAGTGAGTTTGAGGCTATCCTGGACTATATAACACATTCTCATGTCAAAACAAATTAACTTTACTTGTGTAAGTCTTTGATGGAATTACCGAACACTGTATATAACTTGCATGGTATCCATTGTGTTCTCTTGGAAGTGCGGGTTGACCACACCATTGCAAACAGGCTCAGAAACACATATTGAGCTGTCCAATACCTTTTCTTTTGAGCTACCTTTTCTTTTGAGCCTCTGTTGGTAATTTGGGTGAAAAGTCTGTTCCTCATTCAGACCTCTTGGCTTATCTTTCTCTGGCCCTTTCATCTCTTCCTTCTGAGCCTGGGTCACCCTGATACCATCGCGTTTACCTAGTCTATGTATCAAGGGTGTTGAGACTAAGCTTAGTGGATGGATACATTTGTAAAGCTATGGGATTTTGAAGAAATTCTTTTAAATGTCAGAACCCCAAGTCCCATGGAAAGCCTTTTCCCAGCAGGCTTTGGCTGACAGGCACAGCTTGTCCTGGACAGCCCTCCTCTCCACACTTACATAAAGGCTCCTGTGAAATGAAGAGCCGCATTTAAAGCACATCGAAGGTCGTGGATTTAAAACGAAGACCTTGAAATCTAGAAGCACTTGCTTTCATAATGGTATTGTGTCGCCTTTCAGGCATATGATAGGAAAGGAGGTGCTGTGGGCTGGCAAGCAGACTGAGGTGGCAGTGCCAGGCTGGTGGGGGGGTGCTCACAGCCATGGAGCTGCCTACTTTTCCTCCTTTCTCTGGAGGAGGCAGCTGCCAGCGGCCCTTCAGCTCAGGGCTAGACCACCCCATTTTTATGGTATAGTTTCTCAGAGGTTCAGTAGGCACAGTTAGGCTTTAGCTGTCTTACTGACCCTTAGCTTGTTCAGGGAGCTTGAGTAGATCTATCCTGCTGTGCTGAGGATTCAAACTCCTGCCCTGTCAGAGCTTGGGAGGCAGACAGAGCAAGTACAGGCATAGGTGAATGTTCTGTGAAAGGAAGTCTCAGGTAAATGTGAAGCCTTACATGGAATTACTTTTAGACGAGTCTTAAAATGAGTGACTAACTTGGAACGTTATTCAGCTGTGGGCAACACATCAGCGCCACACTAACAAAAAGGCTGTAGCCTAGAAGGTCACATGGGTAGAGGGCAGAGGGGAAATTTGGACCTGACGATGATTGGCTGCTCTTTTCAGCTTTACTATGTACAATCCTCTGGGGAACCAGAGGTCACAGGTCATGTACCTGCTCAGGTTTTGGCTTGGCTGCCATTCATTCATTGATTCATTCATTCATCCATCCATTTATTTATTTTTATGGCAGTGCTGGAGATTGAATCCAGAATATTTATTTCATGTGCTAGGCAAGGTTTCTACTTTTGCGCTACATTCTCAGATTTTCTTCTCTTAGGCAGTAGCCCAGGCTGGCTTGGAGCTCACTATGTAGTTCAAGCTGTCCTTGAACTTATCCTTTGCCTCCACCTCCTATGTTCTGAGAAGGAGCTGTGCCAACTTTTCATTCACTAACTCTTTTCCAGACTGCTTTTGTGCGGCCCTTGAACTGTGATGGTCTGTGGATGGCAAATGGCAACTCCTGACATTTACCTATAAAGTTATACGCTTTATGTTTTTGGAAATGTAAACAGGGTGACAAGCATTCAGCTCCGGTTACAAATACTATATTCATTGTAACATTTGTAACAATGCATTCAGCATAACCCAGCGGTGTGTCCAAGGTCACAAGAAAAGACAGTCATTGAAGTTAAAGGAAACTCGTTTTTCTTGTGAGTGGTCACAGTGACGAAACAGTATCCCCTCTCTGCAGAGACTTGGATTTTTCAAGGAGCAACAGACACTCGTTCCCAGAAGAGAGGACCTGGTTCTTTCCAGGCTGCCCATGAGATATAGGGCTGCTGTCATGTGTGGTTTGCCTCTCTAACGAATGTCACCTGCAGGCATTCTGGTGTGGTGGCAGCATGCTGCTGCCTGCCCATGCTCATATTCCTGGTCACAGACACTATTCTCTCTTCCAAAGACCCATTGCTTAAGATATGTAACCTTAAAGATGGCACACAGGTATCTTCTGGGGGCATCAGAAGTATCTACACACCTGCGTGTAGGTGAATGAACATTCTCCTTGCCTCTGGGCATGATCACACCTCCAGGACCCAGGATACTTTATGGAGGTGGTCCACTGTTGCTCCTGATGGCTAGTGTGAATATGGTTTCACTCAGTTCTTGTGAGATAGTCCCTCCTGACATCAAGCCCCAACCTAAGGAAGAGAAACAACAAGAAAGTAGACTTCCTACATAGTCATCTTCTAGAAGATGGTGGGCTCTATGTGGCTGGCCATCCAGGTACCATCAAGTCTCAAACAGGTACCAGGTCTGTGACAGACACCATAGTGGCCTAGAGATGCAGGAAACACATACTTTTGATCAAGAGCTGATATACCATTTCACTTGGTATATAGAAAAATTGGAGACCCCAGGCAGTGGTTGACTCAACCCTGACAAAGTTAGATGCCAGAGCAGGATGCTTGCAGGCTGCCCCGTGCCTTCTTTGGAAGATGTGTGAGCAGGTGGAATCAGCAGGTCTTAACACACACACACACACACACACACACACACACACACACACACACACACACACACACTGCATTCTGGGAGCCTGCAAAATACAATGCTGCCTATAGCTTAAGTTCGTTAGCATGTGGTGGAACCCAGGATATGTTGTATAATCTTCATGAGTGACTACACCGTGAGTCAGGGTTGAGGGTTAGAGGGCCACCCACTGGCTCAAGTGTTGCCATAGCACATGGGAAATCAATGCAGCACACACTTGTTTACTGACAGTGCTACATACTTCTCAGTGTGGTCAAATATCTGACAGAGCATGTAATAAAGGAGGTGCATTTTGGTTCACAGTTTTAGTCTACCTTGGCACGGATGGCATGGTAGGGTTCATGGCCATGTGATCACATGATGAGCGAGAGCCCGCCACATCTTATGGAAGCAGGTCTAAGAAATAAAAAGAGGGTGAGGATAGAACCCTCAAGCCACACCCCTAAGGTCTTATGTCAGCTAAGTCTCATGTCCCAGAGGTTCTCTGTCCTTTGCAAACAGCACAGCCGCCAGGGAAACCAGTGTTCAAACAAACATGTAAGCCTTAGAAAGGAAAGAGGGAAACATGAAGAAAACAGTCTGTGTAAAATTATCAAAGGTGTGCGTGTGCGTGTGCGTGTGTGTGTGTGTGTGTGTTTCATGCTCATAGTGTTATGTGTGTGTGTGTATTTGGGAGTATGTGCTTCTTGGGAGGTGGGAAGCCTGCCCCTGGGAATGTGCGCTCTTTTCCTTGTGTGACAATGGCACCCAGCACCATCCACTGAGGAGGAAGAACCACTGTCACTTAGCAGGGTATGTAGCTGATCCAGGCTCTAAGGGAAGCCAGAGGTCCTTGTGTCCTAAAGGGACACCAAAGGGAAAAGGAGACAGAGGGAAACGGGAATCTGCTCCCCTGTGCTCCAAGGGTCACGTGGCCTCAATGCCAACTTGGAGCCCTCTGCTTGGGAGCGACATCTCCCTGCCCTGATGTCAGCTGTCCTGCTCTAGAGGAGTGCCTTGTGTGTGGCTGGCACTCTGCCCTCCTTGCTGTCAGAGTGACTCAGATCCCTATCCTGGCGCTTGCCTGCTCAGGCAGTACAAGCTGTTCCTTTGGCATATATATATGGAGCCGGAGCTGGAACTTCTCTTCTCTCTCCAGGATGGAGGCCAAGGAAGAGGGGTGTTCATGTGTCGACCCTCTCCCCTCTCCCTCTCCAGGCACAGGGGTGGGAAGGGAGGGAAGCTGCATTGCAAGCATTGCTGAGCTTCAGTTTACTCTGCATCAAACTGCCTAGCCAGGTCCAGCCTTGCTTAGGGCATGCCCAGCAGGATGCCAGGCCTTCAGGGCAAGTGACCAGGTGAAGTGGCACTTGAATGGAAGACTTTCCTGAAAAGTTACCAACACAAATTGGGCCAGGTGGACAATTGCTGAGGGACACCGACGGTGATGGTTTGGGTGTACGACACAACCAAAGGTCATTCAGCACAGGAAAGATTTTGACAGAAACATTCACAAGACACTCTTTAGCTTTCGCATAGCCTCAATTTCCTATACTCTTGGGATGGGTGGAACACTTTGTCTTACCCTCTCTCCTCCCCTCCCGTTCCTTTATGGTATTTTGAGCATAGAGATGTTAAGTTAAATGCAGAAGGTTGCATAGAAGTTGAAGGGCAGAGCTGAAGAACCCAAATCAAATCTTTTTCTCTGTATTTCATTTTCTTTTTATGGTGTTAGGGATGGAACCCAGAGCCTGTGTGTGACAGGCAGATGCTCTCCCACTAAGCTCTACAAACCTAGTCTTAGAGCTATGAGTTTTAACAAATCCTGTGCATGCAGGAGTGTTCGTGCACTCTCATCTATTAGCGCTGGTCTTATACAACCTCTTCTTGCAACTGACAGGGTGACTTTGGCTACTTCAGAAATGACCCATACTTTCAAAGGAGAAGTATACAGGTAACTAGACAGTGGAGAGGCCCCAAGACTGAAAGACTGGCCATTTACTGAGTGGCATTTCCTATTTATTCTGCCCCCATGTGACTTGTGCTTAGCCTAGCATATTATTTTAGATTGAACCATATAAAATCAGCATTTTTTGATGGTTAGGAATGGTGACTTAGTAATACTTTAGAGGTTCACTGGATACGGCAAAGGTTCTAAATAATTTAATACATGACTTGAGAGGATACAGGGACTTGGGGTTTATAGTTTACAAATAGACACATCTCCCTCGGTCTGTACTGTGACTATTGCATAAAAGGGTTGTTGATGTGTTAGTTAGGTGTCATGTATAAAAGAGCTGACAAGGTAGGTACCTTCTAGCATCTGAAAGTCCCTTGCCCTAAGGATTTACACACCCTTCTAGTAGGTGCTTGGGATCAAGGCAGGGGCCTCAGGGCTAAAGAGCCCTAGCTGGAAGCATTGTTCTGCTCTCTACGTGCTCTGTGACCTTGAGTGAGTCATTTATCTCCTTTCCACACCAATGTCTCATTATGGGAACAAGATATTAACATACCTCATAGAGTTGTGGGAATTATGTAAGTTAATGAAGGCAAAGTCTTTAGAATATTGCTGTTTGTGGAAAGTGCTGTCATGCTCCCCTGCTGCAATTATAAATATTTCTAATAGTCCCACATCTCTGATGAGAAGGGCATGAGTGTGTTCTTGACACAGAGTAGGAGTTCTGTTTCCTACAGGCTTGGGGTCAGGGACTAACTAGAAAAATGTCATGCATGTTCTCCAAGTACAGCATAGCTGAGGATCTGAAGGGGAGGCATCTGCCTTCAAACTCTTCACAATCGTGCCACAGGTTAGAAGCTTCTAGAACAATGGTTCTGGACTCATGGTCCTTTTACAGGGTCTGCATATCAGATATTATGCATATCAGATATTTACATTGTTATTCATAACACTAACAAAATTACAGTTATGAAGGAGCCCCAAAACTAATTTTATGGTTGGGGTTACCATAGTATCAGGAATATATTAAAGGATTGCATCATTGGGAAGGTTGAGAACCACTGCTCTGGAGAAACTACGCTCAGACAATAGTTCTCTCTTCTGAGGGAAGGATTCTCATCAGTACCTAGGTTGAGAGGCAGTAGGACCAGCCTTGTCTTCCCAGGTACTTATTACCAAGCTCACTGCATTGGATGAGGCTCTCCAATAGACTGTCCAAGAAAGGGAGACTTGTGAACAGTATCTTCTTACCTTATCAGGTGAAACTCTCTGAAGCAGTGTAGGGGTTTAGTTCAAAGAAGGCTATTTTTGAACTACTAGTTCAGAGGTCCCCAGGACCTACCCACTGATGTGATTCCCTGGGCCTGTGACAGTTGTCATATTCCTAGTAGTGGCTTGTTACAGGAAGCAGGCCAAGTGAGCAGCAGGGATACTTATGGTATCTCTATAAAAGTCCTGAACATGAAACTTCCAGATATTTTTTCCTTGGATTCAGGACAACATGACTTTCCTGTTGTCAATGTGGGATGATATACATGGACTTATTGACCAACAGGTCATCTACCTTTGGTGTCCAGGTATTTCATTAACGCTCCAACCATGTTAGCATAGGTGACCTTCCATGTGGCTCAGCTCAGTCTCTAGATCCACTTCCTCCCCCATGTTAACTGACAAAATCTGACCTACAGCATCCTCTTGATACCATATTTTTGCCAAGGCTAAAAGTTTATACTGCCAGTCACACCCCAGATCCCCAATCAAAGACACACCAGTGAGTGGGATATTCCAGGAGCTTATTGATTTCCTCCTTGAAATCACGGGGAAGCCAGAATTCCTTAGGAAAAGGCCAGAGTCTTTACGGCGGCACACAGAGGTTATGAGGACACAGCTATGTAGGAAGTTCAGAGTCTCTGGGGAGAGATAATCAGGTCTTCAGCACCTAGGCCTGTGGGATTGTACAATTGCCCATGAGCACCACGGGGTGCTTCAATGAGGGCCGGTATGGCCTGTGAACTCTGGAGGCTGGTCCCAGTAGCACAGTTTGTGCTGACTCTAACCATTTCTAGAAAGGGAACTCCCAGCTGTTCGTGGCATGCTCCAGAGTTCTGCTGCTCCTGAGGACTTCTCCAGGCAACAACACTCTCACTGACTTCGGGGATCGAAGGATGGGTTGGTAGAAAGGACAATTGAGCATCTCTGAAAAACCTGAGATGCTCATATCTCAAGAGTGATTGATGGGACAGTGCAGCTGAGCAAGAGTGACTGAGTATGTACAACAGTTTGTGGACATGGTTATGTAAACTCCTGGAGACCTGACGTTAAGTCACCTATTGCTTTTGGTCCTCACTTGGAAACTGCTTTCTCGACTGATAGTGTCTGCAGCACTGTATCTCTGAGATCAGAGAGAGTGAGCACTTTTCTGTTGCTCTGAGGGTTTTGGCCATTGCCCTGGCTGTATATGCAGTGAGGGGGAGGGATGTCCTTGAATGTCTTTTGGGCTTGAGCCATTTACCCGACGGTCTCCACCTAACCTATGCGATCTCTCACCACTCACAGGAGGTAGGTAACTCTCTCTATTCTTGACCTCTCCTCAAAACCTTGACTTAAATCCAGGTGAATAAAACTTTAACCTTCGTTGATGAAGGCAATTCTTATTTTGTGATTGGCTCTTATTTTCATTCTTAGGACCCATGGGAATGAGAAAAATTAATTCGAGGCAATGAAGTGTGCATGTGGGGGGCAGTAGCTGCAGGGTTGGCCTTCCTTCTGCAATGGTGGCCACGGTTTTGTGCCCTACGAATTTTCATGATCTGACCCAATATCGCCCCGAGGTTCTCTGACAGGAACAGGGACCGAAGAGTGTAGTCTATGCTTCAGTCCTGTATTTGACCCTAACAGCAGCACAGTCCTGCTTTTCTCTCTGAGTAGCAATAACCACAGCCACTTCTTCATGACTTCTAATCAGATACTCTGGGGGATTCTGAACAGTTTTGGGTCTTTATATTTGGTGATTTAGTCTTCTGTTAGTTTGTGACAGAATTTCATGGAGCTCGGGCTGTTGGCCTTACGTCTGTTATGTAGCAGAAGATGATTAGATTCCTTTCCTTCTGCCTCTGCCTTCCATGAGCTGGAATTACAAATATGCATCACTGTACCGAGCCTGCGATTTGGTTTTCAAAAATACATTTTGGTGTCACTGTTTTTGACTCAGAGCATCAAGGAAAAGAGAAGTTGGCTTATGTAGTTCGCAAGAATTCACTGAAAAATTATCATAAGCTTGGCATAGCGGGGTGCTGGGAATTCAAAGCTTCATAGTCAAGGTCACAGTACCAAGATATGTGACTCAATAGAGAAGACAGGTGTGTAAATAATTAACCAAGGGACTGATGCTGGGGTGGGGGCCAGAAAGGAGAGATAAAGAATTGATTCTGTGGCTAGGAGTGGAGATCAGAGTGGGGTCTCGGGGAGGGAGCTGTCTCCAGCAGCCTTTGAAAGAACACAAGAGCTGTGCAGCTGGAGAAAGAGAGCGTTATTCCAGGCAATGGCAGATGCACAGACAAAAACAGGGAGGTGTGAGAATGCATGGTATTCATGGAAGATGCAGCAGAGCCAAGGCCACCACCCACTGTCTAGCCAGGTGTGCACTACACAACAACTCCAGGGGAAGCCAGTGTCCCAGACTGAGATGTGAGCAATATAGACGGTAATGTACAGGAGCCCACTAGCCCGTCTTGAGGAGGAGAAATGAGGAAGAGTCCTGAGAAATTCTGCTTCAATTTCATCTGTTGTCTTAGCTGTCAACATGCAATTGAGCAGCAATAAACATTGCCTGAGCAACTCTTGAGGCCTTGGCCTTTGACCATGCCTCAGCTAAGTATGCTGAGTCTGAAAGTAGGGGCACCCAAGGACCTGGGCTAGCAATTAGCAGCTTTGTTGTCCAGGACACTGCTCTTCACAGCATTGATTCATGTTTCAGTGGCTGGTGGTCAGTGGACTGAGTGTCCACACTCATCAACACTGACATTTCAGGGTGGGAAGACATAGTACTGACCATCTAGTTAAGTACTGTCTGGAAATCAGGAGCTGAGTTGTCTGAAGGAGAAGCTATCCCCTCAAAGCCAAGAGCTTGGTAGTTTCTGAGTAGAAGCTCGGTTTCCTAACTCGAATCTCAGCACCATTGTCACCAGAAATCCGGGAGTTCTCAGGAAGGACCGGGATGTATTCTCCCTAGTTCTGGTGATGGGCAGTCTTTGAAATCAGTGGGCTGGAAGTTCATTCTTATCACATGCCCCATGCAAGCAAGGAGACTCACTTGGCTACAACACAGGGGTGCAGGGGGTTCTCTGTGATTGAGATAAAGGAGAAACGTTGCCTGCTCTTAAAATTCGTGACTGGGGAGCAACACAAGTTCCAATATTGAGAAGAATTGTAGAGTATATCTAGAAGCTAGGGGTGTGTGTGCACAGGAGATATAGTTTAGCTATATGCCAGGAATCTAGGATGGGCTTAAAGCATCCCACAGATCCAGCCACTGTTAAGACTGTGCAGTTGTTGCTAACACTGGCAAGGCAGCGACTGTCAGCTGAATGTTTATTTGCTCTCTGCAGGAGTCTTCCTGTACTTCTGCTTCTCTTCATGGTCCCTCCCTCCCATCCAGAGGGACCATGGAGGCATCAAACTTTCCAGGACATTCCAAATGCACAGACCCAAAGGTACATACTGTGTGAGTTGAGTTCAGAGGGACCACAGGGCAGGTGTGTGGGAAAGGATTTTCAGGTTGAAGACTTGCCTTCCGTTGGATGGTGCTCCTGACAGCAGCTTGGGAACTATGTTCTCAGTGGTAGATGCTGCACATCCTGGGACCATAGAGGGCAATAGAGAGGAACCTAGCTGTCATCTCTCTGCATTTTCTGTCTGCAACTCACACTGGCTTTTCAGGGAACCATTTATTGTTATGAATAGAGAGCCATTACTTAGAGAACACGTCTGTGTGCGCGTTCATCTGCTGTTTCTGCGAGTGTGGAGTTGTGAGCTTGCACATGTGTACACACGTGTACATTCGCTGTTTGGCTTCTGTCTTGTCTCTCCTGAGGTGGAGAACAGAAACTAGTGTTTTCTTTCTGCCTCCAAGGCATGTCGGTTTCATGACCTGGGGAAAACATTGATTTGGACAGAAATGCTAATGCAGACCTTCTCCACAGAATCTCCGTCCTGAGGGCCTGGAGACCATCTGATTCCACCAGGTCTCCAGAGCTCCCTTCAGGGTGGTGGTGGGGGCTCTTTCCTCTGTTACAAACCTCCAAAGTTCTGATTCAGCACCACCGCCACCGCCTGCCCTGTATGTGTCCTGCAGGCATCTTAGGAGCTAGAAAGAGATTGAGAAGACTCGATTCATATCAATCCCAAACATGTGGCTATATAGCTGGTACTGTCCCAGTTGACCAATTTCTAGTCTGCAGATACAAAGTCTCATTTCTATAGAAACCATGTTTTAGCCTCAGGCTCCTATCAACTAACCTTTAAACCCCTTTTAACTCAAAGTCTTAATTCCAGTATGGAACCTTAAGAACACTGAAGATATTTTTTTCTTAAATAAGAACATTTAGGTTTCTGGTGCTCCCTGGTGGAAGCTAGGTACACTAGTTGTGAAAACATTGCATTACAGCCTTCGTTCACCTTCCTTCCTCATCCTTGGAGCAGCATGAGGTCAGTTACTTTTCCTGTGACTGTGATAAAATACCCTGACAAAAGCAACACAAAGGAGAAAGTGTGTCATTTTGGCTCACACAGTTTGAGGCCCAGTCCATTATGGCAGTTTTGCATGCCTCTCTCTCTCTCTCTCTCTCTCTCTCTCTCTCTCTCTGTGTGTGTGTGTGTGTGTGTGTGTGTGTGTGTGTAGGGTGTGAAGCAGGGGCTTGGAGCAGGCTATAGACATTGAACTCACAGCCAAGAAGCAGAGAATGTCATGAACGCATGCTAGTGTCCAGCTCCCTGTCTCTGTTTATAACGGCCCAGGCTCCCCAGCCCAAGGAATGGGTAAACTCACAATTAACACAGGCTTTCTCACATGTAATCAGGATAATTCATTAGCTCAGAGGCTCATCTTCCAGCTGATTCTGTCAAGCCAACAATTAACATTAGCCACCGCACATGGCAAAGGCCAAAGGTGACTTGACTATGACTCTGTCCGTTCAGGCTAGTGGTCACTGGGGTTTATAGTCATCATGCACGTGTCATTTGTGGCAGTTTGGCAGCATGAGTTCACTGCATGGGCTCACAATTGTGCCAGGTGCTATATAAGGTACTTGGCATATATAAATCACCTCATTTACTTCTTCACTTCTAAGAGGTAAGCATTATTACTGCCATTTGACCTGAGGTTTAAAGGTTAAATCGCCTTGCTAAGGCACCAGGTGAACATGCAATAGAATTTAGGAGTCCTGCCACCAACTCCTTCGCAAACTGCAGGAGAGGCCGGGCTATGCATAGGGCTGTGTCAGGACACCTCAGGAAAAAAAACTCTTAATTAATTCTCATAGGGGAGTTGGGGAGCCTGCCCTAGATAAGACTAAAGTTGAGTGAGTCCTTAAAACCTTGGGAGCATCCTTGGAATCCCAGCACTTGAAAGGCTGCGGGAGGAGGGCTGTAGTAAGTTGTAAGCCAGCTACATAGCAAGACCCTGTTCCCCAAACCTACAACAGGCAAACAAATAAGCACAACACTGCCGGGGTTCTCATGGTTAAGGGAGAGCTAGGCTTCAGAGGGTCAGGCAAGACCAGGGGAACCCACCTGAATGGTGGGAAGAGCTCCTTTCCTACACTTATCTTTCAGGGTGCTTAGGTTAGCAGGGTTTTCCCTGCAACTGCGGGTTAGTAAACCTTGCTTGGAATCACTAACACTCACAAATAGTTCCCCACCTTGGAGCCCCAGGAAGACTTGGTCACAGGTCCTCAGAGCTCTCCACCTGCTGCAGGCCCAGCAACATGGCCCCAGGAGGAAGAGTCACTTCTGGGGTCTCATTCTCCACTCATCTTCCTTTCTTCCTTGGCAGTTGGCTTCTTAATGTGACAAAGTAGAGCCCCTGTATTGTAAGTCCCAGCTTGAGTTGTTGGTTCTAGATTCCCAGATCTCTTCTTGGCAAGCAGAGGCAATAAAATAGAGAGGGGCTTGGCATCCTGGTACCTCCATTCCCATTAGCTGAGGGACTGGTATTTTCTGCCCATTCTGCATAGTGTTGGGATCCGTTTCTGGTGGTGTGATGGGTCCCTACTGTTGTGGCCTCAGGCTTTTCCTCTGAAAATAACCAAAAATGAGCCATAAAACATCTAGTGACTCACTGCCATTAAGCAGATGAAGTGCTATTGAATAGCCACGTGTTGAGGCTGCAGCAAGCAGAATTGAGCCACAGTTATGACAGGCAAGATGGAGAGCCCACAAAAGGGAGAGCTGGCCAACTGTTGGCATCCTGAGACTGCTTGGATAGGCCAACGGCAGCAAGGTATCTTCTCCAGGGGTGTTTATGACTAAAATAGACTTGTGGGATTGTAGAAGACATGGGGGTAAATCACAAAGGGTAGGTTCACCATAGTCAGCAGCTCCCTGCTTCCAAGGAAACACTTGGCACCTTGGGTTTTACTGTGCAGCCCTGCTCACAGGGACCGTCTTAGAAGGTGGACTGTGGATACAGTGGTCTGGCTGGGCCCTGAGTCTGTGTGTTTATAACAAGCTTTCAGGACTAGCTGTGGCCGCTTCTGGTCAAAGACACATTTGGAACAGGTGGCCAAGAAAATGACAGAAGGCTTCAGACTTGAGTCAGGTGTGACTTTCCACATTTAAATGTCTTAATGAAAACTTCCTGAAGTACCTCAGGTGGGGAAGAAGGAAAACCTAGGAGGCATAGCTTTATCTGAGAAGAACAGCTAAGGACTGCTGAAGGGCATGGCCAGCAGAAAGACCCAGGTAGTCCCCAGGATGTGATACTCCACTGAGCCTGTTCATCACTGACCAATCACTGCTTGAATCATACAGCCGGGTGGCATCGCTCCCTCACTGATGTGGAAGGAGTGACAAGCAGTTGTGAGTTTACTCTGTCCTCCACCTGGACGTAGCTGTTAGCCAGCATAGTCTGGGGAGACAGGAGTTCTGAATTCATGAGACAGCAGTGTAATCTTGTCTTGAGTTATCCTTTGGTGATGGCTGGAAGGTGCGCCCTTGGAGGTTTTACAGTCAATCCTCACAGTGAGATGGAGCATGCAGTGATGGAGCAGGAATATGGGGATGGAGATGTCAGGTGATAGCAGAGTGGACTCTGGAGACAAGGCAGACCACACAACCCCAACCTTCCCCATTTACTCCCCACTGGTATTTGCAAAACTAGTCCTTTGTTCAGCTGAAGAAAAGAGGGGATTTCATCCAGGATGACCTATTCATTACATATGTCAAATCACTAGGACCCATATTGTAAAAATCCCAGAAAATCTAGATGGTGTGAACTTTTATTTCCAAACCGTTTCTCCAGCCTTAGGGCAGGGGACCACAAAATTGTCCCAGAGTTAATAGTGCCCAGGCTTAGGGACTCAGTGGTGGTCAGTGACATGGTTCCTTGAACTTCTTGTAATCTAGACCAGCCCAGATTAAGTGGTCTGCCATACTTATCTAGATACCAGATGCCACCATTTTTAGGCCTTAGTATCCAGACAGTGACCTTAGAGCCCTAGGTCCGAAAATCTCAAACTGGGCCACTTCTGTTCTCTTACCCCCAGGGGACATCTGAAAGAGTCTGCAGGTGTTTGGGGCTGTCACCCTCAGTCATGTGAATCTAGTGGATAGTGGCCAGGAATTCTGACAAATCTCTACAAGGCACAGAACAGAATGACTCAGCCCAAAGTGGTGAGAAGTCTTGCTCTAGATAAATATTCCTGGAGCTCAGGGCTAGCCTGGGGAGCTGTTACACAGGCAGCAAGGCTAAGACTTTGCAGAGAGCTTAATGGCTCCCCTTTCAGTGAGTGCCAGGCAGTATGAGCGTTCTCTCTTCCATCTGTCACTGTTTCATTGTCACAACCTTTCAGACTGTGCTCAGGCTTTTTGCCTGATGTCCAGGTGGCTTTAATAGGTGGTTGTGACCTACAGAGAAAGAAGGGAGACAAGAGGTCTTCCTTATGTTACATCCCATGTCCCACATTCATGGACTTCAGCCTTACCGGAAGGTCAACACAGACTGTGGCATCAGCAGCCCTGGATAATAGCTGCGTTATCTCAGGAAGAGAGTTCACCTCTCAGTTTTCAGTCTTTTTGATTGAAGGAAGCATGGACCAGGCTTACTGCTCATGCAAAGGTGAGGACAGTGTAGGCGTTCAAGGAATGAGTACCGGCATAAGCATCTTGAACTTGGAGGGAATGCTTGGTTCCTCTGCCTCAAATGGGCTGAGCAGGAGGAGCTGGATCATGAACTCTTCCCATCATCACACATATCTGCTCACAAGCACAATCACTCTCCAATGTACTCTCAGGTAAACTCATTCACATACACACATTCAGTCCTGAACTCCACATACTCAACAGGCACACATGATTGCTTATACACACACACACACACACACACACACACACACACACACACACACACACACACGAATGTGTATTTACATACAAACATACCTTTGGTAGACCAAAGCTTCAGAAAGAAGCTTTGAGCAAGTACCAGCATCTTCTAAAATTTCAGCTTCCCTGGCTGACAGTGCCATGAAAGTACTACATTTTAACGCTGTAGGGGCTATGCCGTTCTGAATCATGCATTTTTCTGGTTGTCTAGAAGCTCAAGAGAATACCCACCACTTTTGTTTCACTTTGAGGTTATTTTGTTACAGCAAGCTGATGAAACTCTGCAACACAATAACCATTTCCCTATCTCCTTGAATTTTTCAGTTGGCTAAACCTGACTTGGAGTGGTACAGCCTTAGTGACATTGAGGACAAAGTTTCCTTAACAATTGAAGAACATGGGCTTTGAGGGGAGACATTAAGATTTGAATGTCATTTATAGGCCATGCAAGTTTAGAGTCCTGGTTTAATCTTGATTATTTTGGCATCATTAGCTGTTCTGTAGAAATGCAGCCAACCATATTTATATTGTGAGATGCCTTTGAGAGCTGCAGTTCATATTTGCTGAGCTCTGGGGCTCAGGAGTGAGGTGCTATAGAAAATTCTTCTAGAATGTGTTCTGATCTTGGTCTCATGTCGTGGGTTATTTATGTCAGAATTTCCTATTGTTGAGTGGAGAGAAAGTTCGAGAAGAAAACAAAAGCCTGTTCCTGGGCAGAGCATCTTGGGCTTCCAATGGCATTCAAGGTAAAGAAGATTTTGATGAATTGTCGAACAGTCACAAACACATGCAGGCTGATGCTGAACCTCCAAGATCTCCAGAGTCAATGGAAATAGAAGAGACAGTAGGCTGTTCAACTAGGGGCAGAGAGCTTAGAGACAGAGCCAGGCGAGGACAGTGACACACATGAGGGCAGAGCCAGGTGAGGACTGCAGGACTGCTGTAGAAGGGTCTGCAGCTCCTGGGACTATGACTGTGCTCTTTTTCCCAGAACAAGATTGTGTCCAGGCAGCTTAGAAGTGGCCAAGCCACAGCACACAACCTAAACCTCAGCGATGAAGACCACTTAATTCCTTCTTTCTCTTATTTAGAATACCACAATTGCAGTTATAAAAAATACTCAGGACCAGACATAGAAAACAGAGAACCAAGAAGCCCCTGGCACTCAGTCTCCTGGGTCCATTCAGCCTTTTTAAATGATTACTTAATCACAAATTAGCAAACAAGCAAAGAACAATAGGAAGGCAGGCTGTGTCTTCTTGTGCTTCTAGACATGTTAGATAACAAGCCATCCAAAATAGAACTACCTACCTACTGCATGCCAAGTATTCAGTGGGGTATGGCAGAGTCACAGAAGAGCTCTTGGGGGACTCAGAGTTTGCTGGGGAGAGAGAAGATATCTCAAGACAGTCCCCATTGCATCCACCATTGACTGCAATGTCACATGATTGGCCAGCCAACCAATGTCAGTAGCTGCTAGACTGGAAAGCCAGCTGGTTGGGAATCTCCTCCTTCTTTCTTAAAAGAAATCATGGCTGGGCATACAGCATCTCCAGATACCCGCAAATAGATTTTTAAAGAAGTCAGGACATGCAAAGGAAGGAGAGGACATCCTTTCTGTCCTAAATTTTGGAACATGGGGACTGCTGTTGTCACAGGGCCATGATACTTTTGTCCCAAGAACTTCACGTTTATGACATGAAATAGATTCTGGATTAGAATATGTTCACCCTTTACTTCCATGTACATCTGGTAGAAAATGGGCCGCTGATAACCTTTATTTCCCTTGGGACCATTCTTAGGCCAAATCTCCAGGCCAATGGCATTTGTGGTATGTCCTTCTCTAACAACATACAAACTATGTTCAACCTTGATGTGGTCTTCAGTTCCCTCCTGTGACAACTGTCAATGCTATATCATCTCAGCATCCTCTCTTGAGATAAGCTACTTATTTTTAAAGAAAATGATTTCCATTATGGCCCTGACTATCTCTGATTCTGCCATCCTCCATGAACTAGGATTGCAGGAGTGTCTGCCTTGTCCCAGCCTCCACACCTGAACTTAAGAGCATGCTCCAAGGTTATTCTGAAGCCTATATTTTCTTTACCATCTAATCCCTCAATACACTCCTTGAGAACAATTTTCTCCTTCCTCATCTCTTTGGGGACTGGAACACTGTTGATACAAGGAATCAATTCCAATGGGGGTAAACAAGCATCCATGTAAGGCAGGAGTTGACTGTGTACCTGGTAATTGTGTCACTTTGGTGGATGATTTGACATGTCTGAGCTTGACTCTTCTGCCTAATCAGACTTATGTTGCCATTGAAGGGAGACATGGCCAGTGCATCTCATGGTGACTAGTGCCTAGCTGGTGGCTGGAACTCTAACGTACCATCTGCATTTCTTTGCACATGCACAGTTTGCACTAGTATAAAGTTAATTGGGCTCCCACTCTGCCATTCTACACCTGGCTAGACACTTTCAATAAGTTCCATATCACTGAATATGCTTCAACTGTGTGTCATGATCCATTTGATGTTGCTGATTTCTAAATGAGCAACCTAGGCAGAGATTAGGAATATGAGCCAGGGTTCCATGGGGATACCTCTGACACCTTTTATGGCAGTCTGGCACTGATCTTTGATCATATGCTAATCTCATGACACCTGGTCCATCAAAAGAATATCCTTGGCAGTAGCATGGTGTGTTGGGTGGGAAAGGAGGTCCATGAACTTGTTATACAGGATGTTTCCCACTGGTTGAGAGCAGGGAGAGATAGGGTAGAGGTAAGTGGGCTTAGACTATACTCTCTGTTTCTATGGAATTCCTTATCTTCAGTCCAGGGTAGGGAAGGTCTTACAGGGCAGGCAGATGGTGAGTTGAAGAAGAGTGACTTATACTGAGGTTCTTCTAGAAGATGTCTTTTCACAGCAAATCTATATGCTAAGAAGTGATCTTTCTCTACATGCAAGAATATGACTAAGCTATGACCAAGGCAGACCGACGACCAGTAATACATTCCTGGTCCTCAAGGTGCCCAAAGTTGGTAGGAATCCTGGCCTTGCTACAGGTAACCTTCTGGAAGTACTTGAATACTGACTGACAAGAACAGAATAGTGCTAGAGACAGGGCCTGGGAAGGCAGGCCGGGGATTTTTCAAGAATTACCATGCAGGACTGGAGAGATGGCTCAGAGGTTGAGAGCAATGGCTGTTCTTCCAGAGGTCCTGAGTTCAGTTTCTGGTGACCACATGGTGTCTCACAACCATCTGTAGTGTGATCTGGTGCCTGCTTCTGTATACTGTATACATAATAAATAAAAAAAATGTAATTCTTTTTAAAAAAAAGTCTTAGATTTATATATGAAAAAGAAGTATCATTCAGTGCCTTAGATGACACGGTTACCAGACCTGGTGGGAAGAGAGGGGCAAGTGAGGAGCTAGGATGGGGAGATAACAAACTGAAAATCAAAAAAGTTTTAAAACTTTGGGCCCTATCTATAGAAACAAGAAGAATGTGGGGAAACCATGGGTGAACAATCACACCTTAGCAGACCCTGGTCAGCATGGTAGAAACCTCAAAGGTGCGGGTGGTATCTTGGAGAAGTAAAAACAAACCAAATGTGAAGCTATGGCCTGGGTTCATGCCCCGACAGTGGAAACCAGCCATTCATTTTGAATAAGTCTTTGGAATCTGAACCTCGGTGTCTCAGCCTTGGAACTTGGCCACATCATCGATCAGGAGGATTGAGGAGAGACTGGAACAGAGTTGGCAATACTGGGACTCACCATGCCTCAGCTGTGGGGTCTGAGTAGGTGTGGCTTGCTTCTCACGCACCTGGCGCAGGCACAGGAAATAGTGTGTGTGTGTGTGTGTGTGTGTGTGTGTGTGTGTGTGTGTGTGTATGTGTGTGATGTCAACTTCTGGCTCCTCTCCTGTTGTTCTTCAAGTCAAACAGTGGGCATCTCAGCTTTTCAAATGGCAAACTGGGGCAGAGAGAAGCGTCCATGTTTGCCTGGGTTTCACATTATAACATGTCAATGGGTACAGAGATATAATCCAGCTGCATGCTTGGTCTCTGTACTTGAATACAAACAGGAAGCAGGTGGGCTTTGCTAAGGGAAAGCTCTTGACCTAGGCAAAGGAAGTCAGAGGATGTTGTGGGGGAGGGGCACTGATCCTCATTGTTCATAGGCTGTGCAAACTCTTCTGATGTTGATAATCCAGCATCATGCTGCTGTCTTCTGCCTCCATCAGCTCCTCACTGAGGCTCTGTGCTAGCCTATTGTGACACTTGTCACTGCTCTAGGCAGTCTCTCCTTGGGACTCAGGCTGGTGAGCTCTCCTCATCTCCACTGAAGAACCATTGATGGGTTAAAGGAGGTGTGGGTGGGTACCATGGTCTTCCTCTCCTCTGTACTGGGATCTCCTTGATGACTGGGTTCTTAGGGCAAGGGTGAGCCAGTCTCCTATCCCCAAACTTCTCTGTTGAGCCTCACTTGACTGCCTTTTTCTAAGGAGCTTTTTGATTAGAAGTCCTGGATGTTCGTCCTTCCCTCCTTTCCACTCTCCCTCCCTCTTGCCCTCCCTCCCTCATACCTGTCTCCTCTACCCACCCCACACAGCTCTCTGACTGTTTCTCCCAATCTCTTGTCTAATCTCACCCCACTGAGATCCCCAGCACCCAGCCTGCAGGATTGGAGCTGGGAGGCGGTGACTAATGTGCTTGGGGGTGAGTCATCCTCTAAATATAAAACCCACTCACATCGCTGGATGCAAAAATTCTGAGACTCTGCATCCTTCTCCTTCCCCCTCCCTCCTGGGGGCGGGGCACAGAAAACAAGTAAACACAGGGCAGCTGCAGTGGTGGCAGCATCACCCTGTGCCCTTCAGCTCTGTCCTGCCAAGGCCAGCAATGCCCCTGGTCTATACCGGTCCTTTGGGACAAGGAGTGGGACACAGAGTATTGACCTAAGAACCACTGCACAGTTAAGGAGGTGGGAATTTTGGGGGGAGGGTTCTCCCCTGTCTTCAGTTTGTGCCCTTTTGTATCACGTGGCCTCGTCACTCCATCTCCTGCAAATGTAGTCAGCCTCTAAACACATTCACAGCTGGCCGAATCCAGGAGACACTCCTGTGCAGTATTGAAAGGCAGGCTTTGGGTACAGTGGGCCAGGATATGTAATACCTGCTTCTTACACACAGTTGGATTCTGATTAGGGCTGACAGCTTGAATTTGGGGTTCTTGTGTATGAACCAGACATAGACAGACAGACAGACAGACAGACAGACAGACAGACACATGTTCATACATCCTTACGTATATATTCTGTATCATTGACTATATACACGAGCATGTATATACAACATCCTATGTGCATGTACCAGTTGACATTGCCTTTGCATCAGGTGGCGTTTGCACAGTTTCCTGTGGGGCTCTTACATACTTCTGAGACTGAGTCCCTTGATAGACTCACTTTACCCATGTGGAGGCTAAAATTCTGCAAGATTCAAGATACCTGTCCCGAAGACCTATGCCAGGCCTGGCAACCTGTGTGTCTGTGTGTCCCATGTGCCTCACCTTCAGGCCAAACTAGAATTCTTCAGACTTCTGTGAGACCAGCCTATGCTAAGAGAGATATCTTGTGTCTCAGTGCACACGTGTGTGTGTGTGTGTGTGTGTGTGTGTGTGTGTGTGTGTGTGTCCACAAATACTTACACTTGAAACACTGCTGAGGAGAAATAGCCCTAATCCTGACCACCTTCAAATTTAACCTTTCTCTGAATTCCATTCTATTCAGCTCTGCCCTACTCTTTTTAAGATAGCTTCATTTTAATTTCACTTTAATAGTTCCAGTGTTTATCAGGTTTGTTCTGTGAGCCGCTATAGATCATTCTGTACCTATGAAAATCATTGAGCCATCAGAGTGTGCTTACTGCTTCAGTGGATAGTGTGAGGGCTGGGTCCTGGTCCTAGAGGAACAGCCTCCCCCTGGGATCTCAAACCAGTGTTTTTCTCTTCTCTGGACCTCAGCTTCATGGAAGCTGTTTGCTATGGAGTCTTACAGAACAGCCCAGACACAGGCATCTTCCTTTCCTATAACCATCCAAGATTTAGATTTGGTGTCAGTCAGTGGTGGCCTCCCCATGACATGTACACGGCCTATGTGTGATGTAGGGAAAACCCAACAGATGGCCTGGCTAGCATCCACTCGCTTCCAGGGCACGCTTCTCACTGTAGCACAGGGCATAAGGATGACACAGTTTCCAACCTGGGAGCATTTGATTTGGCAAAATCTCACATTTTCTTATGTAAAACATTAATTTCATTCCTTTCCACTTCTTATCCTTCTTGGCTTTGGGGAAGTCCAAGGCAAGACCATTTTAACTGAGATTAGGTGGTAAATATGGACAGAAAAATTCACAGGAGTCATGGGTCAGAATCGTCTGTTCAAATGGACCATGTTTTGTGAATTCACTTTGCCAATGATCTTGGGGTACCCGGCCCTATGGGAATAGTCTTTTTTGGGTATATGGCTGCTTAAAACTGAGGAGGGGGCACAGCATATTCTCTCTCAGGTGATGAAGACGGAGTCAGGTGGCATGGAACAGCAAGTGGTCTGTCCCCATATTTCTGGGCAAAAGGAAAGGACTTTGCAACTGGTCTACCTTATCCTGTATCTGGGAGTCTGTTTCCTTCCCCCATAGCATCCTTTAATAAATGTGTGTGTGTGCGCGCTCACACACACACACACACACACACACACACACCCCTTTATGGCTCTTGTAACAGGACCAGGCCTACTTTCTGAGCTCTGCTAGGTCACTGAGTAGCTGTATGAATGTAGACCTGACACTTGCCCTGCCTGGGCATAGTAGGACAGGAGGCACCTGGATGGGTCTTATCCAGTATACATGTTCTAGAAGGTGAGATACTACAACTGAGATAGGAAGGTGAGAAGAGATTCTAGAGAGAACTTGTCATGAAGAGCCCAAGAGTCCTGAGGATGGAACACTTCATTTTTAATAATTCAAGAAGCCTGCCATTTCTTCTCAGCCTGCCATGTGCACTTGTCTACAGCCTTCTGCAGTGACTAGTCTTATATGGGGTTGTCTGTGGGAGGCCTATCTGCCTATGTGTCATAGAATTGCCATGACAGGCCACCCATGGGCATTGCCTAATGCCACTAATGAGATTCCGAGGAGAAATGGCCTGGTTGGATCTCACAGAGACCCAGAGACTCATAACCATCATGCTTGTTATTTACCAGATCCCAAAGGACAGTCTGGGAGTATATCTGGGCCCTCTACCTCTCCGACATTGAGTGAGGCAGTGGAAAGATGGTCTGTCTTTTTTAGCCTCTAGGTATCATAGGTCAAATCTGTCCAGGGAAATAAATATGCTTCACTGTGCATGTATCAGTCAGATTTTTGTGGCTATAATGAAATACCTGAGGAAAGCTAACTTTCTAAAGAGAAGTGGTTCATTTGACTCCCAGTTTTAGAGCTTTCAAAATTCCAAAGCATGACACAAGTTCTGGTGAAGGACGCATGGCAGATGGTGGGAGTGTGTGGGGGAGGAAGGATCACACCCCAGAGTGAGATAGAGCTGGGCTTTTATAACAACCTTCCCACAAGAACGAACTAGAGACCCACGAGAAGCATCTCAATGCTTCCAAGGAAGGCATATCGCATGAACCTGAAGACCTTCTGTTTGAAGCAACCCCATTTTTGCATGTTTACATGTGTGTATATATATTTACACATAAGTGGGTGAGCCTATATATAATACACATTTGTGTTAAGGTCAGAGACTAACACTAAACAGCTTCCTTGATGGTTTTCTGCTTTGCATATAAAGGCAAGTTTTCCCCCAGAACCTAGAGCTCACCAGCACAATTAGTCTAAATAGCCCATTAGCTCCAGAGACCCACTGTCTGCCTCCAGAGTGCTGGGTTTATTCACCCAGGATTTTTGTGGGTGCTGGGGATTTGAACTCTCATCATTATGCTTACTCACAAGCACTTTTCTCACAGAGCCATCATCTGTTCAACTCCTATATTCCACCTCTGAAGGGTGTCCCAGTACTTCCCAATCCCCCAATGCTGGAGACCAAACTCCCAAACCATGATTGTCTGGGGTGCCAAGTAACACCTCTCTGCCATGCCATTTCTCTAAAGCACAGCGTTGGGGTGGGGCGGGCTGAGAAGGAGTACTCAAGTGAGTTATCTGAAGATCCCATATCTTCTTAGCATCCTCACTTCTCTGGTAGGGATGACCGTGCTGTCAGGCTGGTGACCTTTGCTCTCTACTCTCCTCTGGAATGGAAGGAGTCCTGAGGGTGTCTTGGAATGCTGAGGCATACAGGATAGAAATTCTTTTCACATATGCCTAGGTGTCCCCCCCTTTCTTACGGACCCCTCATCAGAAGTCACTTGGAGCCTAATTTTGTAACTGGGTGCTGAATCCACACTCTGAGGAAGCCTTTGATGACTCATTTTGAGACAATCCAGCCCCAGCTGATGACCCAACCATCTGAGGAAGCAGAACACTGTGCTATCCAAGAACCACAATAGCCTCTGAGGGCCTCGTTCATGGATGTTCTCTTCCTTTCTCCCTGAAGTGGAGGCTGCTGCCGCCCTTGTCAGGGACTCCTTGAGAAAGGAGTGCCAAACATAGGCATAGTGCATTTCTAGAGGCTTCTGAGAGATGCCTTTGAGAAAGGAGCAAGTATGTCTCCGTTTCCTTCACCCAGAAGGAAGCATGCACTGAGTACCTATGGTGGACCCCACACTCTTTTAGAATGTATTTGCTCAGTGTCAGGTCTGTGTCTCGGGATAGGTGGGCACACTGCCATCCATCTGACCCATGACAATGGTACACAGATGTACCACCTGCCCTGCCCCACTTCCTGTCTCTTCTGGAGAACCCTTCTATGTCCTTCTCACTATTTCAAGCAAGAGAACATTGTGGAAACTTCCAGTGCCTTAGGGAAGGGAGGAACATCAGCTTGTAAAGCCTTCTCCGCAGTCACTGCGGCACAAACAGCTTGGCTGGGCTGCGCTCAGGTCAGGACAAGGCGGGGAGGCAGGGTACTGTTCACTCAGGGAGAAAGGCCTGTCAACTAGTTGGTGCAGAGGAAATGGCTTTGCTGGAGAGTGGCCTTGCCCAGTACTTGTGACCACTGTATCATCTATGAGCACAAACCTGCTCTTGGCACTGGAAGCAGAGACTAAGAAGCCCGGGCTCTGTGTTCTGTGACAGGTTGTGTCGATGGCCTTGTTCTAATAGTGAGGTCACCTCTCAGCCACTAAGTGGAAGAAATGTGCCTGACCTGGCCCTCCATTTTCAGAACATCTGACCTCTGAGCCACCTTTACTTTCAGGAGGGGCTGGCTGCCAGCACTCACTCAGGCTCTTCGCTATGGTCCCTGTCATTGGCCTCTCCTGATCCCTGTCCACTTCTGCTGCCACGAATCTCAATGAGGGAGGGGCTGAAGAATAAAGCACTGAAAATGAGAATAGCCTGGGGATTATCCAATAAGGTCTGAGTCAGTCCTACCAAGCCCTTGAAAAGGGGGGACTTTAGGGCCATGGCCCAGCTTCCTTCCCACCCATGCTTGACTCTCCTGGACGGTTGGAGCAGCCAGAATTGCATCTCTGGAAGCTGGGGAAAGGGTAGTAGAGATGACTTCTAAAGAGAAGTAGCAGAGGTTAGACATCCCCGAGTGTGTGTAGATCTCAGAGAGCAGAACTTGGTACCGAGGTAACAAGACCCAAGATTTGAGTGAGAGTGGAGCCCTCTACCTTACCTCAAAGATGAGGTAATGAGGCCCAGGACTTGGGTGACAGCGTAGCCCTCCACCTCTCCCTCCAGGGATAAGGTAAGGAGGCCCTGCAGATGCTGACTCTTCCTCTAGTATCTGAGTGTGCGCAGGTTCCCGGTCAGGGTCAGGCTACCCACCTCTGTAGATTGGCTGGGAGCAATAAAGGAGATGAGATGTCTGTCAGTCAGTCAGTCCTGTTTGTGTATGTCAGCCACCCCCAGGGTCCAACTACCATCACTAACCCTCAGGCTTCACTCCTTTGCAAATCCTTGCTCTCATGGTTGGTAGAATCCCAGCCTGGTCACTTGAATAAATAGTAATTCTTACTCAGTCCCTTGACCTAAAAAATGTGATAGGACAATGTTTATTGCCTACCTGAGGTGCCTGAGGATGAGCTGAGGTAAGCCAGGGACACAGGCACCCAGGAGCCAGGACTCTCCATGCTCTGGGACACAGTGTGTGCTCTCGCCATCAACTTAGCACCCAGGTCTACTCCACCTCATAAGAGGTCTCTGGTTGGTTGTCACGTCTTCTTCACTAGGGAGCAGCAAGGCATAGGAAGATGACTCAATCCTACTTCTCCATTTTAGTGTTGTTTTGAAATTGAGACATGGAGAGGGTCTCGGGCTTTGATTAGAGGATCTCTGTGCCGCAGCAACAGATCAAGGTTTGCTTCAGCTCGTTGTATGGTAGAATAAGGACTCAAATGTCTATTTGGTGTTTTCACTCCATGTGGTACCTCTGTGGCAATCCCTAAGTTGGATGGATCTTGGCAGAGTCATTTAACATTCAGCTCAGCCTGATGCCCAAGGTGCCTTTGCAGCCTAGCTGACAGAGTGGCTGGTATTGTCTTGAAAATGTGGGAAGTATCTGCCCCCAAGTGGCCAAGTCAGGAACAACTGCTGCTGCTTCCTACTGGACTTGGCAGCCTGGTGGCCACACTGTGGCTTTGGGTTACCATGAGGCACAGATCCAAATTGGGCCACAAGGTGGGGACACACTCTAGGTCCTAGTTTTGGGTTTACTCACCCACTTATTTGCTACTTTATTTTCACTCAGCAAACACGGAGTGCTTACATGTGAGAATATAGCTTCAAAGCAGCAGTGGCCAAGAGAGGCAATGAGTCTGGTCAACTGGTACCCACCTCTTCACTGAAATGTGAAGCTGAGTGACTGTACACACAGAAGCACCTCCCAAAAAGCTGAGAACTAGACAAGAACCTGCAGAGTGATGCACAGGCCCTCCTCAGGTCCTAGGAATTTAATAAAGATGCAGCTGTATACAGAGTCAGGTCTTTGTGTGAAGTTTTCGCTTTTAAGGAGCCACACAGACTGAAGGGCGGTTTTACAATAAATGTGCTGACTCTGCACCTTCCCATGCAGAGAAGTGAAACTGGACCTCGATACGCATGCAGAAATAAACACAAAACGGATAAAGACTTCAATGTAAATCTTAAAAATGCCTCTCTAGGAGAAGAAAACAGGAAATTTCTTGACTTTCATTAGGCAATGGCGTTGCCCTCCCCCAACATGAAATAAACATACACATTGATTGTGTCACACTAAGACACTTCCATATAGCCAAGAAACACAAGAGAGTGAGGAGACAGATCGCAAAATAATAAAACATTCCCAGTCACAGTTGCTAGGGGCTAGCATCTGCAACATAAAAGAAACCCAGGGCATTAAATTATTAAGTAAACAAAGTGCCTGATTGAAAATGGGCAAATTGTCTTTAAAAAATCTTTCTCAAAAGACGTCATGAACTTGACAGAGTTGTCTATGAATAGTGGGCATGCTCACGTGTTATCAAGCATGTATAACCCTAAACCATGGTGAATTACCCCTACACCTCAGAATGCCGGTGATCAAGAAGGCAAAATGTAGCAAGCATTGGCAAGTATCCAGGAAGGCAGTGGCCATGCACTGTGGGTGGGAATGAAGATATAGTCATGAAGTATTTTGTTTCTAAAAAGATTAAAAAACATGTCTACCTGCCTCATCATTCCTCCTTGGTGATCACATCTTTGCCTACAGGAAACAAAGTCAGAGGAACACTCACCTTCTGTCCTCATTCTAGCTCTGTGCAGTGTAACCAAGACCTAGAACCATAGTGTCTATTGATACATAAATGGATTAATGGGTGTGTGTGTGTGTGTGTGTACATACAAACAACAGAGTATTTTTTAACCTGAAAAGTAAAAGAAATACTAATGTATACTGGACTACAATGTAGACTTTGAGAACTTTGTGTTAAAGAAAACAAGTCAGTTGCCACAGGACATAACATATGCCTGCATGTGTACATGCTTTTGTGTGCACATGCGCACATGTGTTTTCATTTATATCGAGAGATCATAACATTGTCCTCAGGTTACAGAATAGAAAGTGGGATGGTGAGAGGCTGAGGGTGGGGACTGGTAATATTTTAGTGGGTTCTAAATTTTAGGCAGGATGGAAAGCCCTGGTTAAAGACCATGGTGTCATGGGTGACAACACTATTGTGAACTTTTGTGTTTGCTAAGGCATTCTGAATGTTTTCATGAAACACAAATGAGTCATAGAGGTGTGGATTAGCTAAATGTGCTGATCATTTCACAATAGGCACACATATCAAAGTGTCACACTGGACACTTGAAAAAATATACCTCATAAAATCTGGAAAACTAAAATTTCCTCATTTTCCCCTAAAGTCACACAGACAAGCCTAGGTACAGCTGGAGCTGGCACTCTAGCCAGTGTGGTACCTGCTGGGCCTCTAGCAGGGCTCCTCAACTTTGCCTTTTCCTCAGAGATGTGGGAAGTTCCCTCCATCACTAGCAGAGATCCAGTTACTGGCTCCATACCCAGCATGTTTTGGTGTGGTGACAATAACTAGAATGCTCGTGGGAAGAGGCCTGCAGGCAGTGGGGAGGACAGTTAGAGCCTGTTCCCCACAAGCCATGCGCCTAGAACTCATGATGAGTCACAAGTGAACAGGAACTTGTGGTCCCTGGGCTTTCTGTTACCATGAGATCTCTCCTCCAGTCAAGCTGATGTAATATTTGGTAATATGACTCAAAAACACCTCTCCTTTCATTAAAAAAAAAAGAAATCAAGTTTTAATAATGAACTTGACCCATCTCACTGAGATCCTGCTATCTACTAGTATCTCAATCATTTCTGGCTGTGTAATAATCCCAAATTCCAAGACTTAAGAAGACAATATCATGATGTTTCCCTTAGGTTCTGAGATTGTATGGGATGGATGGGGCAGATTTTCTGTTTAATCTGATTGATTCTGGGGTAGAATGTCCAGAGTAGCATCTTCACTTACATGTCTGGTCCTCTGGAACCAGATAGAGGTTGTTCAGATGTTTCTCTCCAATGGTGACTCCACCTGAGTTATTGAAGCTCTCATGTGCTGACTCAAGGCTGCAAGAACTCCATGAGGTCTTCAGAGGCCTAAAAACCAAGGCATATGTCCTTATGGCATTCTGATTGTGTTACATTGTCCAAGGAAGGTTACATGCCTAAGAAACCAAGGGTCATTGTGGGAGGAAGCCCAGGAAAAGCAGAATCATGGGACGTGTGCCACTGGCTGCCACCACTGAGTGTCAATAGTCAATTACAATGCTGATGTAAGAACCTCACCCTAAAGTGGTGTGGCTGTATTCTCTGGAGATTTAAGAGTCAGGATATATTTTGTTGGATGGTGCTACCTAGAGATAATTTCCAGTTAGAAAATCCTAATGTTTTTCTTCTAGTTTTATTTCTCTTGCTGTGATAAATACCCTGACAAATAGAAACTCTAGAGGTAAAGGGATTTACCTTTACGTTCATAAGTCAAGATGACAGTCCAGAGTTGTGAGGAGGGCATAGTGGAAAGACCTTGAAACAGCTAGTCCCACTATAGATCTATCTATTCCAGTGGCTTCACACATTCCTGTACTTTCCTGCACATGTTTACCCCTCCTGCCAGACTCATGCCAAGACCAATCCAACATGGTCTCTCCAGATATTCCAGCCCCTATACCACCAACCAAAGACACAAACATCCAAATTCCAGCTCATAAAAGGCTCCCTATCTCTTAATACTTATTGACAAATTTATAGGATAGATATACTCCTAACCTCCAGAAAAAGCCTGGAGCACATCATTCCTTAAGTTGCTGTGCTATTCTCCCAAGATCCTTAGAACTTAGTACTGGAACATTAGTACTGGAACCACCTCTCCAGACTCAAGGACACATCTGCTCTTTAGTTCGACACATCTACCCTTGTTTCTTCTGTATAACCAGGACATATCTCTGATCCATTCTTTCTTGCATGTACAGACAAGAGAAGAGAGACATGGATGGATGCATATTCACTTGGCCAATTGTTTGCCTAGTTTAGTATATTTCACTCATTCATATACAGTTTTTGGCCCTTCTTTGTACATAGAGAATGGTGCTGCCCATGGTGGACTCCATCTTCTTACATTTCTTAAAGAAGACAAACCTCACAGACAATCCACAGGTCAACTCAGTGCAGACAACCCCTCACTGAGACTGTCTTCCCATGTGATTCCAGGTTATGTTGGCAGAGCTGACCTTCACAGCTCCCATAACTTGACGTCCTAGAGCATAATGAAGCAAGAGATGAACAAACTCTTCCTTGTTCTGGGATTCAGGCTTTAGGAACAGATTGTTCCCACTCCAGCTTGCAAGCTGACATCCTCTTAAAATAATTCACTACTTCATCCTTGCTAGGATGATTATCTACACCTCACTCTTTACCATCATCTTTCTGCTCATTTGTCCTCAAAGTGGGTAGTGCGAGAAAAGGCCACAGTGAGAATATTGGCAGTAGGGTCTATAATGATGAGTACCTCTGCTTGTTAGGTTGCTTGTCCCTAAATACAAGCTAAATATTAATATTAACAGTAGTAGTAGTAACTCAATGTCCAATGTTAGTTAGGTATTATCATTATTTATTTTGTTTATAAAAATTATTCTATTATTTTATGTGTGTGTGTTGGGTTTGGGTTGTCTGCAAGTCTGTGCACATGTGTGCCTGATCCCCTTAGAGGCCTGAAAAAACGTATCAAGTTCCCTGGAACTAAAATTATGGTAAGGTGTGATAGAAAAATAAAGGTATAACCTCTCTCCAATACAACATATTTTCTGACTTCCATTTTGAAGTTAAGACATTTAAAAAATATATAGGTTGGTTTAATTTATCAGTTTCCATAATCCAGTGTCTCCCAGTAGCTGTTGTTTTTTGTTCACTAGCATTTAAAAAACTCAAAGTCAACAAAGCACCACAGAGGATCCAAACACCCTGTGTATTCCCCATCTTTATGCGGCTTATTTTGCTTATATTACCTTACTCTCTTTTTAAAGACTTTATTTTATTTTTTTTTAACTATTCATTTTTTTTCCTATAACTGTTTATACCCAGTTTTTACTGTATCTGTTTAAAGGTTTTTCTCAGTCTAGGTCTGACTTTCTGCATGTCTGTAGCATTCTCTAACTGTAAGGCAGATCTTTAATGGCCATGTGAGATGCTGCTTGGCTCAGCTTAGAGCATGGCACTAGCAGTTGGTCCAGCCCACAGGCAGTGGCTGGGAGCTGTGACTCTGTACATCTCTGAGCATTGGCCTGCCAAACATACAGCAGCACTAGGAATCCACATCATGTTCCTTGCCCAGAACGTCTCTTAGCTTTCATAGGCCCTATATTTGGATATTCAAGCCCCACATCAGACACCATATGTAATGAGTCTTTTTCTTTCCCATAAGTCAGTTCCCAAATAATGACACAGAGACTTCTTGTTAATTATGAAAGCTCTGCCTATAGCTTAGGCTTGTTCCTAACTAGCTCTTATAAGTTAAATTAACCCATTTCTATTCATTTATGCTGCCACGTGGATCATGGCTGTTACCTCTCCTCCTGTAGGTCTTGCTTGTTCTGGGTCTCCAGGCATCTCTCTCATGCCTAGATTCATTTCCTACTTCCTCTCTCTCTGCCCAGAAGTCCCACCTACACCTCCTGCTTAGCTATTGGCTGTTCAGCTATTTATCAAACCAATTGCAGAAAAATATCCTTGCATAGTGTAAAAATATCCCACAACCCAATGATGCATATTCCTATAGTGATGATGATGATATGTTGTTATTATTATTCACAAACATCAATCTTAGTGTTTTCGCTTCTATTTCTTGGGTAGAAGCCTGGGTTAATCAGGCTTCCCAGACTGTTAAATTTTTCTGTGTCTTATTTTACTTATGCATGTGCTTATCCTTTTTGCTGCTCTTTCCTTATAGATACACAGGCTTAATGTTCACCATATGTATATGCATCTCTCCACAGCATGGCTTGTTATCTACTGTAACATGCTGAATTTACAGGAAAAGTAGTAAGTGGCCAATTTTAAATAGATTTTAAACCCACCCATGGTTAGAGATGTGGAAGGACCCTGGAGGGACATGGCATTACATTTCAATGGCATCTGTTTCATTCTGTTCCCATGACAACACTGACAAGCCTGGCACTGATGAATGGGCAGTGTGCCTGACTCCACATGTCCAGCCTTGGGGACTCCTTCCCATCTTACACTACACTATGAGTCAGGGAGGGATTTTACTACCATACCATGAGAGTATAACACAGTGGCTGTTAGTGGAGTCACAGACCAACATGGCCGTCATCACTGCTTCTACAATGTCCCCATCATCCCCAAAAGAAACCTCATCACTATCTATAGACTTGCCCACCTTCTTCTCCTCCCTCTCCTGTCTGGAGGTGACCATTGGCCAATTCTATGTCTTTTTACTGAGAATATATGAACAGAGCATCTCTTCTGGACCCTAGGAGCAGAGTGTCCTGTAATGTATGGCCTTCTATGGCTGTCTTTCTTCAATTAGCGTAATGTTCAAGGTTCATCCACACTGTGGTATGTTTCAGCACTGCACTCCTTTGCCTGGTTGAGTAGTGTTCTGTGTCGTACATGTAAGCACACTGTGTTTACCTGTATTCTGTTGATGCATTCTGGGGGAACTGGACACTGGTCATGTAAGCACACTGTGTTTACCTGTCATCTGTTGATGCATTCTGGGGGAACTGGACACTGGTCATGTAAGCACACTGTGCTTACCTGTCATCTGTTGATGCATTCTGGGGGAACTGGACACTGGTCATGTAAGCACACTGTGCTTACCTGTCATCTGTTGATGCATTCTGGGGGAACTGGACACTGGTCATGTAAGCACACTGTGTTTACCTGTCATCTGTTGATGCATTCTGGGGGAACTGGACACTGGTCAGAACTGCACTAGAAAGCAGTCAACACTGGGTACAATCAAGTCAGGAGGATTT
This sequence comes from Sigmodon hispidus, assembly GCA_004025045.1. Classification (NCBI taxonomy): domain Eukaryota; kingdom Metazoa; phylum Chordata; class Mammalia; order Rodentia; family Cricetidae; genus Sigmodon; species Sigmodon hispidus. The sequence continues at coordinate 297,620 of PVIH01000397.1, forward strand.
CTCAGTTGGGAGGCTAATGAGACAAAAATTAGTGTTTTAGAAAGTTACTATGGCGGGCCTGTGACCATCAGGTCTGCAGGGAGGTGGGGATGGAATGAGCTAGGCAGACTACAGTAGTTAGGAAAGAAACATCAGGGAGACCTCTTTACCAGGAGCAAACTCCATCTCTCTCTGGCTCCTTCCAATTCCACTTAATCACGACCCCCCCCACCCCCCACCTCCTTCTCCACCTCTCTCCCTCTCATTCAGCTCTTCCTGGTCTCACTTTCTTCTCCCCTCTCTCTCCCCCTCTGTAGGTCCCTCCCCCTCTTTCCCCCTTGATTTCCTTTCTTTCTCCCTTCCCTCCTTTCCTGTTCCCCTACTTCCCCTCCGTTTTCCTTCCTCTCTTTCTCTCAACCCTTCCTTTTTTCCTCTTTCCCCTCCCCCTCCCTGCCCATTTCCTTCTCCTCCTTTCTCCCTCTTCTGTCCCTCCCTCTCTTTCTCCCTCTCTACCTCCTTCCTTTGCATGAAACCACGAGCCTGGAAGCGTAGCTCATCTCAGGCAAAGGGCCAGGGGGCTTTCAGCCATCTATTTCCTTCTGCATTGCTGTTGAGGATTAGCTGGTCACACGCCTTCCTGGAATGTGCATGATGATAATTGCCTCTTGCCCAATTATCTGCCAAGGCCTGTCGGTAATGAAATGAATGATTTAGTTATCCTTGTTAGGAATAGCCCACAATGCTCAGAAACTCATTATTGCAGCCACGAGGTTGGCAGGAATGCCCTCCGAGGCACCTGCGAGTGAGTGGCTTTTACAATTAGCTCTTTCTTTTCTGCCAGAGACCACAGCCCCATACTTCCCCCACCATGAAGCAAGTGCTGAAAGCATTCTAGGCAAAACCAATAAATAAGCCCAAGGCTAAGACTCAGCTGCAGAGCTTGCTGGACAAGCACAGAGCCTTGGGCTTAATGTCCATCGCTGCAAAAAATATGAGGCTGGACTGGGCATCCTGTGTGGCAGCTTTGACCTACACATGAAACTGCTTTCTCCCAGGGCCCCGGAAGGCTTACCCCAAGCTCTGTGGGGGATGAACATGGTGCAGAGGCCACTGGGGTTCAGAGGAAAGCTTGCTTGGCCCACCAAAGGCAAGGCTCAAGGGTGCACATCCTATACCACAATCCCGTCTCCCACTGCCTCTCTGGAGGCTTTCCTTGTCCACCTTTTCATGGTGATGATTCAGCCTTGATCCCTGACTCGGTTTCTCTCTACTGCCTGTAGCTGCTGGTTCTCAAGGGTCAGGAGGACAAAGAAAAGCAGAGGGAGATGGGTGTGGGTGTAGGTGTGGCTGCGGCTGGGGAAAGTTGAAGCCAGGGATGCAGAGACACAAGGTGTTTGAGGGAAGCTACGCCATGTGAACCTCCACGTGTGCACATGCTGTTAGGTTGTTACTGTAGCCACGCCCCCACCTGCAGGGGCTCGCTCCAAAGCCTCTGACGTAAGCGCGTGCCAGACTTTAAACTCTCCAACCACGTGGAAGACTTTCCCTTTTTTCACCTCCTCTCCGGCCTCTACTCTCTTTCTCTCCCTCCTCCCCCTCCCCCACCTTAATAGACCTAATATGGCTCCCTTGGCCGCGTACTGCCGAGTTCTTTTCACACCCAGAATACTAGCACATGTGTCCTCTTCTTGTCTTCTGGAAGATTCTATTCTGAAGTAACTTTGTTGGGATAGCCCAGAGAGGCCTGATGCAGAGCGCCCCGACCCCTAGTTCCCGTTTGCCTTTAAAGCAGAAGAACTAATGCTCATCGACCACTCCCAGGGCAGCACACCTCAGAATCCTGAAGGGCGGGGTAGGAGCCTAAACCTAGTCTGGCTCCACCCCGTTCATGGCTGCAGTCTGGATAAGTCATACTCACCTGTGCTTAATTATACAGCCCCCATCAAGGCCCCCCATAAAAAATTCGAGACAGTTTACAAAGATAATGATGAAACAGACCAGACCAATTAGAGTCTGAAAGAGGAAGGTAATGTTCAGATTCCAGTAAGGTTGTCAAGATGGGGTCAACCCTGAGACTCTCTGCTGTGACCAGAGAGGCTGCCTGCAGGACCTTCGAGGCACAGATTAGACTATTTTTGTGACTGAGAAGGATACACAGAATGGGTGGGAGCTGAGGGTGTGTGTATGGTGATGACCCTAAGAAGGGTCTGTCGTGAGTGTACCTGGGTAACACCAGCATCATGCCCAATAAGAGACAGGATCACAGCACTGACTGGCTCTGTCTTCACTGCTACCACAGTGATTTTTAAGGTCAAATGAAACAACTCCAAGTGGGGCTGCTGAACAGAAACAGCCTCCTATTTGCATATGAGTGAGAACCATTTTCCCAGGGTGCCCTGCTCCCCAAGAGACTACTGGGGTTTGTCTATTCTGTATCCCAAGGGTTAGGAAAACCCTTGCTTTGATCTCATGGAAGGTAGTTATCAAGCAGGGAGGGAAGAAAAAAGAAAGGAGGGAATGGAGGGTTGGAATGGAGGGAGGGAGAGAGAGAGAGACAAAGAAATGAGGGGTGAAGGGAAGAAAGGAGAGGAGGAGGAAGAGGAGGTATGAAGGAGAGACAAGGAGAGAAGAGAAAGGAGGAAGGAGGAGGAAGAGGAGGAGGAGGAGGAGGGAGGAAGGGATTTTACTGACACTTGCACTGGATTATCGTCAGACCCAATAGGAAAAGCACTATTTTGAGTGTGATAGATGAAGACTGCCTTTTCTTGTGCATCAGGGTCCATTATTGTCCACCCTGCGTGACTGTTCCTGACCCAGTGAGCACAGTTTACCCCAGTCATCAAATGCGTGTCTCTGACCTAAGTCTCAGCCCTACCACTTACAAGCTGTGTGATGCTGGGCAAGTCTCTTAACCTCTCTGTGCTTTCTTTCCTTCGTTAGTAAAAGCTAATTGTACACGCAATTTCTAGTTCGCTGCCTCAGGGAGGAGCCATGTCTTCTCAGGCATGGCTTGACTCACTCAGCAGTAAGGCAGGCGACCAAGAATTTTCCCACAGGCTGCAGTAGTTGTTCTAAGAACAGGTGGGCTAAGCGGGGTCGGGAGCAAAGCAACAGTGTTTTTGTGTTGTATTGTTTGGGGTCAACAGAGATCTTGAATAGCATTTAGTCAAGATTTCTTCTCAGTTTGGAATGCCAGTAGACACACCTCTCCCTAGTGTGGATGAACCAGAAGTCAATGGGAGCTCTCAGTGGGGGTTGTTCAGGGAGCGCCGACTTCCCAGCAGACATCTAGCCCCATTCTCTTGAGCCAACCTGCTTTCCCTAGAGTAAGGTGGTATCTCAGGGTTTATCCACATGGAGGTCTGCTATATGACATTTCTGACCCTGTATGGGCCAGAGGTCTGACTTGTTTGCGGCTGCTTTTCCCCCAAAAAATAAGTCAAATGCTTGTATTAAATACATTCTGTTTGACCTATGTATCAGGCACATTGCTAGCTAGCTCTTTCATCTTAATTCTACCCATTTCCATTAATCTCTCTGGCAATGTGGCTGTGGGCATGACCCGTGGCCCACCAGGGTCCCTTACATGTTTCTTCTTTGGAGGCTGGATGGAGTCTGAGTGACCCCACACTCCTCCTTCCTGAGCCTCAAATTCCCCACCTACTTCTTCTACAGTGTCCCGCCATGGCCAAAACAGTTTCTTTATTTAAGAATGATTTTCACAGCATACAGATGAGCATTCCCACCACAGAGATCCCCCAAGACTCCCATAGCAATTGTAAGGGTTGAGAATGTAAAGACACAAGAGCTGGCAGCAGATGGCCTTCCATCAAATGGAAGATGTTTACCTTCCAAGAACATCATCTCCAGGATGTTTGCATCAGGCTCTTCAGGGTAGCCAGTGGCCGATCCCCACTGGGGATTTGCAACCTTCTCTCTAGAATTAAGGGGTATTAAGAATTAAGATTGAGGGGTATTGACAGTGAGTGTGAAGAAGAGGGTAAATAGTTGGGGGGGGGTCTTGTCGCACCAGGGCAAGAAACTTAGGTTTCCTTGGAACAGAAAGTAAGGAAGAAAGCAAGCTTGTGTCAGACTAGGGGAAAGGAGTGGAGAGTGACAGGAAAAGAGAGGATTGATTGGTCGGTCAGAACAGTGCACAGGTCTCAGGGAAGTTCTGGCTAGAGCAAGGGGTGCCTAGAAACACTATTCCAACAATTTAAATGTGATTCTTTAGGGTAGAAGGTGACACATTATAGGGTGGTGATGGGTGCTTGTATTCTGGTTGGAGGCCAGCTGAGGATCTTTCCAGATAATTTTAAGGGCAGGACAGAGCAAAGGGGTGACTGCAAATACAGTGTGCACCCACAGGTGTGTGCAGCCCAGCCTGTGCAGCCCGGCATGGTTCTAGGCAGCCATTGTCTTTTCTATGTCTTGAAGTCATTTCATCATCATGGTCCCAGGTGTATAAACTGAATAGTTCCCTAGCGGTGATCCTCTGAGTCTCTAAAGGGCTACAGTGCACAGAAAGGGCAGCTGAGGTACTATTTCATAAAGAGCCAAGTGGGAGGAGATGCCCTGAGAGGTGTCTACAGACTAGTTGGACCCTAAACTGGGTGCGGTTCTTTATGTTGTGAACCATGGAGAGTGGACGGTATGTAGGAGAGTTCTGTGGATAGCCATTTTAATCTCGGCTCTGTAGGTGCAGGAAGAGGGAGGTAGTAGAGGACTTGATCCGGAGTTTGTGGTGACTGCAGCTTTCCTGCAGAGTGTTGCTACATGGACCTGGAGGAGAGACATGGCTTCAGCAGGCTGAGAAAGGCAGAGGCCTAATCCTTCATCTGAGAAAGAGACTCCAAGCTGAGACAGGAAGGAGAGAGTTTCGCTGGGGCAGGCAGGCTACAGGGTGCTCGTGATGCCCGTGCACACTGCTTCTAGGTAGCTCCACTGGCTTTGTTTGGATATTTATTAATTTATTTTTATTTTGAGACAAGATCTTGCCATGCAGTCCAGTTCAGTCTTGAGTTCATATCTACATGGTAAGATTCCCTTTGTAAAAGTTTTCTCTGCGACAGTAGAAGACTGCCCACCACTTTGAGGTACTGTCCACCCAGAGTTCCTCCTGACCCCTGTCCTCTGTCTGTAAGAAAAGCAGGTTGTCTAGTCAGAGTGAACTCAGATCACTTTGGGGAATGTGTATGTGTGTGTGTGTGTGCGTGTGCGTGTGCGTGTGCGTGTGCGTGTGCGTGTGCGTGTGTGTGTGTGTGTGTGTGTGTGTGTGTGTGTGTGAAGGGGCTGGGGCTCACCAGCAGACCAGAGCACAGGATCAAAGTTGTCGGGTGAGGTGGGCCAGTCCTAAGTCAACCCAGAGGATGCTTCAACCAGACTCCTGGCAGCCTGCACAGCTGGAGAGGATTCAAGGCTGCAGACTGAGGAGCCAAGAGCAGCCCCAGGAAGGCGTAAGTACAGCAGTGGAGGCCCAGAGCGTTGGGTGGGAGGTGAAAGAAGCCAGGGATGCTTAGTCAGAGCTGGCCTTAGAATACAAGACAAGAGGAAAGCAGAGGAGGGGATATCTTTGTGCCTGCCCGTCCCTGGCCACTACCCCCTATTTGATGCACGTATCCACATCCCTGACCCTTGAACCCTGTCATCTTGAAGCCACTGCCAGAGACTGGAAATCTCAAATAGAGCAACCAAGGGCGAACACAAGGACCAATATGGCAAATAGCATGCCCTGTGGTATATGGACGGTGCATGTCCAGTGTCTCAAAGCAAGCCTGGATACCAGTGGCCATATCAGGGTGATGGAAAGGGAAATCCTAGGTTCATAGACTCACAGAGGGATACAGGAAGTGCAGGCAGCAAGGGTTTAGACAAGATGCAAATCATGCTTCTCCTTACAGGTGCTCACTTTGCACACCCTGGAAAGGCGTGGAATACTCAAGCCCCCGAGCCTCAGACAACAGAGGTAGGAGATGGTGCAGGATGATGGGAATTTTTATTTGTTTGCTCAGTCAGCCTGACATTCTGAGGAGAAGAGGTGGGGCTGAACATGCTCTGGAGCAGGCTAAGGGACCGGCTTGGGTGCCTAGATTGCCATTGTCTCTCTTTGCATCTCTAGACTCAAGGACACCCCTGGCTTCTGATTCGTATGCCACTCCCAGAGAACTTAAGAACCTTCCTCATCCTCAGCATCCTCCAGTAACCACAAGGACCCTCAGTAACTGGTAGAATCCTTTGCCTACAGCTTGAGTCTGATGTTCTTTCCAGGAATGTAAGTCCATTTCTTTTGGGGGCACCTAGGAGATAAGAGGTCTTGGAGGCATCATCATAAGATCCCTTTTTTTCTCTCTGGCCATTCCATCTCCATCACCGACCTTAGTGAATCATCTTAATTGGAAGCAAGGAAGTCTGGCAGCCAGACAGCCAGGGTGGAATTCACCGTGGCTCCAGACCCCACTGCCATTCCCATCTCTGCCTGCTGCTTCCAACCTCTCCCCAGCTCTCTAAATCCACAAATGTGACCCTTTCTTGGATCCTTTGAGGCCACTACTCCTCAGGTGCCCAAGGAACTTTTACTGTGTCAGATACAGCACCCACCACAGGAGGCCTACTGTGGGAGCTGGGTAGGGGTGTCAGATGATGTAGGTGATTATGAGTCAGGGGAAACAGATGGTTAAAAGCATACAAACTGGGCATTTAAGAAGGGCAGCATTTGCCTCTAGACAAGGACCTGGAGTATCAGAAAAGGCTTTTCATGAAAGGTGGCATCAGAGCAAGAGACTGCTCTGGACTCATAGGTCCTCATGACCCAGCTGGTGGAGACACTGAAGGTACAGAGAGGTCTAGAATATCACAGATGCCAAGAAGCAGTGGCAGAATGCAGAGCCAGGTGCAATGGCTGCAGAGGCTATATCCGCATCCCCCATCCACAGCCTCTAGAGGGAGCCAGTGAACCAAACTGGTGGTGCAATGCCCACCTGCCTCCTCATTGGTTTGCTGTCTGTCAAAATGGCAGAGTGACCCACTCCAAACACCAAAGGATTCCACCCTACCTTTGTGGGTGGCTGACAGATTTGTTGGAGCCCAGACTGAGGCTGCAGGCCGGTGGCTGCTCCTTCTTCTTCCAACCCAGAGCCTGTGGCAGAGAGACCTCACGTTATGTTTTTTCTCTTGCTCCATGATTTATTTGTCTCCCTCCCAAACTGCAAAGTTTAAAGGCAGGGCCTGTGATTTAGGAAATCACTTTAAAGACAGGCTCGGACTCCAATACCTCACAGGACATAAAAGGTGCCATAGAGAACTTGCTTTATTATGAGAACCGCAGCTCTGCCTGTTGCCATTCTAGTCCTTGGTACCCACCCCCACCTGTGCTCAGAATCCTCAGTAGTTTCCATGGTTTCCATGACCCTGGAAGCAGGTGTTCTATCAGTGTGACTTGATGCTCAAAACAGTGCTCATATGGCCAAGAGTTGAGCCATTCAACACAACACTGTCAAATAAATAAGTGGCAGAAGCCATGTTTCTTATCCTATCTCCAGGGCCTTTCTGAATTACCTCCTCTCCCTTAGTTCTGATGAGTGGTCTGCTTCCCCAGACAGGGATCTTCATCCACCTATAGATCCCCAAGAGCTCAGTTTTTGGGTACCACACATCCTAGCTCTGGCAGGAAGCACTATCTCCTCCCATTTGTTGAAGTTTGTGCATCATCAGTCTGCCCTCGACCTATAGAACAACTCCTGTGCTTTTGGCGCCAACCTTGGAGGTTGGAATGTACCTTCCATCCCCGGCCAGGCTTTGAGCTCCTTGTATACTGGAAGGATGTAGGTGCAAATTTAAGTTTATCCAAGCCCCTTGGTGCCCAGCAGGGCTTCATACCTTGCAGATATCTAGAGGGGTCCATAGTTGTGGTCTCTACTTTCATACACACACACACACACACACACACACACACACACACACACACACACACACATGATCTTGGACACAGTGGAGTGGTCACATAGTGCCACTCAGTTTCAGTCTTCCCAGACACTAGAGTCATAATCAGACTTTGTGACTTGAACCCTACTTTTGTCCCGTTCCTTCAAGTTCATGATTAGGTTGGCTCCTGGCTGATCGCAGCTTGCTCTGTGGGCCACGGGGCTGTGGATGTGGCTGTGGCTGTGGCTGTGGCTGTGGCTGGGGGCTGTGGCTGTGGCTGGGGGCTGGGGCTGGGGCTGAGGACATCACAGGAAACGGGGGAGAAAAGCATGTGCCAGAAAGACCAATATGAGTGGAGTGAGTTGCTGTCTCCGGGGCCTTCTGGCAGGAGATGGTGGTCAGGCTCCCATAGAATTTTATCAGTTCGAATGTCGGCTCTTGCCATGTGACATGGACTTCTCTGGAGTGAGGTGGGAGGCTCAGTTTGTATGTATAAATAGAAAGTTACAATATCTACCTATTAAAGGGAATAGGGGCCTAGATGATGCAGGAGGCATCTAAGGAACAGCTAAGGGACATTCACATCAGTATCACTTAGGGTTCTATTTTAGTAAAAATCAGAGTGAAATTGTTTGGGTTGGAAAATCCAAGCTGAGGCCTGACAAGTCACTGGATAGAAAATGAGTGTAGAATTGTGGGATCTGGGCAGGTCCTTAGTGTGAGAAAAATAGCTGAGGGGGAGCAGATCCAATCCAGGCTCAGCCTCTGTCTCCACCCTGTGCATGGTGACCAAGAATCCACTTTGATTTTTCTCTTCATTTCCTTTCCTTCTGCTTTTCAAAATTAGACTTTTTTATGGTTGGAGATTGCCTTGGGCATCGCACACGGGCTATGCAACTGACCTATGTCTTCAGCTCTTTCCACTTTTGTTTTGAAACAGAGTCCTTTACTAACTTGCCCAAGCTGGTCTTGAACTCGTAATCCTTCTGCCTCAGTCTTCCTAGTAGCTGGGATCACAGGCTGGCTCGGCATATTCAGAAACCCTTTTGTGATCACCACAGGAGCTTCTCCCTTCTTTCTAGGGTAATTGCCACCTGCCTGTAGACAGGTAAACACTGGGGGAACAGAAGGCCCCCAGAAACAGCCAGTGTGAGAGGCTACCTCACCGTCTCACCGGGTTAGCTTTGTTAGGATACAGTCTCACTAAACTTCCCTTTCATGACCAGCAGATGGCGAGCGTGCGTTAGAGCTGCTGATTCTGAATACCATGGAATTGTTTGCAAGGTTAAAAAAAACCCAAACCCCCAAACAAAAAAAATCTCCACCTGCTACTGTATAGAGTTCTATCAGGCTGGTCTGGGTGGCATTCCAGGTATCCAGTGCAGGTGCATTCCTCCAGCTAGATGTAGAAGCTTGGTCCCAGCACCCACTTAAAGAAGTGCTGAGATGCTGAAGTAGCATCTCCCTACCAGGCTTCTTCCCCTATGCACTGCCGTGGGGATGGGAACCTCCCACCCATTAGCAAAGGGATTCTAGATGAAATTAAAATAAACAAAATTTTAAAAGCAATATACGGCAAAGATCATCAGACAGCAAAGCCATCTTTACGTATCAGTTAGGCGAGGAGCCTGGCTAGGAAACCCAGAGGGTCTGCAGGACCTTGTGCAGGATCAGATCATAATTCATGTGTGGTAGCATGGATAAAGGGGTTTCTTTCCTATAAGCCTCTTACATGGCTCACTGTTAGGATGGGTGTCAGAAGGAGCCTCCTCTCTGAAGCCAGAGTACTCCATCTCAGTTTGGCCATGTATTAGTTGGATGCCTTTGGACAAGTGTCTAAACTTCTGGAGCCTCGGTGTCCTTATATGTAAAGTGCAGGCCACGAAGCATAATTTGCAAACTAGTAAGTATTGTCTAAATGATTTTAGAAACGTATAATGTTGCTAAATAGATACTTGGCTGCTGTCATTTTCTTTTGTTTTTTCCCCCGCTTCAGTAAGATAAGTAAATCATCTGTCCTTTCAGAAGAGATGCCTGGAGTTCTAAGAGACAAGCCTGGAGGAAGAGTACACGGAGAATGGATATGATTCTCTCCTGTCTCCCCTCTCTCTCTACTAAATAATTACAGATTATTTCTGTAATCTCTATCAACTCACCTTCCAGTGTGTTGCTTGACAAGGCACCATGATCTTCGATGGGTGGCTGGAGTCCAGGGTGTTCTGGCTGGGGAGGTAAGTGGAGTCTCAGTGGTGGCTCAGTCCCTCATGAAGCAGGTCTTTGGTGGGCTGAGTGACAGCTTGGGAGATGGGTATCTCTGTGCCTGCATAATTGTCTCTCAACTGGCCCTTCCCTGAGGTCATGAGGTCAGGCCTTTGTTGCTCCTTTGCTCCCCCTGGAGGCAGGAAAGGTAGCCTTCCAAGGGTTTAGTCAATAGGCCAGAGAGTGAGAGGATTATTCATACACTCACATAGCATTCTGATTCCCCAGCCCTAAGATCTTGGCTGAAATCTCAAAACACCTTAGTGAGGATTTTCTCTACACATTTGCGGGAGTGTGCCCAGCCACGAAGAGACTCTCACCCATTTCTCTGTGCCACATTCTTCAGTAGATGCTTAGGGTTTTGTTTATTTGCATACATCTTCAGTACTTATACTGTGGACTGACACTGTGGGGTCTCTCATAGTTCCTGTCTATAGGGGAAACATCTTCCATCCTTCTGCTGGTGAAAAACCCTGTTAGTTCCAGGATCCTAGGCTGAACTCCTGGCTGTGTTTTGAGTTATACCTGTGTCCTGATACCTGACCATGATCAGGCCTTTCTTATTTCAGGGTCTTCCTTGGTCTCTCTACATGTCAGTCTCATTAGCTACCTTCTTTGCTCTTTGTATTACAGGTGCTCAGGGCTCATTTCCTTCACCTACAATGTGAGTGCTTCTGCTAGATGACCCCTTATCACAAGCATCCTGTGATCCATTACTGCTGATTGAACACAGATGCTTGAGTACCTTAAGGCTTAGGGACCATTACTGACAGATATTGGTGACAGTCTGAGGTGTCCCTCATAGGGGTTAGGAGTCACCATCAGTGCTAGCACGACAAAACTGATGACATGTGGGAGTAGCTAATGAGGAGAATGGTTAGGAAGATCCCTGAAATTATGGGCTATGACTTGCCCGTTTTTTTTCTCAACAGTGGGAGGGGCAAAAGGGTCCTAGATAAGAGAGATCCGGGAAGGGTGTTGTCCTGCCTCAGAATGACTTCTGACGGTTCCTCTCTTCCTTCCTATACTTTCTTCTAGGATCAGAGTACTTCTTACAGATGAACTTCAAAGCAACCACGGTGTTCCATGTTGGCCTCCTCATCCTTTTTTTTTACTTCCACAAGATGACATCCCCAAGGGACACTGGAAGAGGCTGACTTAGAGAGTAGGACCAAGGGACTAAGCCCAACAGAGGTGTCCTCATGAAGACCTGGGCAGAGAACAGTACAGCGCTCAGCAAAGTCCCTTCCCTGCCCCCGTGCTCCATAGTTGCACTTCATCCAGTGAAACAGGAGAATCACTCCCTTCCAGAGTTCAGGAGGAATGAAATGATCTCAGGCTTCATACCCTCAGCTCACATGGATTTATAACTATTTGTGTACCACCTGCCTCTACTAGACACAGTCCTTTAATGAAAGAGACTGTCTTCTAAAAAGTGGCCACTGTTTTGGCTTCCACTTCATCTCAACACATGTGCCTCTAAGGCTTAGATTCTGCAACTTGTGGTCAAGGTCACTGGTAAAGAACAGGTCTGGCATGGACAAAGCCAAGGATGGCTTGCTATCTGACTTGCCGTGGGAAATTTGCTTGGTTTCCAATGTGGCTATGAACAGTTACCAACTCTCCCACATAGCTTTTGGCTCACCATCCTCTGCATGTATGTCTCTATACTTGTATGATCCCATAGTATGATATTGGAATGAGAGAAAGGGACATATTCATGGATAAGAATTGGTTCTGGTCAACATGGATTGTTCTTCTTTGCTTAATTGTGTCCTCTATAAATATTGGCAAATAAAATCATCTAAGGTCAATGGTTCTCTTGTCTCAGTGAGATACACTAAGAACTCTGAATGTAAATTGTGCAAAAAGCCTTGACAGAGGGATAAGGAGATTGTTGAGGAATGGTTGATCTTCATTTATTTCTATATATAGAAATCTCCTGACACCTCATCTCCCAACAGCACCTGATGCAGGTGGGAGAGCTGGCCTTGTCTCGGATCAGCTACAGCACTTAGGAAAGCAGGCCCTACACTTTGCCTGGGAAGCACAATAGAGCTAATTCTGTTGGCAGAGGTGTGGGTGAGCTAGCCCAGAGGTTGTAAGCATGGGAGAGCTGTACCTATTACTCATTTGTCATGTGGTGGCATGGGTGGGGGGAGAGATGCCCCCCTCCCCAGGCCTATCACATCAATGTCTGAGGCAGGTAGGAGAGCTGATTCTTACTTTACTTGGGAATTTGTTGAAGCTTACTGTCTTTTGTGTATGTAAAAATAGTACTTTTTAAATTTTTTCTAACATCAGTCTATATTTATTACACTATTGGCTGTTCTCTTGACTTTCACACTCGACTTCCCCATGTACACGCTGCTCTAAAGGGGAATCACCAGGGTCACTGCCATGACTTTCTGATTGTCCCTCTGCGGAAATGGTGAGGACAGTGAGGATCTCAGAGTCCCTGCAGACCAAGGCTATACCATATCCACTTCTTCAAGTGCTTTCAATGGACACATTACAGATGTGAGAACCAGACACTTCTTCTCTTGCAAACGAGAGAAGTGAGTCTGATAGGTTCAGAGGTAAAGGTCATGTTTAAGGTGACCCAGAATGTAAATGATATAATCTGAGCCCAGGCTCATCTTATTTTGGAGCTTGTTCCCTAAGAATGCTTGGGGGGCAATTGGGTCAAGGACTGAGTTCCCTGGAACGGAAGTGCCAGAGTTTGCTGGAGACTTTAGAAATATCCATCAAGGGGTTGGAGAGATGGCTCAGCGGTTAAGAGCACCGTCTGCTCTTCCAGAGGACCCGGGTTCGATTCCCAGCACCCACATGGCAGCTAACAACTGTCTGTAGTTCCAGTTCCAGGCAAACACCAAGGCAAATAAATAAATAAATAAATAGAGTTTTTTTAAAAAAAAGAAATATCCATCAAAAGGTGAGCACAGATGTGGCCCAGCTGTGCACCTTGGCATCTGAGTTCTATCTTAGTACACAATACCATTTCACTTTTAGTGCTTGTACAGGGTTCCTGGCAGCTGAGGAGCATGAATCCATGCATTTCCCATGTCTGCTTTCCTTCCTGGGCTGTGAACAGAATGGCTAGAGTTGACCTACAAGAGAGACCCCCCGGAAGGTGGTGCTGTCTCAGTTAAAGAAGCCAGCCACTTCTGCCTCCAAAATGACAGTAAACTGGTCCTCAACACTGTGGAGGGCTCACCCTTTGGTGGCTGTCTCTTGAAAACCTACAAAGGTCTGACTGCTCCTCACTGTCATTAACCCATACTTGGACATCGGCTTCTCCTTATCTAGCTTTTCAGTGGCTTAAGGAAGCCAAGAACATGGTGGAAGAAGAAAGCTGGAACAAACCAGTAAGGACCCCCCTCTTGCCTCATTTCCTAAGAAAGGCCCTGGTGACACTCCCACCACCATGGCCCTGCCACTTGCCACCCAAGAACCCCCTCCCAATCACCTTATCTGAACTCATACTCAGTGTTCAGATCTATAAGGTAGAGTCACTCACAGCAGCCATCTCCCAGTGTTGGCTATGGCCTTTTGTTCTGACCCCATTTACCCAGAGACAGGGTCAGATATAGAGGGGAAGGGGCTGACTCATTAACCTCCGATGTTTCACCTGTGCTTCTTACCCAGTAAGGTTGTGAATCCTGATGCCCCCAACCCCCTTCCAGACAGACCTATCGACTCTGGAGAAATTAACGCATTTATCTATTCAATCTAAAGGCTGCAGATAAAGAGAAGTTCAGGACCAGGCATGGAGAGTGCAGAACGTACTCCAGGAACCCACATGTATGCAAGCTCCGTGAACTCAGCTCTTTGATGTTTTCATGGAGAATTCACTGCACAGACACCGCTGATGAAGTTGTTGTGTGCTAGTGACAAACTGACATCAGTCCTCTCTCTCCCCTACTCTTCATCAGCTCTCATGCCCTGCCTTAGTCCTTCCAGTGACAAGCCCCATCCTGAAGTTCCCTAGGGGTTTCAGCCTCCAGACTACTCATTGTTATGGAGAAAAATCCACTCTTTTGAAGACTCCAAAGATCTTAGGGGTTGCATTTAGGACAGTGAGATGAAGGCAAGCATCAAGACTACATACCTCAGTCATGTTATGACTTTGCATTCTCCATGGACCCCATGATAAACCTATAAACTCAAAACTATCCTTTCCATCTTATAGAATGAAGAACAAAGGTTTGGACAGGTTCATTTCCTTAGCCACATCATGTGACTAGTAATAGCAAGTAAAGACTGGGGGAGTGAAGGAGATGGTTCAGTGGTTAGGGTTACACACTGCCCATCCTAAAGACCATAATTCCCAACACTTGTTTCAAGTCAGCTCACAACTATCTGTAACTCTGGCTTTAGGACATCTAACACCTTCTTCTGGCCTGCAAAGGCAACTTCACACCCATGAAAATACCCCCACATACGCAGACATGCATACACATACTCAGAAATAAAAATAAAAAATGTAAAAACGGAAAGTGTAAGGTGCCACTCTACCGTAATCTGTCTCCCAATGGCACGCTTTTTAATCCCATAAAGTGTTAGCAACCTTTTTTTCCTCATGAGAGAGAGAGAGAAAGAGAGAGAGAGAGAGAGAGAGAGAGAGAGAGAAAGAGAGAGAGAGAGCGAGCTCTGTTTTGAGCAGTAAGATTGCAGCTCATGGGGTTGGTCCATGACTTTCACCAATCTAGTAGAATAATCCCAGACCTCTAAAAGCCCATGTAGTTCATCCACCCAGACACAGGGACTGTCATCAGCTATTTCTTTGTTGGTAGAAACAAAAGCAAAGCCTTCTGAGACTTCCAGTGGGTGGTGGCTGGATGCCAGCCAACAAACTTCAATTCTTGATCATGACCCTTAATATCAGAGTCCTTCCAGCAGCATCAGCCAGCTGAAAATACATCAGTTATTTTCCCAATTAATAAAGAAGAAGCAGGGTAGGAGGGTGGGATCGATCAGTGGGCTGAGTCGAAGGATAAGAGAAAGCAGACTTTAAAATAGCAGCGGATGAATACCATGTAATTTCAAACAGTCGATAATGTCACGCCAAAAGGCTGGTGTGTCCGCTGAGATAATTGCCCTTCTCCCCATTAGTGTCTTTATCTGAAAAAGAAATGATTGCTGTGTGTGAGAAATCATGCTGCCTCTCGTAATGAGAGACCAGGCTTCCAATGTGTAGGCTATCTGCACACGTAGCCTCTGAGGAGTAGGCATGAGATAAGGAAGACAGTCTTTAAGATCACTGTTTATATTCCAGGAGGTTTGGGGGAGACCCTTGACTAAGCTGGATCTGATGTGTCTGGGTTTTGAAACTAAATATTCTTCAATCCCTCAGCAAACCAAACATCCTCACGTTTCACAACTGTTAAGAGGCTATTTGACAAGCTCATCTCTTATACCTCTTGTAGGTTTCCCAGTTGATCTTTGAATCACCAGGCATGCTTTCTAGGATCAGAACAGTGTGGCCACACAAACTCATCCATTAAGGATGCCTGCATCTTCGCCCCCAGAACCGATGTATGTGATGCTTTATATGGTAGAAAGGGCCTTGCAAAAGGAGGCATCTTTTAAGGATCGTCAATTAGAAAATGTTTTGAATGAGATGGATAGAGAAAATGAAATCACATCCTCTTAAGACAGAAGAGGGTGAAGATAAGTCAGGGAAAGAGGAGTAACCAAGGAAGCAGAAGCTATATGTAGATGATGAAAAGGGGACCGCTAGTCAAGGCGTGCAGGGGTCCCTGAGAAGTTGGAACAGTCTATAAAGTGAATGCTCCTAGAGTTCCTAAAAGGCACAGACCTGCTGAGATTTTGATTTTAGTTCAAAGAGGGCCATTTTGAACTACTAGCCTCGGGAACTGCAAAATACTAAGTTAATTCTTGGCAGTTTGTTATAGCAGCAATAGAAATTTGATGCTACCTAGGAAGGCATAGGACAGATGACATCAACATTGGGATGTGGAAGATCTCAGATGACATAGCCAGGATCATCTGAGAGAAAGAAACCTCAGTTGAGAAAATGACTCCCTAAAACCTGCCTGTAGGCAATCCTGCTGGGTATCTTCTTTTTCTATATAATTTTTATTTATTTTTTAAAAAATATTTATTTTTAATTTTATGTGAATTGGTGTTTTGTCTGCATGTAGAACTGTGTAAGGGTGTCAGATCTTGGAATTACAGACAGTTGTTAGCTGCCATGTGGATGCTGGGAATTGAACTCAGGTCCTCCAGAAGAATAGTCAGTGCTTTTAACCACCTGTTATGGTGGTCCTGGATAGTATAAGAAGGTAAACCGAGATATCCATAGGGAGCAAGTCAGTAAGTAGCATTTCTTCATGGTCTGTGCCTCTGTTCCCGCCTCTAGGTTGCTGTCATGAGTTCCTGACCTAACTTCTCTCAATGATGGTATATGCTCTGGCAGTTGTAAGCAGAAATAAATACTTTATTCTCTAAGTTGGTTCTGGTCATGGTGTTTTATCTCAGTATTAGAAACCCTAACTAAGACAATGAAACTCTTTTACCCAATACCTTCCAGTAGGGACTCCTACACTGAAGCGGATAACCCAAGATCCAGTTTCCCCAACTTTCCACTCGCCTAGGGGATCACAGCTGGTTGTAGTGTTGGCACGGGGAAAGACCACTAGTGACAATGTCAGTCACTCTGAACAGTTAATGGACAGTATTAGTAGGTACTTATTATAGTCAAGTGGTACAGGTTGACTATTGTCAGTAAGCACACTGAGCATCATGGATTCTGAGACAGTTGTTACTTAGAAACTCTGTGGGAAGTTGTCTTCATAAGTGGTATTGTCAAGAATCTGCCCAGGCCTGCTACAAGCCAGCTCCCCAGCCCTCACACAGAATTTGTGTTCAAGCCCCAGTCCCCTATGGACCTTCAGTAAAATGAACAGGCTTTTGAGTCCTCTCTAGCTTTAGTGGATATCAGAATCGTGTAGGAACTTCCTATAACACTGATACCTAGGCCCATCTCCAGATATTCTAATGCTGTATGTGTGGAGTGGGCACTGGGAAAATGATCTCCCAGCAGGATGCTCAAGTTGCATCCAGTATTGCTATTGCTGGTCAATGAATCACATTTGAGTAGCATGTAACTGATGTCTATCTCAGCTCGGCCTCCACCTGTAGGACCAGCTGTTTCCCCACTATTGCTGAGCCTCAGTCCACTTCCATGATCCATCCAAACTTCCAAATCAAAATGAAGGGACTTTGCTTTGATAGGCAGAGATGAGTGTTGTCTATGAACTGTGTACTATCCTCATGATTTCCTCTGTTTAGAAGGAATGCTAATTATATCACAACCAATCTTACATTCGCTTAGCTGCTTTTAAATAGAATGCCTTTATTATGCATCTTGATACCCTCACCTAGATTCAAAGACATATCTTCTGATATAAACTGCAATGAGCTGGAAAAGCCAGAGGATCTAATATGCAAAGCTCACATCTGGTTTTAGCCTTTGGGAAAAGTGTTAAGAAAACATGAAATATAGTTGAAATCGGGAAATTAAAAATACAATTTCTACCACCTCCAACCTTGGATAATAGGGAAACTATTGGCAAACGATCTCACAGAAGGTTTTCATCTTATGTGAGGGAGTAGTACGGTTAGATTTTTGGGGAAAGGAGAGGAGAGGTACAAGAGAAAACTCAGCTCTAATCTGCAGCCTGTCAGTGGAGGAGGGATGACCATGGGGAGACCCGGGGGGAAAGCAAGACACTCAGGACTCACCAACGCCAGCTGTTCCATGAACTTCCCAGCCACAGTATATTTAGGTCACCTTACTCTCTGTCTATCCTCTGAAAATGCAATGGACACATTAATGACTTTATTCCATGATTATCACTGTGTAGGGAGGCAGAAAGGGAGGGGGAAAGCCAAGCTCCAGATGTGAGCCTTAATTTGTGAATGGCCTCTCATTTTAATCCTTCTAAACAGGAATCTGGGTCAATGGAGGTATAATCTCTTTCCGCTCCCCCAACCCCCTAGGATGCTCCCTCCGTGCTCACCCCCTACTTCTTTCCTATCTCTTCGCCAGTGAAGGAGAGACCTGTGTCTCAACATGCAGACATCTGGCTTGTGTGTGCTGTTTCCATTTTTGCGCTTTTCCAAACAGGAAAGGGAGGTAACTTTCAGGGTGTGGGATTGAGGGGCCATGAGAAGGGAAGGGGTGGATAGGAAGGACACCTTCTTCTCTCATTAATGTGTACACTACACGTGGAAGAGAGAAATGTGTCTGGGACAGGAGATTATGCAAGAGAATATCCCCATTCAGTCTATTGTCAATGAATGCATGATCATATACCTTTCTAGTTAGCATAGAATTGTATAATTTATAAAGTCAGCAGTGAGACCCAAACTACTAAGGACCCATTGATCAACGTTTTCTTTATTTGAAAAGAAAAAATTTGGTAGATATTAGAGAGAGTGCCTTATTGAGCTCTGATTGGTGCTGACAGGGAAGTCTTGAGGTTGCCCTGCCTTCTCTGGACAACTCCTCATAAAGATAATGATCACAGGGTTATAAGGCAGATGGAGAAAACAAGCCCTCCCTAACCTGGGTGTGATTGTGTCCCTGATCTAGAAAAAGTAGTGTTTTTGTTTAATCGCTGTTTTGAAAGGAGGGAAATTCGATGATAGAAGGCATGTGTGTGAGCAGGAGAATGTGAGCACTCCTTCTAGAGGATCAAAGAAGGAGGAAGATGCAGCCCCAAATCCAGCATCTCTTAGTTTGCCTGGTGGAACCTTCCAGCGCTATGGCTCTAGCACAGCAGTCTCTGGACCTTCTTGGATGGGAAGGTTTGAAGCAGCTTGAACACCGAGGTTTGGCTGCCTGGATAAGCATCTCAGCCTGTTTGCAGGTGGTGGCCATATAAACATTTCTGATGAGGGTCTTATGGATCAGCCCTCCCAACCCCAAGGGAAAAGCACAGTTGATCCCTGTTGCTATAACTAGAACCAAATGTTATTTCGGTTCCTTTCTGTTCATTGAAAACTTGCTCAGTAATGGAAACTTTCCCCTCAATGTAGATGAAAATATAGCTCTCCATCTTTTGAGTTATATTATATATTAATTTAATAGCATTATATTAATATAATACACAGAACTACAGTGACTACATCTCAGACAACAGGAGTCAAATTGCATAATCCAACATGTTAAATTGACATTTTAATCACATTTTATCCACAAATTTGATGTGGCTTGTTTGGTAACATATAGTCAGAGCTAAGGGTCAGAGCAAACGTAATCTACTACTTGCTCTCTTTGGTTATCTAAATGGCTCTTACATTTATCTGGTTAGGTATCAACTGCTCAGTCTCTGTGAGTGTTAGCTGTCATTAGAACTCAATCATGCTTCTGTCCCTCAGTTTCCCCTTTCTGCCTACATTTGTCATAGTTCAGCTGCAATCAATGTGTCTTCACTAAAATGTATAATATAGAGCTCATGTAATTTTGAAAAAATCCAGAAATTAGTAAAGCATAGCCTGGCTCCTCTCTCTCTCTCTCTCTCTCTCTCTCTCTCTCTCTCTCTCTCTCTCTCTCTCCTCCCCTTCTCTTTCTCATTTACCTATTTATATATTTATTTGTTTATTGATAGGTGATAGATAGATCAACAGTTAGTAGTTGAAACCAATTGTAGGCGCTCACATCCGCCTTAAGCATAGAGACAAAGACATACTCTAGAGGCAGAGATGTGAAGTGGGAGAGGGGTCTAAATCAAGCATGGGAGGGGATGACGTACAGGCATCTCAACATAGCTGCTTCAACAGAGATACAAGAGAAGCTATCAAAGCTATGCTACAGGGCTGGGAAGATCATTACGACATGGCCAGTTGGCTCTTCCTGAACTGTCATCCACCTGAATGACCAATCTCACAGAGCCCTTCCTCAGCCTGCTCTGTCAGTTCCATTAATCTTCTTCTGGTCCTCAAGGAAGACCTGGAATTTCCTTCCTGGAGTCTGAAGTCATTGTCTTCCACCTAACAGCCTGTCTTCCTCTCACCATCTCAGGCGAGCCTCTCAGGTTCGAAAGGAGCCCAGCCCTCACTGTTCTCTTAGCACCCTCTGTTCTGTGAGGAATGTCTCAAAGTTAGAACTAAACAAGCAATGTCAAATTGGGTGTCCATGTGTTTTACCTTTCTTAGGGTGTGTCATTAAGGGGTGGCAAAATATGTCTACTTTGGTCATTAATGTATTCCTTACACCCCGGAGAAATAGCTTGCATGTAGTAGGCATTAATTAATTTGGCAAACGAACAGGTTTTGATACTATCTCCCATAGACCTGGTGGGCCTTGAATTGTTTCTGTAGCTCTGGGCGACCTCTGGAATTCCCAATTTTCCCAAGTGCTGCAACTGCAGGAATGTGCCATCGAGTCTGGCTTATCAGGTGTTTTTGTAAGAGAAAGTCTTGCTCTAGAGCCTAAGTGATCCTCATTCTTTCATCGGCCTGTCTCTATCTTCCAAGTCTTGAGATTAAAGGTGTGCACTACCGTCCCTGGTTCTCAACTAATAATGGCTTAGCAAAGTCTACATTTAGGGTACCGTCTTCTCCTATTTTCTCTCCCCTTCTCTTCTTGCCCCAGGTCTCTGTCATTTCAAGGCCTTTCGTATAACTTCACTCTGGTTATGCAGTGTTGTCAAGGTTTCCTATGGTCTAGGATGACCACTCTTAGGAATCAACCCCCCCACACATACACACACACCCTGTACATTTCATCCTGGGGAAACAGTGAGATGTTGAAAATGATTCCTCCATAGTTATCATTTGAACCTTACCTGAATGAGGTTGCTATTCAAGGTGGGACTTCCAGACAGTTAAATCATCACTTCCCAGGAGCTTTGTCTAAAGCTGCAGTCTAAGAACATCTGCTACCTCAGGGTCTCTGTTTTGACAGGACCCTAGGGTGATGAGCCACAGAAGCAGTGCAGTGAAGGCCTATGTTTCCTACAGCTATCTAAGTAGAAATATTCTGTGACATGTTAAGGCAGGGAGATGGAGTTGGGAGTGATGATAATGAACAGGAATGACAGAAAGCCACATTCCTGAGAGCCAGTCTTAAGACCAAAGTGCTGAGGTGTAAGAGGGGAGAAGAGAAACAGCTAGGCAGGGAGGGTCAGGCTGGAAATCAGTCTTTCGATGTCTTGGCCAACACTTTGAAAATCCAGAGCAAAGAGAGTCAGTGGGATTCTAGGTTCGGAGCAGAGACCAGATCTTAGTAATCCTGCTGTACAGAGGGCTGCCCAGGAGGAAAGCAGTCTTTACAGGAAAGCCAAGGAAGAGGTGAGGTCTGAGGGTCCCCAAAGCTAGGGGCTGTCAGCTAACTGTCCTTTCAGTCATGAAGGACTGCCACATGTGTCAGCTGCAGGGAACTCAGAAGAAGTCTAGGAGAGCCGCTAAGTATGTGAGAAAGAGATTTAGAACAAAGGGGAGCTCAAGGGTTGGCCATATGAACCAATATCTATCCTTGTATGTACAAGATGCACAAACTGGTAACAAGATACAGGACCATGGATCATGACCTCCCCTCCCCCATCCCAGCAGGAAGACACCTCACTATCTGTAAAGAAGAGGCTGCTATAGCAGAAAACTTGCCCAGCAAATATAAGGTCTTAGGTTAGATCCTCAGCTCCTCAGTAAGTGAAGGAAAAAACCACAGAAGCAGAGAGTTCAAGGGCTAAGGCAGGCCGCTGATGCTCCCACATACTGCCTTTTATGCCCAGGCCCAAGCCTCAGTTTTACACATCCGCAAAGACCACATATGCAAAGTCACATCCAATCAAACATTTTGCACATACTCAGTTCCCAGCAACTTTTTTGTATGTATCCTTTAATAAAAATCACACCCACATGCACTACCAGCGCTGAAACAAGTTTGTGTGCTCCTTGATGTCCCAAAGGACTTGCATCAAGTTTCTGAAACACCCACATGCATAGACCCATTCACAGACAAGAGGCTGTGACATTCTGAAGTAGAATCGCAAACAATATGCTGGAAAAGAAACAGATAATTATTGTTGGTTTTTTAACTCTTTACTCTTTAAGGAGCATTACCCAGCTCCCAAATAAATCACACACTGGGGCTTATTCTTTCTTATGAATGTTCAGCCTTAGCTTTGCTTATTTCTAGCCAGCTTTCCTTAACTTAAGTTACTCCGTCCATCTTTTGCCTCTGGACTTTTTTGTTTCCTTCTGTATGTCTTGCTTTTACTCTGGGTCTGGTTGTGTGGCTGGCCCCTAGAGTCCTCCTCTCCTTCTTCTTGCTCCTTCTATTTATCTTCTCTGCCTGCTAGCCCCGCCTATTCTTTCTCCTGTCTCGCTATTGGCCATTCAGCTTTTTATTAGACCGATCAGGTGTTTTAGACAGGCAAAGTGACACAGCTTCACAGAATTAAGCAAGTGCAACATAAAAGAATGTAATGCATCTTTGCATCATTAAACAAATGTTTCCCAGCATAAACAAATGCAACACACCTTAAAATAATACTCTCCAACAGGCATCACATGTATAAGCAAATGTAACTGTAGTGACTTTACAGCAATGTAAAACCAAGAAACATCTGGAGGAGGCTGTGTCTGGAATTGGCAGGCATGCCTTAAAAAGTCCCCCTGTTGGCTTTTGATGCTCACAATAGCCTCATGGACTAAAGACAAGGGTAGAGCAGTTTTGGGGGGAGGAATGTGCTGTCTATAGGTGCCTAGGACTACATGCTCTCTCAGCACCCCTCCGCCTCCTACACTGGAAGCTAATGCTCTCAGGCCCGATAGGGGGAGGAGCCACTCAGGCAACTTGGATTTGAATTCCAGCTTTGACCCTTTCTGTTCCTGTAGATATATGCAGTTTTGTCAATCTTTCTGTGCCTTGGTAATTTTCTTTGTATGTTGAAAGTAGTGATTGCATTTACTTACAAAGTAAGATGACGTAGAAACACATAAGAATGGCCTGGGTACATCGTAAATAAGTCCCTCAGAACCTCCACAAGTAAGTCCCTCTCCTTACACAAGTCTCTATGCAGTTCCTAGCACAGCAAGAGTTCCCCCTGCAGAAGTATTCCCCTCCAGAATTTATAACCCTATATCCTCATTGCAGTTTTTACAATTGAGGGTTTGGTAGAGAGGTTGGAGGGATAGTGTCCTATGCAGAGTCAGGAGACCAGACTAGCTTCTCTCTTAATGCGGCTGCCCAAATCTTTACTGGACAATCAGATCACTCATGTCTGGGGTGGCAATCAGGTTCAAGGGGTGCTGTGAGGTCTCAGCTTCCTACCTTTCAATGGGTTTGCAGAAAGATCAGAAGAGGGCTCTCTCTCTCTCTCTCTCTCTCTCTCTCTCTCTCACACACACACACACACACACACACACACACACACACACACACACACACACAGAGAGAGAGATATCACCACTTCCCCACCCCTCAATCTCATTCTTCTCAAGGAAGGGAGGCTGTTACTACCCTAAAGAGGCAGCTCTCAACCTGTTGGGTCAGGATCCCTCGACAAACCTCTACTTTACAAGAAAAAATAAATTTACACTACGATTCACAACATCGGCCAAATTACAGCTATGAATTAGCAACGAAGTAATTATATGGTTGGGAGTCACCGCAACATGAGGAACTGTATTAAAGGGTCACAGCATTAGGAAGGTTGAGAACCACTGCTTTAAAAACCAATGTACAAAGGACTCTCTTCCCCATTTCTTCTTAGACGCAGCTAAAAGCCTTCCCTTCCATCTGAAGCAGTTCCCATCCTCTGTGTCCCCTTGGCTTTCAGTGCGTTCCCAGGTGATCTGAAATCCTGAAGCTATTCTCATCCTGTTACCCTGGGAGTTTCAGCACTCCTGGAACAACCTGTTCCTTGCTCCTCCCGCTCTTTCCCTCCTCTCCTTCCTGTCCATTTTTACTGCGGGCCCCAGCTGAACCCTCCAGAGAGACACTCTCTGACTCTGTCCCCAGAGGGGGGAAAGGGAGGGGGAGGCGGAGAGGAGTGAGCCACGAAGGGCGGAGGCCGGGGAGCTCAGCCAGAGAGGGGCTGCTGGAGGTTGCATCTGCTGCATGGAGGCTTTTCTGCTGCCTGGTAACCAGCTGCCAGAACACTGAGAGAGAAAGAGGCTGGGAGTAGGGGCAGAGGCTTTTTGACGTCAGGACCAGCCAAGGGGATCGAGCCAGCTACCCGAGTCAGCCCAGAGCCAGCTGGGCCGAGTCCGAAGCAAGGCAAGGAGCGTGAGTTGGGGGTGTGGGAATCGGTTGTCTGGGGGCGCAGCATGCCCCCTGCCCCTGGGCCATGGAGATCTCCCTGGTGCCCCTGGAGAACGGCAGTGCCATGACCCTCAGAGGAGGAGGGGAGACAGGGGCAAGCTGTGCGCAGACCCCCAAGGGAGGGTGTGGGTGCCCTCCGACGGCTGGCCTCAGTAATCAGTCCAAAGAATCCTCACCGAAGGGGTGCGTCAAACACGGGGAGGAGGACCATGGAGGACAGCCTTTGCCCCCTCTGCCTCCGGAGGTACCGCAGCTTAGAGGGCCATTTGCTGAAGATGAGGAGGAAGAGGGTGACCCTGGCCTGGGCACAGTGGAGGAGGATCAGGCTCCACCGGGCACAGGGTTGCTCCATCATCAGCGCGTCCTCATAAACATCTCAGGACTGCGCTTCGAGACGCAGCTGGGAACCCTGGCGCAGTTTCCCAACACCCTCCTGGGGGACCCAGCCAAGCGCCTGCGCTACTTCGACCCCCTGAGAAATGAGTACTTCTTCGACCGCAACCGGCCCAGCTTCGATGGCATCCTCTACTACTACCAGTCTGGAGGTCGCCTGCGCAGGCCAGTCAATGTCTCCCTGGATGTGTTTGCAGATGAGATCCGTTTCTACCAGCTGGGGGACGAAGCCATGGAGCGCTTCCGGGAGGATGAGGGCTTTATCAAGGAAGAGGAGAAACCCCTTCCCCGCAACGAGTTCCAGCGCCAGGTGTGGCTAATCTTCGAATACCCAGAAAGCTCCGGGTCCGCAAGAGCCATCGCCATCGTGTCAGTCTTGGTCATTCTTATCTCTATCATCACCTTTTGCTTGGAGACTCTGCCTGAGTTCAGAGATGAACGGGAGCTGCTCCGCCACCCTCCAGTACCACCCAAGCCCCCAGTCCCCGCCCCCGGGGCCAATGGCAGTGGGGACGGAGCCCCTTCCTCTGGCCCCACAGTGGCGCCACTCCTTCCTAGGACCCTGGCTGACCCGTTCTTCATCGTGGAGACTACATGTGTGATCTGGTTCACTTTTGAGTTGCTTGTGCGCTTCTTTGCCTGCCCTAGTAAGGCAGAGTTCTCGCGGAATATCATGAACATCATTGATATTGTGGCCATCTTTCCCTACTTCATCACTCTGGGCACTGAGCTGGCAGAGCAACAGCCAGGAGGCAGTGGTCAGAATGGGCAGCAAGCCATGTCCCTAGCCATCCTCAGGGTGATCCGCCTGGTTCGGGTGTTTCGCATCTTCAAGCTCTCCCGCCATTCCAAGGGGCTGCAGATCCTGGGTAAGACCTTGCAGGCGTCCATGAGGGAGCTGGGTCTTCTCATCTTCTTCCTCTTCCTCGGTGTCATCCTCTTCTCCAGTGCTGTCTACTTTGCAGAGGCAGACAATCAGGGGTCTCATTTCTCTAGTATCCCAGATGCTTTCTGGTGGGCAGTGGTCACCATGACCACAGTAGGCTACGGGGACATGAGGCCCATCACTGTGGGAGGCAAAATTGTGGGGTCCCTGTGCGCCATCGCCGGGGTCCTCACCATTGCCCTGCCTGTACCCGTCATCGTCTCCAATTTTAATTACTTCTATCACCGGGAGACAGACCACGAGGAGCAGGCTGCCCTGAAGGAACAACCAGGCAACCAGAGGCGAGAGTCTGGGCTGGACACAGGGAGTCAGCGAAAGGTCAGCTGCAGCAAGGCCTCCTTCTGCAAGACTGGGGATTCCCTGGAGAACTCTGACAGTATCAGAAGGGGTAGCTGCCCCCTAGAAAAATGTCACCTCAAGGCCAAGAGCAACGTGGACTTGCGGAGGTCCCTATATGCCCTGTGTCTGGACACGAGCCGGGAAACAGATTTGTAAAGAGATATCCAGGCGCACTGTTGACAGTGGAGCTGGGGGATGGGGTGGGCATCTGCTTACACCACGGAGTATTTTAAGCCCACCTGATCACTGATGTCTGAATGCCTTCCTGCCTTTCTCTTCTGCACCCTCTTCCCACCACCCTGCCCTCTAACTTCCCGTGTTTCCCTCCTCTTTGCAGAACACCAAGGGTCACCTATTTTTAAGAAGTATCACATTCCATGACGCAGGAGCTGTTGAAATGGTGGCCACTGTGAGATGGAAGTGTTCATAGCCAGTTTTCTATACCCAGCAGAGGGATAACTCAAACAAAAATGTCTTTAAATAGCTCAGATCCCAAGAGATTTCCTCTCTATCCTTGTGTTCAAAATTTACTTTATATGTGATTATATTTGTGTATGAGGCAAATATTATTTTTATGACTGGTGAGTACATTTTTGTACAGCAGTGAACAAGAAGAATATATGGGTGTGTTCTCAAGATATATTTTGAATTACAAAAGAGTTGGGGTCATCTTTTCCTAGGACATTTGGGGACATAGACCCTAAAAAAGATATTCAGGTTCCTGTGGTATTGGTGCTTTGTGTCTAGGGCAGAGAATGTTCTAGAAGAGCAGCATGTCTGGGGGAGGGGGCTCACCTTAAATATTTATTGTGACTTTCTTCACAGAAGCATTCTAGTAATGTTAGAAAAAGGCATCTAAAAGTTCATTTTTTTTTGTTTTGATACCAGAAAATAAAAGGTGATTTTTGGGGGTGTTAGTTTTTCTACTGCTGATGTGTGTTTCATGTTAGGTGAAGTCTGCCACTTCTTGTCTTGTTCTGGAGTCAATGCAAATGCTTTGACCGGGCTAGAAAACCTAGGATGCTCAGCATCCTTTTTTATTTTTATTTTTATTTTATTTTTTGATGGGTCTCTGAGCTTAGAAGGATGATGGATGGATTGCTTGTCACGAGGCAATATGTGTGACATGGATGCATTTCAGTCAGCATACGGAGCAAAAGTGGAATGCAAAAAAGGGGTGGGAGCCCCACCCTGTAACTGTCCTCTTGTGGTACCAGCTCTGAGTTTCTCCAGGTTGTCTCTTTTACTGTAAGTCCTTCTTGTTATTGTTTACAGTGGCTCTGAGATGCCAGCCTGATGCTCACAGAGAAGCCTATTCAGACGAGTATAGTCTGGTGCAGGTCACTTGGGGAAAGTGCCTGCCAGCTGTCTCCCAAGCCTGGTTTGGCAGAGGTGTGAACCATGCTCTCCTGCTGGGCAATATAGAAGGGTTTCCTTGTTCTAGCTAAAGGACAAAGTGTGGGTTCGGCCCCACAACCCTTAAACTCAGAATGAATCTCTTTGTTCCTTTTTCAGCTGGATGGTTTGTGGCATAGCCCCACAGTAGCTTTTATTCCAGCTGCAGTTTCTCTGGTTTCCTGAGCTGTCTGGGTTCCTACTGTTGCCTTTTCTACCGATGATACAGACTGGTTGTTACACAGGAAAGGCGGCTGGTCCAGTTGTGCCTACTTCAAGATGACACCAGGTTTAGTGGCTAATTCTGAGATGTGGCTGTACCTGCTTGTTAGTGATTCACTAAATTCAAATCTAGAGTTGCAGATTTAAATAAGATAGGCTATAAAATCCAGTGTCTGAAAACCCAGTCATTTCTGGTCAATAACTGCCCTACTAGTAGAGGATTTACAGGGAGGCAGAAGGGCTTGGAAGGTGTCTCTGTTGGTTTTCAGTGTATAATGACGTTTAAGAGGAAGGAGGAAGGGGTCCTGTTGGTTTACAATTTGTAGTGTGCCTAAGCAGGGCACCTACCAGAGCCCTGCTCCACAGTGTCACCTCTGACCTCTCTGTGCTTTGAAAGCTAATGTTTGTGATTTGGCCTTGGCTTGGGAATTGGATCCTGGAGGTAACCCCTAGGGCTCTGCCTTACAGGCAAAACAAACATACAACACGGATTGGCAACGGGATTAAGTGAGGCAGACAGAGCTGCCCTCAGGATTTAGAATCATCCAGGCGTTGGATGAAGTACTGTCTCATTTACAAAAACTTCATTTTTAAAGTGTCCAGGGAATGGGTGCAGTGTTTCATGCATGCTTAGGAGCAGAGTGGAGAAAATGAGAAAACAAGATTGAATGTTGCACCTGTGTGTGGGTGCTGGGGGTGCCCTAGCTCAGGTCAACAAAAGGAGACCAAGATAGGAGACCAAGATAATTCCGAGTCCCCTGTTCAGCCTCCTACTCTGGAGAGTGACAGCAGGGTACCTGTTCTGGGCCACTAAGAAGACATTCACAGGGTGATTCAAAGCGGCTGGGTGCCTCCACAATCTCAGCGCTCCCATTGCACTGATTTGGGAAATTGCTTAGTCACCAAGCTCATCTCTGGGGTTTGCCTTGTGTCCTGTCACCAGGAAAGCCACCTAGGGTCCAGACTGTTTCTGGGCGAACCCTGCTGAGGCACTTCTGTCTCCCATCCTTGCTTTTCTACATCCTTCCCCCTTGAAGAGATGAAATCAAGTGCTTCAGCCATGCTTGTTTATCCAGATGTTTCTTCCTGGCTCCCCACAGCAGGAAACCTGCCTTCTGCATTGATAAGGTGTACAAAGAGCCGGGAACTCTGCTCTGGGAGGTGAGCACTGCACACACTCCCCCTCCCCCCACACTTCCTTTTCATTATTTACAGGTTTTTCTTTTCCTGTTATGTATTTGAGAGGGGCAAAGAGAAGAATCTTTTACTCTCTTTAAAATTCCCAGCTCCTTGGTTGGCCCAGCTGGGGCTGTTCCCTAGAGGGGGGTGCAAACAGTTCAAACTGTTGGTCCCTAAGGAGTTCTCTGGAGTTTGTATTGCATTATTCTACATGATGCAACACTATCTGGCTTGAGGTGGATTAAGCAGAATGTCTTTTGGGAAAGGACACATTTTTCTGAGTACCCTCCAGAAATGGCAGGTTTGTTTGCAATGGAGATTGGTCCTGGGTGAAGGTAAAGCGTTCTTTTCTCTCGGTTGTGGGCCCATTTTCTTCTGATGTGATGTGAGACACTGGGAACAAATGTTGACGCCATCTCCTCTTCCTAAGGCTTCCTGACTCACAGGGAAAATGGCCAGTCAGTGCAAAACAACATGATAGACAATGAGTGATCAAGTCTCCCCTAGGGCTTCCCAGATGGAAT
The DNA here is from genome assembly GCA_004025045.1 of Sigmodon hispidus. Classification (NCBI taxonomy): domain Eukaryota; kingdom Metazoa; phylum Chordata; class Mammalia; order Rodentia; family Cricetidae; genus Sigmodon; species Sigmodon hispidus. The sequence goes on from PVIH01000397.1 coordinate 327,078, forward strand.
GTCAAAGTCAGGTGGAGTTTGGTCCAGCCCACTGGGGACCATCTAGAGAACTCACCATGGAACTCCAGCAGCAGACTAAAGGATGTCACCACTCTCTGTCAGCAGTCCTCCTTTTAGGTGGTGTCTTTAGGATCCAGGGCCACACAAGCTCCAATCTTGCTAAGGGGCTTTGGGCTGGGCTTGGTTTTTATAGTACTAGTTACAATACTTCTGAAAGGGACCAGTTTGAAAATGTTTTAGATGTTATAGGCTGAGGCAAAATCTAGCCTACTGTAGGCATTTATATAAGCAGTCAAATTGTAATCCTTTACAAATGTAACATCAGCCTCTGCCGGAGAGTTGCACACTGTCACTTTGGCTTAGCTGTTACACAGAGTTGCCTCTTGGGGGTTTCATCACATGTGTGAGCCCAGATCTGTTCCCCTGATTCAGCTTTATTTGGATTTATCACCAATGCTGGATTCTGATGTGGAGAGAGCAGTGGACCCCTCAGAAAAGGCCTCTGGGAAAGAATCAGCTTTCTCTCTTCACTTCCTGAAAGTTGGCTTTGCCACCTGTCTGTGGAGCAGGTTGCTCTGTGTTCAGGGAAGGGGAGAAGATGGCATCCTGGACATCTTGCCCAGGGTGCTCCTTAAGTTGATGGCAGAAGGGTGCAGCCTACAAGAGTGTAGACGCCCCCTTCCCACATTTACCACTGCATAGGCAGGCAGAGGAGTGTTCTTCAGCAACCTTTTGCAACCGAGGGTTTTTTTTTTGGTGGTGGTGATGGTGGTGGTGGTGGTGGTGGTGGTGGTGGTGGTGGTGGTGGTGTGTGTGTGTGTGTGTGTGTGTGTGTGTGTGTGTGTGTGTGTGTGAGAGAGAGAGAGAGAGAGAGAGAGAGAGAGAGAGACTTTTGAGTTGGTGCAGCCTCTATGTGCCCATGGCATGGCTGTGCTAGTGTTATGCATGAATGAGGGTGTCATGGCCCTGCCTAAAGTAAGTCTACTCCAGCCCACAGGCCTCCAGATAAAACAAGACACATGTTACCTTCCTTGATGTTTACTTTTTGATGTCAAACTGTGCATCATAGATTGTTTCATCTGGAAGAGCTCTTATATGTTACCTGGTTTGTCTCACCCATTTTACAGGTAGACAAGCTGATGCCCAGAAAGATTCATACTATTTGTCAATGTGAGATTGAAATTGTTTCCCATGACTCCAAGACAAGATTTCTCTTAGAAAGTCTGTATGAAAGTTCGCTGGCTAGCTTCCAGAGGCGCACCTTGTCTTATATGATTGGCGCACCCTTCTCTCTGGGACAGCACCTTTGGGTATGCGTTCAGACAAATCAAGTTGCATTTATTTCTTTTCAAGTATTTATAGGCTCAGAGGGATTCAACACTGGAGCTTAACAAGGCACAGAGTCAGGACAGGAATGTGGGGACCATGGGGACCGAGAGGAGGTCCCATATATTCCTACAACAGCAGAACTCTCTGCTACATCTATGGGCTTAGAAGGGCCAGAAAAACAAACAACAAACAAGCAAACAAACAAAACTCGTTACCAGTACCCCAGAGAAGTACCTTTGAGTCTAAAGGCTTGGATGGTCGACATAGGTCTGGAAGACTGTGAAAAACACATCATTTTTAGCTGATATACAGTGTCCATCTTCCTGCCCTGGGAACCTCCTCTACACTCCACTGCTATCTTCAGTCGCTTGCCTTTTCAACTGGTTGTTGTCACCTGTCTTCTTTCTTATCTCTAGACCACGAGCTGTTTGGCTTAGGCAGTGGTGATTTTTGACACAGGCCAAGTCCCTGTGATATGATAGTGAGAGGTCATTGAACCCTGAGTTTACATACTCAAAAAAAAATGGAGTGTGAATCTTTGGATCTTTAAGTCTTTGGTTTTTGCAATAATTTATCTCTTCAAATAGGCTCCTTTGAGAATTCTTCAGCTCCATTGTTTAGTAAGCTTATAAATTATATTTTAATCCAAACCTGCCTCTAAGCGTGTGAATTATGTCTTAACCCAAGCCCACTCTTCACAATACCCCAATAGCCAATAATATAACACAGCAACAATGTAGCAATTATTACAAAATCCCACAGCACTCTGCTGCTAGGAAAGTCAGGAGCTGATTAGCAGCTTTGCTTCTAACAACTGTCATCTTGGCAGTCTACTGTAAAGACTGAGGTCACGCTTGCCTGGACAGTGCCTCAGAACCCCTGCCAGGACAGGAGAGTCCAGTGTCATGACATTCTCTTCCAACCTTTCCTCCACTGAGGCCACTTTTATTTTTAAAGTGGACATGACCTAGAAGACTGAGGCAAGAGGTCCCATTTGCACAGAAGGAGCCACCTCATCCATCCTCAATCTAATCTGAGTGTCTACCCTGGGCAACTGACATTTGCTGATACATCTCTTCCTCTGTCTCACCCTCTTGATTCTGCAGCTGCAATTCAGTGGTCCTCTTTGGCTGTTGCGATGTCACCTCTGAGGCCCGCATCATGTGGGATGGAGTCACCTCCTGTGTCTGCCTGCTTCGCTTTCGCATCTCCAGGCTGCCTTGTCTGTGTTTGTGCATTTTAGATTGTTCTCTCTAGAGAGCAGTTCTGCCATCACATCAGCCAGGGATCTCAAACTGTAAACCTTTAGTCAGACCCCTGAAAGCCCCCAGAGTGTGATGCCAACTTATCCTCTCCATGAAGCTGTCCTCAGTCTCGCCAGTCCAAGGCCATTCTCCTTCTTCGGTGATTCTTTCACAAATGGATTCTGTCCACCTGTGTGTGGCTGTGGCTTACCCGAATCTCTTCCAACACAGCTCAGGTTCCTTCTTAGAAGCAGAATATAGGTCATCACCCTCCTAATAATCTCGACACCTCTAATCTGGTGTGAATAGCAGTATATATTCGTTTTAAATATATATAGTTTAAATATATATATAACTATTTACATAAATATATATTTCTTGAGAAAATAATGTAATGATCTTGGCATGCAGGCAGCTGTGGGAAAACGGCATTCACTCATTGGTCATTTCCCTTTGCTCTGCCCTGTGCATAAAGGATACAGACTGGGTGGATGTGACATGTCTTGTGAACAGAGATTTCTGGAATCATAAAGATAGTTCTATAAACAAGGGCTCAAGGCAGTGCTGCACAGACCAAGAGGGAACTATGGGTCAATGACAGAATAGAGTGAGCTAAAGAACAGAGGTGGAAAGCTAGGAAAGTCAGTGCCCGGGTGACAGGTAGAGTGACCAAGTCTGGTTTGCCAAGGACAGTCCAGGCAGAGGATGTGTCATCATGAGCACTCAAAAAATGAGAGAAGCAATATGATGGCATCATTTTCTCCTTTGATCATTATCAGCTCTATATTTGGAGCCCTGGGCCAACTTCACTAGCTCATGACAATAAAAGCAGTAGCAGTGCCTGGAGAGGCAAGATCAGCCAGGCCCCACAGATGTTCTAAGTTCCCAGATGTTCTAATGCCAGCTGCTGTGCCAGAAGCTGGAATTTCAGTACAAACAAGACTTTGGGGAGCCTTCTGCGGCTTTAATCCATTCTTACAAGCACAGTCCAATCTTCAGCTTAAGACTTTGTGACATATTAAGCAGTGAAATAATATAAAATTTAAAATAAAAATGGTACTAGCCAACACCATTAAGAAGATCTCCCGTGTTCTATGCTTTATTTACTACTTTTTGTTGCTGAAATGTCATCTGTCAAGTTATTTTAGAAATATGTTACTTTTTCTTTTTAGCTGTCAGTGGGCACTCAGGCTGACATTTAAATTTTTAGCATTTATTCTTGGACAATTTCGTACACACACATGCACACACACACACACACACACACACACACACACACACACTACCACTGAATAAAATGACTTACTTACCCCTTGCAGCCTTTGGCTGCCCAAAGCTCTTTAGGCAGGGGTGAGGCTTTAAGAGCCCACCCCTATCCACGCTGGAATGTTCACAGGCTCCATCTTGTGCAGGTTTTGTGCAGGTAACCATGGCCACTGTGAGTTATTGAGTATGTCAGCCATGCCATCTTCAGAAGACAGCCTTTCACAGCCCTCTTCTCAAAAACAAGTTAATTTTATGCATATGAGTGTTTTTCCTGAGGGAATTAGAAGACTGCCTCTTCACTTCTGGAGCTGCAGTGTTACAAATGTATGAGCTGCTATGTGGCTGCTGGGAATTGAACCCAGGTCTTTTGGGAGAGCAGCCAGTGCTCTTAGCTGCTGATCCATCTCTCCAGCCATGAACACTTCTCTTTGAGTTGATTCCTGATGGATATAAACCTTATCTTTCCTTTTATACTTAGCCACATCAGAGGCTCTTATCTGGGTGGCTTTGCAAGTGGGAAATGGATTCCAGATGGGAACATCTGGCAGTCTCTAGAACAGAGCCTGAGAGGACTGGAATCTCCTTGAGCTAGACAGAGGCCTTGATCTGCAGCTTCGAAAGGGGAGCCTGGGCTGACGGTTAAGTCTACTCAATCATCTACTTATTATTTAATTAAGCTAATTAAAACTCTCTGGTCTCTGGTGCTTGGTCTGAGCTACCTTCAGGCTATGGGCAGGTAGCGAGGGGAAGTATCATGAGAAGGTATTCCAGAGATGAAAGACTTGGCCAGAAACAAAGGAGAAATGTCACCAGAGAGGAAATTGCATATTAGTGAGAATTGTATGATAAAGAGACATAAAGACAGGCTATGAACTCCACAGAATTTGTAAAGAAAATATGCATGTCCATATATTTGGAAAAGAGTTAGATAAATGTTCAAAGGAGCTGCTTCAGAGCATGCTATACAAGTAACCAGGAGATATTTCCATTGCCCAATTGAAGATTCTGTTTTGAGAGCAGATTTACAACCAGCCCTTGGAGCTGACACAAATATCAGATTCCTATTGCACTTTAAAGAATTAATTCCTATTCACACTTTGGTGTGAATTGGTGAAATGAAATACAACTAAGCATGATCAAACATCCCAGGAAATGTGACTTTCGGATTTGGGACAGGGGAGGCCTAGCTTGGCAGTAGGCTGCTTAAGAGCAGAACAGATGCTGTGTGTGAGGGTGTGTGGATATGTGGAGTCTCCAGGGAGAGGCTGCAGAGCACACTGTGTCCAGGAGGTGGAGGACAGAAGGGTTGGGGGTCAGGACTTAAGGGTGGAAGGCAGCTAGGAAGGAAGGAAAAAGAGGATACTGGATGTGATCGCTGATGCTGGTTGTCAATCTGACACACCTGGAAAGAGAAAACTTCAACTGAGGAGACGCCTCCATCAGACTGGCCTGTGTGAGTCTGTGGGGGCATCTTCTTGACCTGCTAATTGGTGAAGGAGAGTTCATCCAACTATAGGTGGCAGATGGGCCTGGGCCACATAAGAAAGGTAGCCGAGCATGAACCTGGGAGCAAGCTAATAAGGAGCATCCCTCCATAATTTCTGCCTTTGTTACTGCATTATCGAGAAAGATGCCTCCATCAGTAAAGCATGTTGTATTAAGTTCTGGACTATGTGGGCCTGGACCAAAGCTTTGGTCCCACTCTCAGCCCTGCTTAGCCTCAAATAATCACACACAGTCTTATATTATCTTTACACTGATTGACCTAAAGCCCAGGCATATAATTTGCTAGTGCTTGCTCTCAATGTAACCCACTGTGTTCAGTTGTGCGGCTTGGTATCTTTTCTCAGAGCCGCATTTCAGCTTCTTTCCTCTGTGTCTGCTGCGTCTCTTCATCTCTTCATCCTGCCTGTGGCAGCTCTCTCTGGTGTCTGGCGGGTCTGCCTGGCATCTGTCTCTGTTCATCCTGTACTCAGAGTGTTCTTAGTTTGGTAGACCTGCTCACACTTCCTGTTTGCCTTTGGCCAATCAGCTTTTGGGACAATTATTTAAAATGTAACATATAATCCTACTACAAAAGCACTTTGGTTTAAATGAATAATGTCTGGGGTCAGGTAGAGCTGAATTTAAATCACCATTTTGTTATTTATTGGCTATGTGACTAAATGGAAGAGATCCTTTTCTAAATGCCTCTTGTAAAAACAGGTTTTCCTGAGTGTGAAACAGGTCAACAGCAGAGTTCTTTTTAGAACTGTCACAGAGAAAACCAGTCTTGGGATCTGGCTCATATTAGAAGCATGGCCTAGGTCCCAGTTCTACCACAACACCAGAAAATAAAATAGATAAATAATAAAATAAACCACATAACTGTCAGGCAGAAAGCTTTCAACAAAAGTGAATTGACATGATTACAACACAGAACTCCAGCAAAAAGCCTGGAAGTCTCCATCAAAGCCACACCATCAAATTCAGCTCATTCAAATGCAATAATAGCCTGAACAAGTCACACAGGGAACAAGACAGTTGTGGAGTCTTGGAGGGAGGGTGGAGTAAAGGAGGCACTGAGATTGTAGCTCTAAAAGACTAGAGAGGGGAGGGCAGGGGAGGGGGAGGGAAATAGCTTTCAGTGTGCAGGTGAATTTTTTACTGGGATATCAAATACAAGCAGAGTCATAGCCAGTCTGATCATTTTTAAGTTTTAAAATATGGACTATGATCTGTAGAAGGGAGCTGGGAACTTTATAAGAGTCCATAGCTTTGAGACAGAAGTGACTTGGAACACCCACTGGCCTGTGTGCCACGTACCAACACTTAGCTCCCAGGAGCTTGCTCTGCTCAAGGTGAGGCACTGGGTGTCAACCCCATTCAAGGAAAGCCAGGGTATGTTTTGACAACCAAGAGTCTCTTTTAGCAAGCGGTCATGGGTCCCAGGCTGCTCAGGAGAGTGTCAGCCTCCAAGTCAAGGCTGACATTCTCAAGGATCTCCTCTTGGAGAGCACATGTTAATGACTTCCAAAGGCTGATAGGAAGTGTCCTTTAGCTCCAGGAAAGTAGATGGTTAGCTGAGTGCAGTGCTGGCTTCAGCTCTCAGCATCTGTGTTTATTAAACATGCACATGCAAGCATACACACACACACAAATACACACACACACACACACAAATACACACACACAAATACACACACACAAATAAACACACACACACACACACACACACACACACACACACACACGCACACACGCAAACACACACACATAAACTAAAAAGCAACAACAACAACAACCAGAAACAGAACTTATGGTACAAATACCTGGAAATCTCAGAAAGTATCTAATAAACACTGCTAAGAAGCCATCGGAGAGCTAAGTGCTGTGGCAGGTGTGTGTTAAACAAAGATTCGGGCATTTATTGTGACGGTAGGCACCACTTGCTGAGCATTTGTTGTATAGCATGGATAGCTACAGATCTTTCATATGTATCACCCTCAGTCACTAAGCTAATGCCACAGTAGTGTAGAACTAACGAATGTGAAAGGCTGTGGTGTGCAGCCTGAATCCCACAGCTTCGCATAGATTGAGCTGCATTGGGACTCATACACTGTGTCTGTAAACTGTATATATCCTCCTGTTGGTGTCCTGTAAGAGCTGAACTTCAATGCTGGAGATGGAGTTGGCAAGACTACTAGTGACAGTGGCCTGTGCACATCTGAAGCAGAAGCCATGGACAAAGTTCCAGTGGGGAGCAGGCCGAGGAGGTTGCTGCTGGCCTACCAGCTGCTCTACCAAGTACCATATTCCATTCTTCCTGCACAGCTTCTCACAGATGCTGGTGTCTCCAGTATAGCTTTTGTTAGGTACTCGGACCAGCTCACAGCAGGCTTATGTCAGGTCTCCTTAAGACCAAGGCTCATGACCTTGAACCAAGCTTGCTGAGCTTGTTAGCCATAGCAGGTCGGAGCAAGCATATTTTCCTCAGCTGAAAAATCAGGCTGATTACACACTGCCACCAGTTTTAAAATTGCTCCCGATAGTTCTAGAAACAACTTGAACATTTCAGACTATCAATTATTTCCCCTTTTCTTTCCCATTTGGGAAAGATGGAAAAATGTTTATCGATGTCAGTGTTCTATTTCAGTGATAAACATGAGATAAAATACTTAATGGTTAACCATGCACAGGAGGGAAGGTTTAGTTCACACTTATGTCGGTTTCAGATCATGGGTGCTTGGCCCAGGGGTTGAGGCCTGCTACAACACAACAGAGAGGCATACTCACATGATGGATCCCAGGGGAAAAAAAGGGAGGGGGGGGCGGAGGAGGAACAAAATACCCTTTAAAGCCATACCCCTAAGAACCTATGTCCTCCAATTAGGCTTCAACTCTTACAGGTTCCACTCCTTTCCAGTAGTCCCTCAAGCTCTGAATCTAATTACGAGGTCATATTGCTCATGATCTCATAACTTCCCGGGAGTCCTATCCCTTTGGAGGGGACATTTAGAATCAAACCTGTAACAATATGAAAGCTGAAGTCAAACATTTCATAATTGCTGTAAGAGAATTAGTCACTTACAGAAGTATAGATAAAATTTGATATACCCCTCTCATATTCTGATTCTGTCCCCTATGATCCATGTGTTAAAGGTGGGGTCCTGTGTTGGCATAACTGAGAGGTGATAGATTTAAGGAGTTGGGATCTACTGGGAAGTTCTTACACCATTGAAGTTGTACCCTTAAGGGAAGTGTGAGATTCCAGTCTCTCCCCCTCTCTCTAATAGACTTATGACCTCAGAATTTTGCTTTGTCACATGCTTCTGCCATGCAATAACACTCTGGTCAGAGGCCCAAGGCAATGGGCCCCCCCAATTGGACTGGGAACAGCATAATGATAATCCTAAATAAATGTTTTCTCTTTTGAAGTTAATTGCCTCTAATGTCTTATCATAGCAACAAAAAGCAGGCTAATATTTTCTACAAAGAAATCAAGGCTTGTGAGAGTGTTTGGAAGGCTGGGTCACTTTGAGTAAGACACAATTGTTAATGAGCAGATTTAATGAGGTGCCGTGACCCCAATGACCACACCCCTATGCAGCTGTGAATGTGATATATGAGTATTGAGCAAGGAAAGTAGTGATGCTGAGTGGTCAGAAATTCTCATTCGTCTCACATCTGAGAGATATTTTTAACCAAAAGAAACTGTGCTCACTTGATCTGCCAACAGGGCTCAGAAGTTCCTACCATCAGACAACTACTGAATCAGAAACTGATTTCATTAGAAGGTGTCTCAGAGCCAAGATTTCTCAAGTTTCCATCTAAGAATTACCTGGTACTTCTGAGAGAATATGAATTTCTAGATCTCTCAGAGCTTTTTGTCTTAGTACACCAGGAAGTCTGCATTGCTTATTGGAACTCTGTACCTATCAACAGGAACTGATTCTTATATGTTTAAGCTGAACAAGAAATATCATCCCTGTAAATGAGGTCATGTGGCACATTCTGGAAGAGCAGAGGAAGTAGAGTAACATCTGAGAAAGAGCTATCTGGTGAACCTGGTTGATAAGCACTAGCTTCATATAGAGCTTTACAGAAGTATTCACACATTAGAAGGGGCATTCTTTCAATGTTCTTAGCTATAAATTCAAATCATGGATCAAATTCTGAAATTTTATGTAGTCTTTTATTGAGATTACATCTCCTTCCAAAACAAATGGAAGTCACTGGCCTATTGAGTAGTGATATATTTTGCGTTGCAAACTCATGATATATGTATTTAGACATAACACCTATACATTAACAACTACATAATACCTTAATTTGCAGACTCTCTCATGAACCTATGGAGTGGCATTTATGTCAATATCTAATGATGAGGTAACACTGTGGTACTACAGACTTGTTACTGTAATGTAGATGTAGCAGCAATATATAATATTTTTACAAGCAATCTTGCAATAAATTGGGAAGATTTTTGCCCCACTTTTATTCTTATTTTATAGATGAAGAAGCTAAGCCCTGAATGATTAAGCAACATGATCAAGTTAGATGAAAAGAATTAATTCCATGGGATACAGGCATAGGTATTCTTGTTCCAAAGTCTACTCTGTCTCACATCCATTACTTTAATGTTGAAATACTGTGACAAAAACAGCTTAAGGCAGAGAGTATTTTGGCTCACATTTCAAAGATAGAGTCTTTCGTGGCAGGAAGTCATGATAGCAGGAGCTTATGGTTAGATTGCACGCACTACTCAACCCACTTCCTTTTCCTTCATCTCATAGATAAGGTGGGTCATCTTCTTACCTCAATCATCTTAGTCTACATAAATCCCTCACAGGCATATCTCCCAAGTGATTCCAGATCTTTTCACATTGGTAATATTAGCCACCCCTCCTCCCCCAACTACTCTACTGGACTCTCTTTCATTGGAAATCATCTGAGTCTTTGAGCAGAACCATATGGGATTTGCTTAAGACCTGTAGACAACTGGAGGTATTTTTTTCCCTCAAACCTAAATAGGCTACTATTATGTGACACATTTTCCCTGGGGAGATGCGAATTACGTACACATCCAATTACTCCAGAAATGAAGCCCATGACAGACTGAAGATATTATTGTACTAATGTCCAATTTGGTAAATCAGTGAGTGTCTTATTAGAATTACTAACAGAGTCTGGATGAGTGGTTACTTGCCAGGATCAGAGATGATCAGCTGCATCTCCCAGAATCTCACTACAACTTTTTTTTAAATCTGTAACCCTGAAGCTCTCCATGCAGCTTGTGGGCAGATCCACAGCCCCAACATTCCTTTTTTCTGCATTAGGCTGATCAGAGTCTGACTGCCCCAGCAACTGTTTACTCTCTCTTATGCAGTCATCAGGGGCCCCCAAGAGTCCCCAAGCTTCTATTTTTCCCCATATGTGACCTTTGTTTACCTCCTGTTTATCATACGAGTGAGGCTCCTCAACCTCCCCTCCCCTCTTGTGACAAATGTCATAGGTTTTCTGTACTTCCATAGTTGATTTCTCCACCAATACAGTAAGATAGATCAAGCCAAATTGAAACAGTAAAAGAAACAGGTTTATTTTGAGTGAAGCAACTCCGGGGTTAATTCTCCAACCCCAAAGATCAGGGTGGAAAAAGAGGCAGGAGAAGTCACATGCCCCAACTGAAGCAGGGGGCTTACATAACTGTAGGCGAGGGGTGATGACATGTCCTGCATAAGCTTGTTTGTCCGAATTATTATTCTTTAGGTGGGGATTTGGGCTGCTGGCAACTTCAGCAGAGGAGCTGCTACAGCCTCAGCAATTGTAGAACTGGGCTGTTTGGCAGCTTTTCTTTGTATGTCTTATAAGATTAGGATGTTATGGCTTTATCTATTAAGTTTAGCCTTAGGAAATAACAATTTCTAAATTGAAGCTCTTTTAATATCAAGATAAGACTTTTAAATCATAAATGCAGTCCATAAGGAGACTGGATCTCTCCTGATCCTTTTATAGTATACAATTATAAAATACAACAGTTTTCTGTATCACTTTGTTTAACAAACTAGCTATAGCTTAACAATGTTAGTGAAAGCATGGAGGTTACACAAAAATTCCTAAATCAGTCTTTATTAGCCAGCATTGTTTTTAAATCCTATCTTTCTTAAACTTTCTTAAACTGTCATGATAGGACAGGAATTATCATACAAAAAAATCCATCCTAATCCAAAATATCTTGGAGACCTGTTGTCTCCTTTGTAGGCTCACTTCATGTGGTCACCTTTAATCAAGATGATGGTGAAGTCACATGACCTCTCTCTTCTCCAACCCTAGACAAGATGGTGACTGCCCACATGGCTATGCTTAATTAGGATGGTGGCAAACCTTGTATTGTTTCCAGAACAGTTCCAATTTGGAGTTACAAATCTTAAGTTAACTTTTTGTTACAGGTTTTTAACCATATCCAATTTCCTTAGCTGCTTTTTTTTAAAAAATGAGATAGAACAGCATAAAATATGTATACCCAAATGACATATACTATGTCACTGCATCAGATTCAGTGGCCAGAAATCTCAGAGGCAAATTCTGAGCTCAGGCAGCTAGTTACAACAGTAACATCTGAGTTTTCACCAAGACACAGGGAACACAGTAAACTCATGCATCCAAGACCAGTCAGAAACAAATATGAAGTGGACACATACATTTATGCACTCAACTGAGACTGATGTAATTTTGTGTGGCTCCCGTGTCCACAAGAAAACATAAAGGCACAGATCTATCAATACATACAAAATAGACAGAACTTTTCTAACAGCGAGAAAAACGAAACTTTCTGTGGGAAACAGACAAATTATATATATTTTAAACTGTGCCAGATGAGCACTTTACAAATCCTGAAATAAAGGATAATATTAAGTTATAGAGCAGCATGCAAAGGAATCATAGGTATAAAAGATTTTTAGGAATGAGGAAGTAGAGCCTTAGAGGTAAGGAACTCTGGAAGCATTGCAAAGCAAGTTTAGGTGTACAGTATTTGGGGACTATTTGTTTGTAGCAGTAAACAATTTTTGAGAATTTGAAAATCAAGTTTGCCAATTTTAGTCATTGACTTGTGCTGAGGCCAAGCTGATATAAGATCTGAGTTTTTGGAATGTAGTAGGTATTCATCACTAGCAACTGATTATATAAAAAGATTATTTATTAAAAGATTTATATGAAATACTCGCTGATACAAGGTATTGGACCATAGGGCAATTCCAGGAAAGTTGAACTGGTCGGCAGCAGCAGGTCAGATCCTCTCTCTATGAGCTCAAGGGAACAAACCGGAAGGGGAGCACCTGGTATTGGACCAGCTTGGCCACGCCCCATACATGGGTCATCAATGCCTAAAAGGCACACCTCTAGGTCAAGGTGAATAATGCCTGATTCCCACTACATTGGAGGAAGAGAGACAGGTTATCAAAGTAGAACACTGAGGAAGCAGTCAGGCTGGCTTCCAGGCAAGAGAAAACCAGGAAGGAGCAGAGAAAGGAGGTGTCCATGTGGTCAGTGGGCCACAAACTCAGAGCCAGATGGGATACAGAGACCTAGAAGTTAAACTGTAGATCTTTCAGGGTGCCGGAAGAGGGGAGAGACGAGAAGCGGTACCCACATGGGTGCAAAAGGCTGTAGGAGCCAGACAAGCACATATTTGCCCATCGTGATGGTAACATAGGACAAAGGGAAGCAGCAGCTGGAGAATCAGACTCTATAATTTGGAATCAAATTCATAGACACTGGGTTTGTACATACCTTACTGACGATTAGATCAGTCTATGCTATAGAAGAGAACAGACATGTGCTGGGTCACCCTGGCTCTGGCTTCCTTGTTTAGGATAGGAGAACAGACAGACACAAACAGAGAGATAGCATCTGTTTTGTGTGGAGCAGGCAGGTAGGATCTCACCATGGCCAGACCAAATGTCAGGAGAACCTAATGAGTAAAAAGGGCAAAATGAGTATGTTTCAGTGAGCCCTGCCGAGGTATGCCACTAGAGAACACACCAGAACACACCACAGACAACAGAGTTAGCACAAAAGGTTTACTGAGGAATGAGGAGAGTAAAAGAGAGAAAGGCCACATTCAAGTGGAGACATGAGAGACAGACAGACAGACAGACAGACAGACAGAACAGGGAAGAGGGAGGGGCTGGAGTGCAGAGCTCAGAAACCCTGGATAAGGGAGCTCACACCGTTTGTCATATGGTGTGGGACTGCCCTAATTTGGATAAATTTCATCGCCGACACCCCGAGTGTGACTGAGGATCAGAGTTCAAACCAGGGTTGCCCATTTTCAAGCCTGTACAGAAGACCAAAGACTAAGGCAAGGCATCCCCCACAATAGCCTGGGGTTGAGTGGTAGGGGTTGGTGTAGTCTTTGGGTAGGACATTGCCTCCACATAGGTCCCCTGGGACAAAGATAGTCTTTACTTCTGTAGTGGATCAGACTTGCCTTGGCAGAGCCACAGCTTGACAGGAGATTCCAAAGGTCTTGACACAGAAGAGGTCTTTATCCGAGGTGACACCCAGTATCTCTGTAGGCAGTGGCTTGGAAATGAGTGGCTGACCTTAACTAGAAAGTCAATTCCATTTGGAAGACAGGAAGATAAAGATAGCAGAGTGGCCTCCATGTGATCAGGGGACCAGGACCTCTATTGGAAAGGCTCAGCTCCTCTCAAGTTTTGGCACTAAGATAATAGGTTTTCTGTACCTTGATAGTAGGTTTCTGTGGTGACATTTTCTGTATGCTCTAAAAAATAAAGTTCAGAGGGCAGAGCCAGCCACAGAGTTAGCCATAGAGGCTAGGTAGTTGTGGCTCACACCTTTAACAGAGGCACTTGAGAGGCAGAGACAGATGGATCTCTGTGAGTTCAAGGCCACCCTAGGCTACACAAGATGAATCCAGTTTAAAAGAGAAACAGAGCCAGACAATGATGCCTCACACCTTTAATCTGGAGACAGAAAGGAATCTAAAGTGGGAGGAGAGAATCTGCGAGACATTCAGTCTCCTTAGACTCACTTTAGATTCAATCTGAAGAGGTATTCAATCTGACCATTCCTGGAGACAGGATCTTTCTCCTTTCAGCTAAAGATTTGGTGAGGTGAGAAGTGCCTTTGGCTTGTTTCTCTCTGGTCTGTCAAGAGATTTTTGACTCCAAGTTTTTATTATAAGACCAATTAGGAGTCATGCAACATGTTTCTCTACAGACACAGTGAGCCAGAGCAAGCCAAACTGAAAAAAGAACAAGTTTATCTTGAGCAAAGCAACTTGTGAGTGAACTCTCCAGTTCCCAGAAATCAAGGAGGCAGGACAAGTCATTTGCCTGAACTAAAGAAGGGGCTTAAATACCCTGTAGGCAAGGGAGTGATGACGTGTCCTCCATAAGCTGAGTTTGTGCCCAAGTATGATACTTTACGCAGGGGCTTTGACCACTGACAGCTTCCAGGGAGGAGCCATTTTGGCCACCAAGAATTGGGATCTGGGCTTTTAGAGGCTTTTCTTTGTCAGAACAGAGTTTGGAGAGAGAGGAATGGGACTTTCCTGATCAAGTGAATGAGAGATTGCAGCCAGACAACATGTTTTAATTAGGAAAGAATGTTACAATTCAGAGGAACAGATCATATAACAAATACATACTGGATTTTTTTCTAATTCTATACCCCTATGATGTGTTGTAGACAAGGAGTCCCAGGCCTTTTACCCAGATTCCTTCAATGATCTCAATGTGCTGTCCTGAGTCTAGTTCTGGCTCCAGCCACTGTTTCCTTTTGACAATGCTACTTGAAGAACTTTAGTATTTTTGTAATCTTGACTTTCAAAACTGCCTCCATGGGTAAGTGTAAGGCATGGAACCTTTCTCCTTGTATCGTGCAAAGGGTAAAATTAAAGCAGCTGCTTTAGCTACTCACAGTGGTAATTAATCTCTGTTGACTCGTCAGCCTAGACTTTGAACAACTCCAGCATTAGTAACTCTGGCATTAGTGAAACACACCTTTTGTTAGGTCTGTGAGAGTGTTTGCAGATAAGACTAACTAAAGAAGTAATATGCTACCTATGTGGAAGGTAGCATTTCATGTACCAGAGTCTCAGACCAAAAATGGGTGGGGCTGGGGTACTTTAGCTGAGCACTGAACACTGAGCCCTGGCATTCTCCTTTGTTTCCTGGTCTGCCTGTATGTGAGGAAGCAAACGTGTGCTCCTGCCGCCACACGAAAAGCCACTCCCATCACCCTACTCTCTCTATCATGATAGACTGTACCTCCCAAACTGTAAGTCAAAATAAATCCCACCTCTTTGCGTTGTTTCTTGCCTAGTGTGGTAATGGATCACAACACACCCACCATCTATAAGCAATTGTAATTAAAATTCTTTCATTAGTCACTTATATTTGTCAGAGACTATTTTAAGAGTTACATGTACTATTCGGTTTACTTCCCAGGACACATATATGTGGCACTACTGTGAAAATCATTTAGAGCTAGAAAAGGAGGCAAGAAAGATATATTTGCATAAAGCTCCATAGGAAGGAGGCTGCAAAGCTAGGGTTGAACTCTAGGCCATCCACAGTCACAGCTGGCACTGAGCTAATCCACAGCCTAAGTTCCTTCTCTCTTGCCATGTCACATGAAGATGGGTTATTTATTGAAGATAATAACTGAGAGCCTGCTCTCTGCTGGAAAAAAACACATGGTCTCTGACTTTATATAGCTCAGTTTAATATTGGGGAAAGACCTGGATCACAAGGTTCTATAGAGCTTTGTAAAACAACCTGATGAGAAGGCACCAAACGATCTACTGTGTCATGAAAATTTGTAGTGTGACATTACTTGGTCAAATAGATCAAAGATATGGGTCTCAAACTATCAGATGGTATATGGGGAGGTCCTATTCTGCAATTCCTTCTGTATCTACTCCCTCTGGGAGTTCCTTGGTCAGAGTTTGGCTGCAGGAAGAGCCTTGGGCAGAAGGGAAATAGTGGTAGGAGAATGCATGATACAGCCCTTGAGCCAATGTTCTTCTCTATCCCCAAGGAGATAGATGACTTGGGAGGATTGAAGGCCTGGAGCCCTGGAGGACACTCTGGAAGCTCATCATTCCCCAATCAGAACCCAGAGTCAGATCCTTTGTGGTAGGAAAAGTTTCTTGAAGAAGAAGAAGGAGGAGGAGGAGGAGGAGGAGGAAGAAGAAGAAGAAGAAGAAGAAGAAGAAGAAGAAGAAGAAGAAGAAGAAGAAGCTGCTAATTACACCAACCACATTCAAGCTTCCATAAATGGGTGTCGAACAGATCTCATATTGAGCCAGAACCTTTGATTGGCCATTATACTTAGAGCAGACAGAAAGTTAGGGAGAATGTATGGAGCTGGGGTCCCTCTGGTCTATTTTAAAAGGCCTTGTGTATCTGATTTGCCTTCAGTGACAAAGTGGAAACAAGCTTAGGATTCCTGATGTTGCCTAGTAGACTGGTATGAATGTCACTGCACACATTTGTTGGGGAGGATCACAAACTTAGGGGCTGCACTCTATGCTTCTGCTTTTATTTTGTTTTAAGTTTTGTAAGACAGGTTCTCACTATGTAGCCTAGGTTGGCCCCAAACTCCTGGCAACCCTCCTGCCTAAGCTTCTCAAGTTCTGAGATTACAGATATGTATAACCTGGTTTATGTCTGAAATGTTTTTTTTTTTAATCACAGGGTGAGGTGTGTTAACTAGAGAAGGAAAGGACAGGGCTTCTCTGTCACCCCAAAGGGCCATGGTGGATTTCTCCAAAGGAGGTCTCTGGACTCATTTCTCTGAAGGAGGTCTATGGATTCTTTATTTCTAAAGAAGTCTCTGGGCTCTTTCATCCCAATCCATCTGAGTTCCCCGGAATTAGTGACTTAAAAATAAACTAATTTTATTCACTGCAGTTCCTCAAGGAAAAAAACAACAGTCTAACCAGGGACTTACAGGAAATAAAACAATGTCCAGAAACTGAGTGAGCATCAGGTAGCCTGATGTAGGCTGAGGAGAACAAGAAAGAGACACTGTCTCAGTGTGGAAAGCGAGGATTGCCATTTGAGATTGTCCTCTGACCTCTCTGTGTGCACCATGGTATCTGTGACAGCCTCAGAAGCCAAACTGGGATACAGCAACCATCTTGTATATTCTGCATCATCAAAGGAAAAGAGCTCTGAAGAGCCTTCCTTGGTAATTACCCATCTCTTCTCTGTTGTGGGATTTAGCACCTCTCTGACACTGAGGATGTGGACTCTGGACCAGCACAGGTTTGGGGTTCAGTTACAAACTTTGAAGCTGTAGCCTTAAAGTGTGACCAAAAACCAGCTTAAGGTTCTGCACCATGAGGACAGCATTCTCTCTGCTTCTCCATCACCTGGAAGGAAGCTCTGTTCTGGACCAGTAAATCATTTCTCCATTTCCTGCATTTATAGTGGCTTAAATAAATACTGATCCTAATAATATATCTCCCTGTGTTAATATCAGGCTTATTAATCGGGTCACATTTGGCTCCCACACTTCTTAGAAATTATGTACATCATTTTTACTTCCAACTAACTGGCCAGAACTAGTCACATGGTTTCTGCATTCCATGGATGACCCCAAAAGAGCAATCTTTTACAGAAGATAAAAGGTCAGAAACACAGAATCACTGCTTCTAACTAGTAACTGAGATTATCAGAACACACAGGCACAGATCTGGTGGCAGTCAGTGTTCACTTTCTGAGCTGTGACTGAGGAGAAGTGAGTCTCTTAGTTACTACACACATATGTGGCTTATTGAAGTTGTTCTCAGAGTCTTGAAAGTTGGCTACAAGGGTCTTTTCATTTTCCTTTATTGCCTCTTAGGTTTATAAAATTTGACAAGGCCTTAGAGTCTTTAATTTTTTGAGACAAAGAACAGATCCAGAGAGAGGAGGCAAGAGACCACAGGGACACAGAACATTTGGGGCCAACACAGGACCAGAATCTAGAACCAGAACCAAGCTCTCCAGCGTGGACTTCATTCAGGTGCTTTGACATTAAATTTTCTTCAGCTGTTTCTCCAGAACCAGGTGTTTCCACTTTGTGGTACTAGGTCCTGTTGCTGTTTTTGCTCGGACAACTGGCCCATGTCACCAAATTCATCTGCCTCACTCATTCATCAAATATTGGGATTTGTGTTCAGCGAGACTAACATACCCAGCCTAGTCATCAAGTTCTCCACAGATTGACCTATTTTCTAAAACATTCTCAAGTTCATTTACCAGGATGGGTAGCCCATCACCATCATAGGGGGATGTGACTAGGCATTGCTGTTGGGCAATTCATAGGGAAAAGTTCAGGGCCTTTTATTTTGGTTCAAATGCTGTGTCTGTCACTTGATTAAATACTGCTTCAATATAGTCATACACCTTTGCCAGTTGATAAACTCTAGAGGATCTGGGACTGTTTTATTGAGTTCAGCTACTGAGCATCCAGGATAATTTGTGATGTGAACGATTGCTTACCATGAACCACACCTCTGGTGGGTGTTGATTAAGTTATTCAGTCATATAGGAGCTTTGCTGAGCAGCTGTTAGTCACATTTACAGATGTGTAGACTGAGACTAAATGGTGAAAGCCACATAGATAATATGTGATGTGTATAGGTCAGAGTTTAATCTGGACCCTTTAGAAGCCCTTAACATTTTGGCCTCAGTTTTATCTGCATCTTTTGTAGTCTGTCTTTCTTTATTCTAGTCTATAGTACCACAATGAGGTCACTTCTGCTCCATTGTATGGCCTCCAAGCCCTCTGTGTTTAATTCTCTTTGAATAATTCTTATCATTAAATGAATTTTTTTCAATCCAGAAGTCAATCAGGGCTTCATTCAATCAACTTAGAGTATGCTGAACCCAGCTCGCAAGGGATTAACAGTTATCATATGACCATTTTTCAAAAGTACCTCTCAAAAGTAGAAGTACTTAAAAAAAAAACCCAAAAGACCTATATGGCCGAGACTGTACTCCTCTTGATGACAAAGGTCACCCTGTATGATGCTATATTATTCCAGTGTAAGTTTCCCATCATTTTCTCCTTTCCTCCAGGCATTATCATCACCCATTGTGTACTAAGATGTCCTCTGACTGGTGTCTGTGTAGGAAATTAAATTTTAGTGCCAAACTGGCAGGCAATAAGCAGGGGTGTCTTGTGAGCGACACCAGTGATCTCATAGGTGGACTCTGAACTCAGGGCAGTGTGTCTTTCCCTTTTGAGCCCTAAACTCAGATCAGAAAGTGGTTAGTGAATCTCAACAAAGGTGAGCCTTTTTATACTCCAGAAACCACATTGTTCATTTTAAAGGGGGAACCACAGAAGTGCTAGGGTTAATAATATTTGCAATAGTGATTTCCCATCATTTCTGTTGAGGTAAAAGGTAAAGTGCATTCCTAACTTCAACAGCCAACCAGTGCCACTTGTGCTCATCAAGGTGAAACTCGTGGCAGTGGTGCTGATGGTGGATGTGGAGGTCCTGATGGAGGACTAGGAGAAGGAGGAGGAGGAAGAGGAGGAGGTCAGGGCGGTGGAGGTAGTGGTGGATGTGTTGGAGGTAGTGGTAGAGGTCATGGTGGTGGCAGTGGAGGAGATGATAGAGGGGCTGCTGGTGGTGGTGGGCATTCTTTAGCTTTTCTCTATAGTAGTGTAAGTATCCTTTCCCAGCTGAAGTGCCTTTCTCTACTGAGACCAGTCTGTGTTTGTTTGCACCGAAGTCAGTTTCTCCAACCATGAGTGCCATCTCCCTCACCTGCCTCCAAGGATATTTTAACCACACATGCAAGCCTCCTGCCCTCCATGAGTCACAGGCTTAGCCTCATGTCTCAAGCATCTTTGTTCTTTGATACCTAGGAAAACATTGTCATTCACAGAAGTGGTTCATAAATCACTGTTAAAAACATTATAATCACATCAACATTATATGTTTAGAAGCATTGCAGAAAGAGTCAGGCTTTCTCTGACTAAGAAAGGTCTTGGTGACAAGAATCTCTTGAACCTCACTCTGAATCCTTTTTTTCCAGGAGAAGCTGGCAACTGAACAGCCTGAGAACTCTCTGGAAGCATGTTTCCTTATCTTGAAAGTGCTGATAGGAAATACCTAATTGGGCTATGGCTGTCTCACAGTGGTATAGTGTTTGCTTAGTGTTAAAGAATCCAGGCCAGCACTGCAAAAATGAACACCTAATTTCTAATCAAAATGCTCACTGAAGTTCCTACCTTCAGGCAGAAGAGAACTGTAGCAATGGCAGCAAAGTAACGACCCAGGCCCTGGGCAGAGATTTTCTTCTAGAGAAATTGCTGATGGTATATAAGAAGGGCATCCTAGTCAGAGCTGGTATTAGCTCTTTGCCAACAGACAGGAAGGGCTGGGTTCCACCTTTGTGACTGTTTCACAGGTGTTCGGGGTAACAGCTCACTCACTGAAGCTGGATATTAGACAGTCAACCCCAAAGGATGCAGGTGAGAAAATGGAGCCTGTTAGGAGATTCTCATCTGAAACCCTGGGGAGAGCCACCATGATGGAGCTTGGAAGGCAGGGGCAACTTGAGTGAACCCATGAGCATGTGTGTGCGTGTGTGCGTGTGTGTGACAGAGAGAGAGAGAAAGAGAGAGTGACAGAGAGACAGAGAGAATGCTCTCCTGAAGCCAATTAAACCCCATATTTTTCTTCACTTTCTTTGTAAAAAAATTATGAAGAGACACAACTCTCCCAATAAACAAAGATGATATGAGATTAGAATGTGTTCACAAATCCAAACTGACAAGATTTTCCAAACATTAAATGTAAATACTCCGTGTCCTCTTCACTAGTGAGGACATCGCACTACTTCAGAGAGAGGAAATTCTGTAGTTCTCCCTTTGTGACTACCTTGAGCAGACACTTACCTCAGGGAGTCTAAGTTCTTGCCTTCCGAAGAGGTTAGAGGTCTTACCTCAGGGAGGGTAAGTGATGCCATAAAGCAGTGTCAGTCTGAGGGCTCTGCAGTCAGGCAGCTCTCTCATCCAGACGAGTGCTCTTGTGTTGCTATGCACTCCACGCTGTGTGTCTTTGCGGAAGAAGCTGAGGAGGAAGTTGTAGGGTAATGGTTCTCAAGAGGCAGCTGTCTTGGTGGTGATGTTCAGACATCAGCAACAGGGCCAGGGGTGAGGAGAGAAAAATGAAGGTGGCACCCTTGATGTCTTCACTGACCTGCAGTGAGAGTCTCCTGACCACCCATTTCCATTTTTGGGACAGGGGGAACAGGAGTGTAGCAGAGAAGGTGGGCCTCAGGCTAAGTCCAGGTACCCACCTCAAGAGGAACATCCTCCTTCCTACAAGTAAAAGAGAATCTACTTATGGAAAGAAGCCAAGGGCTGAGTCTGAAATCTAGACGCTAGAGCCAACAAGACTAGAGATCTGATCATAATTTAGATCCTTAGAGCCACTGGGGACAAAGAGTTCATATTTTATAGTCCATTTACTAAATGCCTAAGATTGCCTGTGTTTATAGTATTGTTAAGAGGTGGTGAGTCTAATGCTATTGTTTGCCACAGCACTCCCTTTGGTCTATCCAGTAGATACACATATTTAAAAATTATAAATCTTCTCTTTCCTGTGCCCTACCCTGCTTCATCAGAAAAATGATTATGAATTATTAACTACCAAGGTAAGGTAGTTAATAGAAGGCTAGAGAGTTGGGAATGAGCCAGTTAGGGTCATCTGAGCCCCAGAGAGGAGTTGCCTTGACCTAGATGAACAGAGGGAATGAAGAGATGGTGTTGGAAAAATCCTGGGCTGGAAGGAGAGGGAGAGAATAGGGAAGAAGGGGCCTGCTGTTGCTTCTTTCCTGTGCTTGGCATTGAGAACCCCATTTGAAGTCAGGTAACTATAGTTCCAGGCAAGCCTTGATCTCTATGAGTGAAGAGGCTGTGGGTGAGTGAACCATTTCTCAGAATTCCCACATGTAAATAAAATGACTTCAAACTTGAGAGATGAACAGGAAGTACAATACATGACCATTTCAGTGTGAGACCCTCATGCCTACAGAGTGCTGGTCTTTCTACAGGGCACCTCCAGATCACCAGTCAGCCTGATGTTGCTTTGATTTTGGAATCACGGTGAGGTGCTTTTTAAGAATAATCACTGCCTCCCTCATAGGAGGTTAACCCCTTCAACCAACCAACTTGACCCTTTTTCTTGTAAGCCAAGGACAGTATTACAAGTCATGAGCTTGCTGGAAAGATGCAATTGAAAGAGTCTAAGGGTTCTCACCATGCCCAACCCAGCAGGCTTTGGGAGGTCAGGGCTCCACATTTGCTGTTGGGTGTTGCTAGTCCAGAGATGTCTTCTGCATCTCACGAAGTGAAGGTGACGTGCAAGTAGATGTTGACTTTTTCGAGGCTGAATGCTTCCTAATATTGCAAAGCAGGTGAGAGCTTGAAGGCTCTTCAACTCAGGCTTCTCATGTCATACACCAAGTGAATGAGAAAGTGAAAGTGGAACAAGAAATGTAAACAAGTGAAATAAGAAAGTGGAACCGCAATGTAAGTTCCACCAAGCCCAAATCTACACCTGCGCTGGATTCTACTGGATAATTGGCTGATTAGAACTCGGTGATTATATAGAGTAAGAATATTGCAAATCTAAAGCCAAAATTATCTTGGACTACTTTTAGCTCTCTTAATAGCCATTTATTGCTCACTTCTATGTCTGAACAGACAAAACCTTTGGGATGTACTAATAGATCCCTGGCACTCACTGCTACAAAGGCTAAGAAAGTTATCAGAAAGCATCTGAAATCCACAGCAGAGGGTTCCCTGCTTGTTGAAATCTTCCTACCTGAAATCCCCATTAATGTATTTGGTAAATGTCTTGATATGTGACCTTTTGTGTTCTATAACTGAAAAATTTATGTAACCACCTCCATGGACATTCAGAACAACCCAAATCCACATTATGTACCATATCTATTTCAGCTGTCTCAAAATAAGTTATTTATTAGCCTTTGTGAGTGAGAGTTATGTTTTCTGGGTCGTGCAGCAATATCACAGAGATGAAGCTGAAGGTGAGGTCATCCAGAGATCGGCCTCTCTCCCCTCCTCTGATTCCAGCAACCTGGTCTTTGTTCTGCCTCATGTCACCTCAGCCTGCTCCTAGCCCAGTCACAGCCTTGCATGACAGCCTGTTGTGAGTAGCTGTGGGCTGCTCATTGGAGCAGAGAGAAAAGACTGAAGAGAGACATGTTGTGGTTGCCCGGAGGAGGCATCAGCGACAGGACACTGAGTTATTCTGGCAGAGTGACCCACTTAGAAAAGGGGATGTTGTCATCATCATGTATCTGATGATTGAACAGGCAGGTACTGTGGGCATCTACTGTCAGAAGTATGCATGCGTGCCTGAGTACGTGCGTGCGTGCATGGTGAGAATGTTCATCCACATGGGAAAGGGGCAGGAGAGGAAGAAGGGAAGGAGGGTGGAAAAGGAGAGAGAAGGGAGGAGAGAAGGAGCAGGGCAGGGATGTGAGGAGATGGGGAAGAGGAAAAGAGAGAGTATTGGACGAAGGCTGACTGCAAAGTGGCTGAATATCCAAAATGCAGGGCCTCAGAGGGCAGCCCTTCCTGAGGGAGTGACAGTAAGCCTTGGTAGTTCTACATGAGCACAAAACCTCTTAGGGATAGATGTGAGCCATCTTAAGATGTCCCTCCATCCTCTCCAGGGACAGAGAGGCAGGAAGAAAGCTGCCCAGTGTCCAGCAGGTGGCAGTAGTTCCCAGGGGGACTACTTTTAGGGGAGCACCCTGGATGGAGTTGCCTTCCGGGAACCTGGCACAATGTTCACACTCCCAGGTAGCATCTCTTGTGGACAGAGTGCGGGGTTGGGGGTTCTGAGTCACTTTACCTCACTTCCCCACACATGCGCAGTGCATTGACTATATTTCTACAGACTTCATCTTTGGGAACGAGAAAGGTGAGGAGGCCCTTAGAGCAATTCTCTGATTCCCATAGAAGGATAATCACAGCTGCCATCTGCCTCACATTTCAAAACGCCAGTGACAGGATGTAATGGTGCATGCAGGCCTGTAATTCCAGCACTGGGAAAAACTGAAACTTCTGGGCCAGCCTGGGATAGCATACCCTGCCTCAAAAATAATAAATATTTAAAAAGGCAGCAATAACAAAAAAGCATCCCAGAATATTGCAGTCCTGTTTCCTTCCCCTGGAGCCAGGACTCCCTGTGGAGCAGGGCAGCTGGATGCCCTCTCTCTGCTCAGCTCCTCAGCCCATTGTGACTCCTTGTGAGTATCAGCACTGGCTTCCTTAGAGGTGGGAAGGGAGAAGTCAAAGGCAAAGGCAGGTGGAATGACCTATGACCCAGTGATGAGATTACTCAATGCTAAAAACTAGAGCAGGGAAGGCCAGAGCAGATGCTGGTGGTGGTCGTGAGGAACTCAGTTTCCCCCTAGGCAGTAGAGTTCATCAATATGCAAAATGATTGAAGCTCTTTGGATATGTATCTTGACACCAAAACAATCCAGATGCAAACCCAATCTCTTGTCTATTCTCTGAACTCAGGTGGCAGCCATGCCATTCCAAAGGCAGTTAAGGGTTTTATTTAGAGAGAGTCTTAGAGAGCAACAGATGCCATACAAAGGGCTCAGTTGAGCCAAAAATACCCAGAGGATGCATCACTCAGAAAATGCATGATTAACTGAGGGATAAATGGCTTGTCAGGACTTTGGCCAATGTCAATAGTTAGAACAAAGAACAATCAGAGTACAGAACTGGCAGAGAGAGATCTGAAATGGTAAGGAAGGAGTGTGACTCGGTTTATATTTAGGTCAGTCCTCAGTGACGTGGTAGTGAAGATATTCACACAGGGAAGCACACAATTAGGATGTCTTCCTTTTAATATCCTCAGGACCAGTCTTTCCTCTGACACACTTAGACCATTGTCCATTGTCACATCATTCCTTTAAAGCTCTTTCATGCTATTTGCAAAAATACAACTCAACGCTATATTGTCTATGTAAGCTTATCGGTGTTCTCTCTAGAATACCTCCTCCTTCTCACCCTCTTGCACAGTACTGAAAGGTAATTCCATGAGTTAAAGAGATAGGCATGTCAGGGCCTCCTTTAGGCATCTCTTTGTCAAGAGAAAGCACACTGACCTCTGCTATGGTCCAACCTACCTCTTGAAGTTTATGATACATAGTTCTTAGAGGAGATGCATTACCTGGAGCAGACTTGGTGAGAAAGAGAGGATGGCATTGAATTTCTGTCAGAATTCTAGCTGTACCTTAGCACATCTTCATACCTATGCTTCCACATGAAGAGGTGAAGAGAATTGAAGATGTCGGTCAGCTTATAGAGTGTTTCTCTACTATGCTTGAAACCCTGAATTTGATCACCAGCACTGCATATGAGAGATGGTGATATATGCTTGTTATCCTAGGGTCTAGAAGAGAAAGCCAGAAGGATGAGAAGTTCCAGGCCATTTCAGCTACATAGTGAGTTTGAGGCCAGCCTGAGAGCCTGCAATGTGCCAATTTCTCCACCAAAAATCAAACCAAACCAAACCAGAAAATAAATGTTATGGCAACTGTGAGCTTCAGTCTCATGCTATTTGGAAACCTAATGCATTCATGTTGGCCTAAGTGAAGGTAAACAATGAATCATTATCATTATTGCTAAAATATTTAGTGTCTCCCTTTTCTTCCAGCTTCATGAAGCTCTGCTTTGAGGCAGTTGGTGACATCTTTCTTCATGGACGAGTATTCCCAAGAGCTTAACATCTGGAGGATCTGATGGAGCACAGCATGTGATTCCTTCACTGACTTCAGTTATCAGGGTCCTGGCCAGAGGCCCAGCCTACTGGACCCAACTGACCAAGAAGGAGGTCCATAGTAATAAGCACATCAGGGAAATCTATTCAGAATGGCTGCATGAAAAGGGAACAAGATTGCACTCTGTGTCTTGTGTTCCATACACTCATAATGACAGTGGACCCACACAAGGAAGGAGTAAAAGTGAGGAACTAGGGGTCTGCGGAGTCAAGCACCATGGAGAGGATTAGGTCTGGTTGAATATTATCCTGGGGCTGATCATGCAGCTGCTTGGGGATAGAAGAGACTCTTCAGAGCCTAAAAACAAGCCACACAAGCAAATGAAAGTTTGTTAGTCGACATCTGGGTCATCCTTCAGGTTTAGATCAGCATCTTGGAACATCTATGGTTCTTTTTTGTTTAATAAAGAGGGAGCAAAGGGTCCCCAAGTGAATGCTACAGACCTTTACTTCCAGGTAGTGACAAACACATTCCTTTTAAAAAGCGAGTGGTATAAACTCCTTAGATTAAGTCAGTCTGTAACAGTGGTCATCTACTAAAGTAATTGCTTATATTGTTCTATTATTGAATAATGTTGAGGAGTCAGATATCTGGGTAAAACTCTGATTGATCAGAGAAGCAGTGGAGAAGCAACCAGTGACTTCCTCTCTATCTCCTTCCACAATCCAAAAATGGCTGAGAATCTTTCTAAGCTCCTTCCTACTACTTCCTGTGTCTCTGTATATGACCTGGGTCCTCCAAAACCTCTATGGCTACTTCTGGCCAGCTAGTAGCTAACTTTACCCTCTGATTCAAGGTAAACTCTCTTGTTAGTCCTGAGAATGTCAGAATGTGATCAAAATATCCCCCATCATCCTACTTTCTCCAAGAAGACCTATATTACACCTACCAGGAGCCTCTGCATTCCCAATCATGGGTCTGAGTGACTCTTAGCACCATTCATGATAATCTGGGTGCTGTCAGAGTGCTGAAGGAGAAGGTGCCCTGGGAATGACAGAGAGGATGCATTCACTAATATTTGCAAGCTCAGATTCCTCCATTCCCCATTTTTGCCAAACTGTGTGCTTCATAAAGCTGTAGAGCAAGTGTTCAATATAAACAACTTGAGGAAAAACAGTTTGTAAACAAGTCCCTTCTGAGAGCATTCATGGCTCTAATGGGGATGGCATACAGGGACAGGACCCCAACATGTGAAATTTGGTGTAGCAGAGACACTAAGGTTTCTTTCACCCCAACATGCTGCAGTCTTGGGATGAGGTTTACAAACCTAGGCTTTAAATTTGATTGATCTATAAGACAAAGAAATAGCCTACAGAATGGGAAAAGATTTACCAGTCCCACTTCTGACAGAGGAGAAGTCTCAAAAATATATAAAGAACTCAAGAAACTAGACATCAAAAAAACCCAAAGAACCCAATTAAAAATAGAGTACAGATCTAAGCAGAGAATTCTCAACAAAGGAATCTCAAATGGTCAAAAGGCATTTAAGGAAGTGTTCAATATCCTTAGCCATCAGGGAAATACAAGTTAAAATGACTCTGAAAGTCCATCTTGCACCTGTCAGAATGACTAAGCTCAAAACCACTGATGACAGCCATTGTTGGAGAGAATATGGAGAAAGAGGAAGAACACCTCTGCACTGCTGGTGGGAATGTAAACTTCTATAGCCACTCTGGAAATCAGTATGATGGTTTCTCAGAAAACTGGGAATCACCTTCCTCCAGACCCAGGAAGGGACAGCTGACCTGAGCTAAAGGGAGCTTCAGACTCTGGACTGAGAGCTGGAGAGTCTGCATGGGACTGAACAAGGCCTCCAAATGAGGGTGACAGTCGCACTGACAAAGCTCTTTCTCGGGGTGGTGACAAGAAAGAACTAGGGCCCCAAATAATTTGGTTTGGGGCTTTCTAGGTCTGTGAGGAGATCTACCTTCTTAAGCTAGTTGCAAGGTTGGGTTCCTGATGTGTACCACTGGGCCAACAGTAACCTGAGGTGTGGGCTGACTGCAAGAAGCATTTGAAACTGTGACCCCTGGTTCTCCATGCAAGAGCCTGAGCTAAGTACTGGGAGAAAGAGCCAGGTATGAGGCAAGTCCTCAGCCCAGACCTCAGCCACACTCCCTATCAAGTGACATGATCATCTCCCAATAGTTTCAAGGCAAATTGAGGTCAACATGGATGGGGGCTGAGTATCAGTGAAGAGTGAAATGTAGAAGGTGTGCCAGGATATCATGTGATAAGCTTTGTGAACAGATACCTGCATTTTTCTGACAGTGAAACTCACATGTGAAAGATACAGGCATTGATTCAGGTCATGGAATTCTTCATGGGAAGAAAGGGTCCAGTGTAAAGGGGCTTATAGAAAAATGTTTGTGCTAGGCATAATTTCATTTCTGAACAACAAAATCTAGACCACGTGTGTCAAGCTACAAAAACATCTGCTAAATCCTGGAAGTAGGTGTGTACATTATTTTCTGAATGTCTGAATAATTCTATACTTGACCAATAGTAAAAACGAAAAAAAAAAAAATCAAAACAAACTCTCCCCAAACAAACAAAGCTAGGTTTGGGGAGAAGCTAAAAGTTGGGAGAATTTTAGGAGTAATGAACTACTTTTGCAGAATTCATCAATATCCCGAGGTTTCTCTGACTGTTGGGACCACCAAAGGAAAAGCCTCAGCTTCAATTCAGACGCTGGTTAGAAGCTGAGACCAGTTAGTTGGCTCTGGAAGCGCTTGGTGAGAACCACCCCCCCCAACACACACACACACACACACACACACACACACACACACACACACACACACACCAACCCTTATGCTCTGAGAAGAATGGCTTTGCTCTGCCTGATGCTCAAGGCTCTGTTGCAAGCTCTCCATACAAGCCTGTGGTCCAGGAAAGCCTCTGTCCCAGCTGGAAAATGTACATTTACTGGAGATAGTTCTAACAGGAGAATATAGTTTCTGATGCTGGAAGATCCCAGGGGTGTTTTGTCAAAAGAGAGGATGTGTTAGGCAGGATACAAAACCCAAAGTCACCTCCATAGTTCCCTGCTTGGCTGGAGCCACCTCCAGCCACCCTGCGTAATTCAGGAGAACCCCACTGCCTTCAAAGTCCCAGGGTTTTCCCTGTGGATATATTTGGGTTCCTCAACCTTCCTGGCTCTTGTTTTCCGGCTTCATTTCAGACCTTCCAACTCTCTGGATCTGTTTGCTCTTATTGAGAGTCTAAGAGAAGGTAGAGGAAGTTGCCATGTAAATTCTTGCTAGAAATATGGTAATTTGATTCTTGGATTGTAGTCTAGATGCCAGAGCTAGAAGTATTTATGTCCTGTGACCTCTGATACTCCTTTGGGAGCTAGGAAAGGCATTCCCTGGGAGCTTTCCTATTTCGAAAGATTTCATTAGGAAAAAGTACTGTAGAAAACCAGAATACCAGAGTGGCCATTTCCAGGCTTCTCTTTTTTGATCAAGTGCTCAGTACATTTTTGCAGTTCTTTGCTCTTCCACAGGGGTCAGGGAAATTCTATGAAAATTGCAAACATCCCAGGAAATAAATGTGAATGTAGGAGATGAAGGAATGAAGATCTCCTGAGAAGTAGATGTGCAACCTGAGAGCAAGAGATGATTATAATTAGAAATCCAGAGTTGGTGCTGGGAACCCAGCAGAAGGGTTGGTTCCCTGTGCCCTCCCTATCAGACACACTGTGCAGGCTCCAGACAGCCTGGGTCCCAGCCAAGACTAGACCGCTGGCTTGAAATAAAACCCCGGAGGGAAAAGTCATCCGTCACAGAAGGTAACGGTCCATGGAGGGATCTGTCCCCCCCTCCCCCAATCTTCTTTGGAATAGCTTTTGGGAAAGAATCTAACTTTCCCAAGAGAAGAAAGGCCAATTTTAGAATTGTTTCTAAATTGTTTGCAGTACTGGGAATTCTGCGTGAGTCCCATACTTGGCTATGCATGAACATGCTCTGCCTGACCCCAGACTTCCCTGTGGTATCTCAGGTCTTATTGTCTGTCTTTTCTTCCAGTATCAGCCAACTATTAGGTCATTCCATAGAATCCCCAGCTTCCTAAAGTGATGCAGAAGGCACAGAGCTGGCTTTCTCAGATTACTCACTATTATTACAGGTGATAAAGGGGAGTGGTAGGCCCTGTAGAGGTTTTATCTAGCATGATCAAGACTTTGAGTTTCAACTCTAGCACTATACTAAAAAATATTTTAAATGTGTCATAGTTGCTATTTCTCCTTTTATATCTGCATTGTACACACAAGCACCAAGGCAAACTTACATGGCTTCTGTTTTTACATCCAAACCAGTTCCTCCTCCCTCCCTCTTCCTACTTCCCCCCTCCCAGACCCTCCATCCCATCCACCTCTCCTCTACAATTTCTCTCCTGCTACAGACAGGCATCCCATGGATTAGTGGTTTCTTTTTTTATTTTGTTTTTGTTGTTATTTTTCTTTTTGTTTGCTTTTGCAGACCAAGTTTTTCTGTATAGCCCTGGCTGTCCTAGAACTCACTCTGTAGACCAGGCTAGTCTCCAACTTACAGAGATCTGCCAGCCTCTGTCTCCTCAGTGCTGGAAATAAAGATGTGTGCCACCACCACTTGCCACTGACATAGCTTCTTAAGACTTGACATCCAGGGCTCCAGAATAAACCTTTGTTAGAAGTTATTTGATTGGGTTGTTTAGTCATTGACCACAAACTGATGCACCTGGGTCTCAGCATCATAGAGCTGTTTTTCTTCTTTAATGAAAGCATCACAACCAGGAAGATGTGTGCTTCACATCCCAAGAACTGAGCAGATATGGAGGGAAGTCGGGAACATCAATACTGTGATCCTCAGGAAAAAAACCTTCAGAAGAGGGCTCTGGCCATCCTTGAATTCCTTCTCTTCAGGGGTTCCTGCTGAGGCTGAATGGGTCTGAACCCATGAACCTGGCTCTGTTTCTTTTTTCATCTTACAATGCTGTCCTTCTGTCCTTCCAAGCAGTATCTCACTTGTGATTTCACAACTCAAGGGCCAGCCTGTGGCTTGAGAAAGCCAAGTTCTCCCAGCCCATTGCTACCTTTCACATAGCAGAAGCTGTCCCCAGAGTCCCAGAGAATTCCTCTGTCAAATGAGAAGTGTCAGCTTTCTGGCTTTTCTCCTGTAATGTTTTGAAGTCGGCTTTGCCCTGAAAACTGGCTAAGACAACGGTTACAGTGTCTTGCTACTATGCCAGAGATCTCACATTTTTGGACTTTCACTAAAGGCATGTTCAGGGGGAGTGGAAGCATTTCACCATGAACTGGTCCTTACCAGAATGGAAATCCAGGAGCCCGGGCCCAAATCTACATTGCTTTCCTTCTTCATCATGTGCTTTAGGTATTTTTAGACACCAAACTGTTGTTCAACACAGCCTTCTCCCATCCAGCACTCCAAGTAGAGAAGAACTGCCTTGCCAATTCCCTGTGCAGGAGAGATATACCACCATCCCCGCCAAAACCAATAATAATAATAATAATAAAATAGTGACAACAATAATAGCTACTTTAGCTGAGACTGCTGTCCTTTTGTAAATGGATTGCATTAGAAGTGTTGTTAGTTAGAGTCAGACTTATGCTAGGCTTGAGCATCGGTCCTCAAAAGTCTAATTAAACAGACAAGCATACTAGCTCTACTAAGAAAAACAACAACAAAATAGGTCAAGTGAACCCTCACATCCATTGTTAGCGTACTGACATGAAGTTTAAGTAGAGGATAGGAAGTGAGGTATTGATAAATAAGTGGTCCTGGTGGGGGTGCGACCCTGCCCATCACTGAACACTTTATCATTGTCTCAGCTCCAGTCTCTCCCGAAAGGCGGCCTGACAGGTTGGCAAAGGGTGTGGGATTTCTGCCTGGTGACAAAGTTCCTTTCTGGCTGGTGCTAGGGCTCAGACTTTAACTTTTTCCTACTTTGAGACTCCTAGAGAAATCCCAATTTCATGGGAACCATAGTCTTAACCTACACATAAGCACACGAAAGGCACAGATGGCATTCTTTAGAATGCCTCACTCCTGCCTGGGTGATTTCAGTGTGCATTTTCTATTTCTTTGTGCTAAAAGATCCCAGTTTAGTATAGGGTGTGTAGAGGTTGCTGCCCACATTAGTGATGCCTCCAGACTGGCTCTCAGTTTTATGATTATTTACAACACCCACGGATTTACACAGCAAACACCTTATTTCATGTGAGTACAAATGCATATTTAAGCTTTAAACCTAGGCCCCAGGTGGGAGAGTTTCACAGTTCCTTTTTAGAAGTCATTTATTGGTTACTGGAGAGGATGCTTCTGTATCCCAGACTCTCCCGTGGAGTTCCACTGATGCTGAACACAGAGCCAGAGGTCCTAGGCATCCTGCTTCCTCTCTGTACCCAGCTCAAGGGTGAGGGCAGGACGGAGCCACTAGGGACTCCATTCCTAATGTATTTTGGCTTGAGGTTTTGGTGTCTCTCCAGTCCTTCCAAGGTTAGGTGGGTCTGGTGTGGGTCTGCCTGTGTTTGCTGTTTCTCCTGGGGGTGAACCAGAGGCAACTAAGAAGTCAGAGTTGGCTGGTGACTTCCTTGAGGACAACGAAGTGCAAATAGCTCTTCTTATGTGCAACCACAGATCTTGTTTATCCTGGTTTCAAGTATCTGTGGTAATAGAAGATAAATCCAGAAGTTGTGTCTGTGACCCAAGATGCTGAAAGCAGAAATGTTGAAGCCCAGAAGCAAGGGATGGGACTACTCGGAGGCATTTTCCTTCTTAGAGAGATTTTTGTGTGTTTGGCCATTTACAGAAAAGGGAAAGCATAGCCTTATCATTGCTAAGTTTCCTTTTAGGCCGTAAGACATGCGCCTGTTGTGTCAATTATTTGGGCAAAAATAAAAGTCATTTGACATGTCTAGGAGGTCAGAGGTAATTATGTCCCAGTTGGTAAGATCTGGACAGAATAATGTTTTGACTTTTAGTCCTGGCAAATCTATCTTCTTTTGCAGGAGAATCAGGGAGGCCAGAGGTCAGCGGAGATAAAAGGTCATTTGACAGCTAATGAGAGAGGGAGCCAGAGGAGGCACCATCTTCCCAGAAGAATAGGAACACACACACACACACACACACACACACACACACACACACACACACACCCCAATTCCAGCTGCTGACTTTATGAAGCTTTTTCTCTCCCTTGACCATATGTGCTATAAGACCCTCTGTTGTGGCTCTATAAATCTATGTGCCCGGCTTAAGAGGAACCCCCAGAAATAAGCTGCCTCTTCCTGGCAATTTTCAAGTTTCTGATTCCTGTAAACAGCAGAAGCTTTTTGGCTCAGGTGCTGAGGACTTTGTCAATTCCATTAAATGTGTGGCAAATACTCCAGGTCCCATGGCCAGCTGTGAGTGGCCAGCGGGGATGTACTCCACTTTCTTTAGCAAAATCATTTCTCCCCAGCTCTCCCAAACACACTGGCACTGACTTCTTCCTTATGTACCTTGATAAAGCCTAGCTCCTCACCCTTTTCTTCTCTTTCTTGTGAATCCCGCCCTCACGGCCTTTCTGTGCATAGCACGTGTCTATGTCTCTATGTTTTGGTGTAGACTTTCCTTTCTTCCCATAATGCACATCTTCTCCTCTATTTTTCAAGGCTGCCCTTGATAACTTCACTGGTGTATAATAGCTTTACTAGAGGGCATTAGAACATTAGCACACTGGCCATTCTTCCTTCATCTGTCTGTCTCCTTCCATCTCCTCTTAAGGTTCTGTAGGGGCTATGATTCATCAACCTTTCTTTGCCAGCTACCACCACAGCATCCATACTGAGCTCACACCTGGAGCCTCTATAGCACAGTCAGCAAAATCAAGCTTTGTTGTCTAATGGAATAGAAATCTTAGCCATGTCACATCTTCAGGGTGTGACCAGGGCAAGACAATTACAATGAGTTCCAGTGTTTCCACTGAGTACCGTATGAGGGGGTTCACAGCAGATGTAACTCCTGCTCAGGACGTGACAGCCTCTTCTAGACTATTAGACAACTCCACACACATGGCAGACACTCACATAGACACTCTCTAACATACACAGACTCCCTTTGTCTCTTATATACACAGATAAAAAAAATAAACGTTAAAACTGAATCACTCTGTTAAAGGCTTTATGCAATCCAAGCACTCTGTCAGCTTCAATTTTAATTATTATACCAAAGAAACACAATGT
Source organism: Sigmodon hispidus (assembly GCA_004025045.1). Taxonomy (NCBI): domain Eukaryota; kingdom Metazoa; phylum Chordata; class Mammalia; order Rodentia; family Cricetidae; genus Sigmodon; species Sigmodon hispidus. The sequence goes on from PVIH01000397.1 coordinate 361,493, forward strand.
ACACTTACAGGTTGGTTCTCTGACCACATTTTCTCTCATTTTTAAATAAAGGAGTTGCATGAGATAATATGGGTGGTGTCACTTTCAGAATTTGAAGATGGAGCTTTAAAATCAAAAGAAGTCAACTTTTGGAACGGGGGAGGTAGGTAAGTGGTGAAGAGTGCTTGCTGTTCTTTCAGAGGATCTAATTTGGTCCCAACCACCCAGAGCTCACAAGCATATGTAGATCCAGCTCCAGCAGACCTGATGCCCTCCTCTGGCTTTTGTGGATACTGCAGTCACATGCATATACTCACACACATATACACTATAGTCAATACAAAAATTCATGGCTAAGAACTATGAACATGAGTTGTAAAACCACAAAAATAATCTTATAGCATTTAAAGCAAGTTTGTGAGTTTCTGTTAGGCTGTATTCATATCTCTACTGGAGCACAGACTGAATATGACCAAGCAATAAAGATTTTCTCAGTGGTAAAGAAGAATAAGATGTTATGTTCAGGGAAAATTAATGGAATTGGAGATGATCATGTTAAATAAATAAAAAAGAACAGAGTTGGGGAGGTAGATGTTCCTTGCTTTCCTCCCTTTTTGGAAGGCAGGGAGGGCGGAGAAGACAGACACTGAAATGGGAACTGTTAGGGATGAGGAAGGAAACAGGCAAAGAGAGGGCATATAAAGGCAATAACAGAGGGGTAGGTGCGGCCAAGTCATGTCTCAAACATGCGCGGAGACCTCACGATGAAACCCTCTTCAAAGTTAGCATACACTGATAGAGACTTTGTACTTCTCTGGAGAATGGCTGCAGGGACAGCTTTGTGGGGAGATTGGGAGAGATTGGCCTTCTCACAGCCTTCTCCAGTGAGACTTTTGCCTTGCAGTCTAAAGAGGCTGCCACACCCAAAGCTCCAGAAACTTAGAGGTTCCCCTGGCAAGTAAGTCTAAGAGTTGTACTGTTTCTTCTGTCTTGGTTTCATCCATGACAAGGCACATGATGCTATGACTCTTTGTCCTATCATGGAGAGACCTGTGTCCCACACTGAAGCCATGTCCCACACACAAGCTACGGAAGAGCAAGTGGAGACCCTTTTCCTATAACATTTTTAAAATTATTTTAAATTATTTTTTAACATCTCAATAGCAGTTTCTCCCCTTCCCCTCCTCAGCCCATCCTCCACCTCACCTCTGCCCCCCCCACCTGCCATTTCTGTTTCTATTGCTGGGACTCTATCTTTAGAGGTTAAAATTTCCATACAAAGGCTGAGCTGAGCTGAATTCCAAATGCTTGCCTTGGGCTTCACCTGCTGGAAAAATTATGTACTGCAGTCATTTCACCAGCCATGCTATCTTCATTGAAGCAAAAGAGACAGTTTAACATTTATTGTTTTAATTTAATTTTTTCCTTCTCTCAAATATCACATCCATATTGGAGTTTTCCCTTCCTCAGTCTCTCCTTCCATCTCCCATCCTCCCTCAGATCCATACCCCCTTAGTCTCTCCTCAAAAAGGAGCAGGTCTTCCAGGAACATCAACCAAATATGGCATAATATGCTACTATAAGACCAGGCACATACCATAACATTAAAGCTGGATGACGCAACCCAGCAGAGAGAAAAGGGTCCCATAAATAGGCAAAAGAGCCAATGACATATTCCCACTGTTAGGAATCCCACAAGAACACCAAGCTACTCAGCCATAACATATAAGCAGAGGACCTAAGTCAGACCCTGATCTCTACAAATCCCCATGACACCCAGTCAGTTGTTTCTGAGGGCCCTGTTCTTGTGGTACTCCTTCCTTTCTGGTTCCTCTGATCCTTCCTCTTTTCCTCTCAGGACTCCCAAGCTCCACCTAATGCAATTTAAAATATTTATCTTCTCTTTGCACCTCTGGCAGGCTGGAACTTGCTTTGTAGATGAAGCTTGCCCACAGAGATTCTCTTCCGTTGTCTTTTTAGAGCTGGGATTCCCAGCCTGCACCCAAGCACCAGATTCAACATGTCTGTCTAAACATCCTTTACTTGCTTCCATCATTGAGGATAAGTAGCTAGCTGGTGGATCCAAGTCAAAAATAGACAAGAACTCAATGATGGGCACACTCTGGAAGTCCAGGTCATAGAAAAGGGAAACAGAGGCGGTAAGTTCAATGTCAATCAGCTGCCTTACTGAATACCAGTAAATGGTGACTGTTCTGATCTGTGCAAACAGATTCATTTTTGTCACAAGTTCATGGTGCCACAGAACTGTCCTTAGGACCCTGTTAGCCAAAGTAGTGCCCCCCAAAGCAAGGCAGTGACCAACAGTTCACAATTCTCTTTCCTTCCTCTTTATTTGAGAGGGTGTTCATAACTGAGGTTAGCAGAGCCTGAGACCCTGCCAGCACTGCCTTCCTAACTAGTTAGAAGATGCACACACCAAGGAATGGTCCAAAGGTGTCACTGCTGAAAGATGGTGGGGTCTTCAAGAGAAAGGGCTTTGTAGAAGCTCTTACAGTAAGTGAGGGCATGCCCTGGAAGTATATTGTGGGACCTCAGGCCAAGCATTACTTAGCTTCACTTACTGGCCACGAGGCGGTGGTTTTATTTCACCAGTCTCTGCATGAAATGCTGGCTTGTCACAGAGCAAATCAGTCAGACTAGGAATTTAAAAGGTGTGAGCCCAGATAGCCCTTCTCCTATATACGTTGGTTAAGCAGGGCATTTTGTTACAGTGACAGAGAGCTACCTAGCACAGTCAGAAGATGGCATATCTTTGGCAAGACTCATCAATGTTGGGAACTGTGCCTTAGCATGTAGACCAAGGAGCTGCTGTGAGAATTGGAGCTGACTGCCAGGACTAGAATATAGATTCTTTCCTGTCTGCTATCCTGGGTTTTCTATGTCACAGGTCTTGTTTTGTTTTGTTTTTTCTCCTGCTTCTTGTCTCCAGCCTCCCATCTTTTCCATGATCCAGGTCTTTCCATCTCTTGCTGCCGTTACAGCAATGACATTACCATTGCTCTCCAGTTCTGTAGTGCCTGCTTCCTTGCCTCCTCCCTGCCTCCCTCCCTGCCTCCCTCCCTCCCCCCCTCCCCCC
>PVIH01000398.1:0-84548 GCA_004025045.1 Sigmodon hispidus
AAAAAAAAAAAAAAAAAAGAAAAGAAAGAAAGAAAGAAATGCTGACAGGATCTTTTCTCCAATCATTTGGCTATACCACCTACATCAAAAGAATATATATTAGTTGAGTGTGATGGTGTATGCCTTTATTCCTAGCACTTGGAGGCAGAGGCAGGTGGATCTCTGTATGAGGCTTAGCTTGATCTACATTGTGAGTTCCTGGCCATCCAGAGCTACATAGTGAGACCAGTCTCAAAACAACAACAAAAAAACCCCAACATAAAAGGCACCCCCCTCCAACACACAGACACTCATACATTGTAGTAGGTCTAATTCTATGATTCTCTCAGCGTATTCACCATATATAATTCTCTATCTTACAGACAGAACCTGTAACAATCAAGAACCTGTTACAATGTAGCTGTAATTTGGTGAAGCTAGGTAATAAGGTGACTTTGAGTTAATAAAAGACAATGTCATCCTAGTAGGTTTCACCTAATCAGATGTACCCTTAAAAAGGCCTTTCCTATAAGAAAGGATTGAAAGTGGGGAGAGGGTATTTGGAAGGAGATGTTGGAAGTAAAGTAAGTAACATTTAAAGCTAAGAGCAGCTTCCACGTGACTGTGAGCAAGAGCACGCCAGTCAGTGCTGCAGCTTGGGACAACGAAGAGGAAGGGGTTCAGAGGCGTGAGGAGCTGGGCCACACTGCCTTCATTCGCTCCTTCCAGCCTCGGGAGACCCCAGTAGAGAACAGCTCAGCTGCGCCGGGACTTCTGACCTACAGAAATCTAAGACCCAGTATGGGGGTCTCTCTAGGTGGAAGAGCATTTATCTGGCATGGGTGGGACCCTGGGTTTGACTTCTAGCATCACAGAAACCTCATGAGATAACAAAAGATTGTGTTCTAAGCTGCAAGCTTCGTGGCAATTACTAATACTTGTAAATGTACACATTTGTTATATAATAATACAATGTGATGGCATAACAAAGAATTTAGAATTCATCATGTTTCTTTGGTTTTTGTGTATGTGTGTCACGGTTCATGAGTGATCAAAGGGCAACTAGCGTGAGTTCATTCTCACCTTCCATGTGCATTCTGGGAATGTGCTCTTAGCCAGTGAGCCATCCCTCCAGCCTGATGATACTTTAACAAAGCACAGTACATAAAGTATAGTCAGCCATATTACCTTAATGTCCCGAACTTCAAATGCTAGTCTGTGGTCAGTGACTCTGTCCTGGGTGAAATTGTATGTCCGGATTCTCTCTGACTGTGCTCTCGTTCCCACCTGTCCCATAACAAAAGAAAAACTTGTATTTTTAATTTTAGAATTAAAAATTACAGTATTTATTAAATCTTAATAAATTCCTTATATATAACTTTCCTGTTTGAAGGGCTTAAGTATCTCCTGAAAACTCTATATTTATAGACCAAGAGAAGAACAGGCAGAAAGAAATCTTAAGACTGTGGGCTCAGGCCTGGGGAAGGGAGCAGCTGAGTGGGAGAATGCATGCTTACTCCGCAAAAGGCCAGGTTCCACCCCAGCTCACCAATCAGACTGCCACAGACCCGCGGAGCTCAGCTATGGAGTAGAATAAATACCTCTTAATAGTTAAACTCCAAATACTGAAAACCAACTAAACCATCTTTTCTACCTCAATCAGTTCTTCCTCCTGATTTCTACAAATAAACCCATCATGTACTCCTTACACCCCCCTATTCCCTTTTGGAATTTTTAATTTTCAAAAATATACTGTGCCATAGCTTGATACAGACTCTGGGGAGAAAGCACTCTTGGTTCAGCCTATGATCAAGATGCCCATTTCCAGCTGGTGTCTTAGTATATCCTGACTCTGCATTTCTGCTACCATTACCACTGTACAAAATCACAGATGAACACTGCATGTTTCTGTCTCCATGAGCTGCCTGGCTTCATCTTCCTAAGGCAGTTTTCCAAGAAGCTTTCTCCTGTGGGTCCTTCTTGTCTGCTAAGAGCACACACTTGAACTCGGCATTCAAGGCACCTCTTAACATGGACAGGCTTCCCGACATTATTCTGAGAATCACGGGAACTGTTACAATGCCACTTGTTATATCATGTCGCATTCAGCCTGTTGTCTAGCTCATCACGTGAAGGGATGACCTTCCCTACCACTCCCCTGTCACCCTGCCCAGTAACTGAAACATGTTCCCTGACTCCTTAAACTTACAATTTGGAATCACCGCAGATCACCCCATGCAATGGTTACTTGTATGCTCAATCTGCTCTTGACCCCACAGCACTCTCTCCAATTGCTTTCGTCTTTTAAGATCAAAGAAACACATTTCTGTATCTTTCCTCATTCTCTCCCACTGCCCCAGCTTTCTTGTTCTTTCTTCAGACTGTCTCTCACTGTACAGCACAGGCTGATCTGGACCTCGCAATCTCCCTGCCTCGGCCTCTCAGATACTGACTCACTTTCGTAAAGCCTGAGGCAAACAATATGAAATGAAACTTCTCATTGGGAAAATTTTGAAAAGTAACAGATTTCTAAACTTAATCATAAATGTACTGAGCCAGGGACTGTGTGTTCTTAAATAGTCCCTCATCTATTCCTTCTGCCAAGCTGAGTTTGGAAAGCACCATACTAGCTAAGTAGAACCTCACTCTAGATCAGCTGGATTAAATCCTGGAGAGTGGGGGAGTTAAACATCTGCAAACTTCCTGGGTGATGAGGGAACCAGGGTTGAACACTGGGCACTGCATAAAGACCACTGTATGATTGAAGAAAAAGTTCTCAACAGTAGAAATTGCTACTAAAACAGCTCATGGCGACACAAGGTAGCTGAGAGGTCTTTCTGACCACTCAAAAGAGACCTAATACACCATCTGTTACTTCTACAAGCTGGAATATGGGCAAAAAAAAGCTAGAAACACAAACAGGGGAAAGGTTCATATCATGATATCTCATGATGAGCAGAATGATTAATATATAAAAGATTTTTGTTGTTGTTTAGTTTTGTTTTTTGGGTAGATAGAATTTCTCTGTGTAACAACCTTGGCTATCCAGGAACACAGGATCTCTCTGCCTTTGCCTCCCATGTGCTAGGATTAAAGGCATGTGCCACCACACCCAGCTATTTAAAAGATTTAAGCATTCATTTTCCTAAAAGGCCACAAAGTCTTCCAAGTTTGATTTATTGTAGCATGCTTATATATAAATAACACACAAAAGCACATTTCTTTCTTCCTGCCTTCCCTCTTTCCTCTCTTTAATTTTTTTTCCTATAGTACTGAGGTCAAAGCCAGGACCCTGCACACACTAGGTACATGCTCTACCACTGAGCTACATACCCAGCCCTATGCATACATATTTCTGAGCTCTACTTTTTCTTCTAGTCTTTCTCAAAGAGAAATGTTACTGTTTTTTAGGATTTTAATTTGTACATTGTTTACTTAAAACAGTGGAATTTATTGCTTAAAATATACTGAGTTACATATTTGTAATATGTAACTATATAACACATTTTATAAATAACATTTTTTTGAGCTAGGGTACACTAGGTAGACTACAGCAGTCTGCCTGCCTTGGCCTCCTGAGTGCTGGGATTAAAGGCATATGCCACCATGTTCATCTTTGCATACCATATTTAATACTATAAATATATATTAACAAAATCCAAGAAGTACCAAAGGGCATGAAATGAAAAGTCAATCTCTCTCCCTTGTTTCTTGAAGTGTCATTTATGTCTGATTCATAACAGAGTTGTAGTAAAACATACAAGCCTTTAAGTATCTTAAACGCTTCTAAATTTCCAAAGTATTATTTTGTCTTAAAACCAATTTCCTTGCCGGCAGTGGTGGTATACATCTTTAGTCCCAGCAATTGGGAGGCAGAGGCAGGCAAATCTCTTTGAATTTGAGGCCAGCCTGGTTTACAAAGCTAGTTCTAGGACAGCCAGGGCTACACAGAAAAACCCTGTCTCAAGAAGAAAAAAAAAAAACAAAAAACAAAAAACAAAACACCAATTTCTTTTAAGACAGTTACAACAGAAACACATTTTAAAAATACTTTTGTTTATTCATTTACTCCTTTGGAAAGAAACTGGCGTGCCTAAAGGCAACAGGAACATGTCAGGCTACATTCAGAGCACTGAAGCTCTTGTCATTCACAGATAATGACACTTCCATTCTGTTAGGACGCACCCTGCTCTTGCCCAAACTGACCTTCCCAGTGTTGCAATTCTTCACTCTTACCTGCAGTTTCCTAGCACTCTGTTGCTGACTCTTGTCTTTCTCAACTATCTGCTGGTAGAGTCTAGCTCTCAACACACGCAAAGCTATTTCTTTATTCTTTATCTGTGATCGTTCTTGTTGGCACTCTACCACCAGTCCTGAAAAACAAGAGGAAAAGTGTCACTTGTCATTTCTGCAAAGCAGAACCGAGGGATATTTTATCTATTGTCTGTGACAGGGTTGTACTGAGTAGCGCCAGCTGGTCTTGAACTAGACTGCCTTTGCCTCAGGAGTTCTGGGATTAAAGGTGTGGACCACCACACTTGGCTGAGGAACAGTAAGGGGAAAGAGTAATCAGGAAATACACAAAAGCAGCAGTTTAGATTAAGCACACCTTAGTAATGGTTGGCAGTAACTCTGTGCCAGGATAGATTCTGATATCTAAATGAGTTATTTCACCTTTTTTCTTATTTTTTTCTTTTCTGTTTTCAAGACAGGAACTCAGTATGTAGTCTTTTTCATTTGTTTGTGGGTTTTTTTTGTGTTTTTGTTTTTTCTGAAACAGAGTTTCTCTGTAACAGTCTTGGCTGGCCCAGAACTGGCTCTGTAGACCTCTCTGGCCTTGACCTCACAGAGATCTGCCCGCCTCTGCCTCCCAACTAAGTGCTGGGAGTACCTGCCTTAAAAAAAAAAAAAAAAAAAAAAAAAAAAAAAAAAAAAAAAAAAAAAAAAAAAAAAAAAAAAAAAAAAAAAAAAAAAAAAAAAAAAAAAAAAAAAAAAAGCAAAGCAAAGCAAAAAACCAAGGTCTCCCTATGTAGTCCAGGCAGCCCTTGAGTTGGTGATCTGACATCAGCTTCAGTACTGTGTGTCCAGAGTACTGAGAATACAGGGATATGATATGAGCTGTGACCCTAACTAAGATGTTCCGATGAGAAGGCTGGGGCAGCAATTGGTCACATTTACTTTGATTCTTGAGCATTTCTTCCAAAAATAAACCTCTGCCATTCTCTAGGGAGTGCTGTTCACTCTCAGTCCTTTTCAGCGAGCACTTGGCCTTTCCTCATTCAGTCACAAATACACAAAAAGAGGGCTATTGTTGAAAATGCACCTTTATGCAAGTCTGGGGATGTAGCTCAGTGATGGAGCTTTTCCAAGCTAACATGGGTGGAGCCTGCAGTCTCCTTAGTGTTGCTTCCACTCTGCACTCTCTGTGCCCCAAAAGAAGACAGACACAGTGCCCACGCTGGCAGATGGGAGACACCTGATGTAGGTGCTGAGGACTGCACTCTGGTCCTCCCCAGGAAAAGTCTGTCCTCTTAATCAGAGCGCTCTCCAATCCTGGCATGCATTTGAGAGTGTGGGCTGATCAGTGAGGACCAGAGTTCAGATCCTAGAACCCATATAACAAGCCAAGTGTCCCACAAACACCTGTAACTCCAGCTCTTTGGGATCAGACTCATTCTGGCCTTCATGCATGCAGAGACATGAGCACCTGTACACACACAACACACAACACACACACACACACACACACACACACTATTATTTTTTGAGTAATTTTTTTTAAAAATGAAAAATTTTAAAAATTGTTTTAGTCTAAAAAATTATGCTTATACACTACATAACAACTTGGCCAATGACAGTCTGCAATTACAATAGTTGTCCTATAAAATCTTATTACCTACTGAGTTATCTTAGTTTCTGATCCTTTATTATTTTTACCAAGTGATAAAACTGTATAATGATGCATTTCTGAGAGTGTATTTGTGAAACACTATATTTAAAAATCACCTTAACAAGTTGAAAAAAGTTTACAATTTATCAAGGTGACCAGGTGGCCAATCTTCAGGGCAGCAGAGCCTCATGGTACCAGCAACTCATCTACAAGATGAGACAGGATCTACAGGAATGGCATGTCCATATTATATCTGTTCCTTTTGGAAATGAACTGGAGTATCACTCATAAAGCACTGATGTCCAACATATCCAAACACCTTTCCTGCACAAATATGCATCCTTACCACTGCATCCTTCACAGGAGTAACTGTTTCCAAACAAAAGGAGAAAACAGATCCACGATCCCATTGGCATCTTTAAAAGTTTTGTGCAAAGAACTATAAATATATTCAAATATGTAATACTTGGCTCTCATTTGGTGGAACTATTTGAGAAGGATTAGGAGGTATGGCCTGCCATTCCTTGCAGAGGAGTGCCTAACCCAGCCTTGATATTGGGATGAGGAAATCAGACCTGCCTGGAGTGGATGCACCATGCTGAGCTGACCCACCTTGGGACTTCCTGCCTCTTTTGGGGAGAGGATCAGGGAATGGAGTTGGGGGAGGCTGAAGGCAGATGGAGGGGTTGGGAACAGGGAAGGATGGGAGAGCAGGGGGATACATGGAAAAAAAAGACCTTTTTTTAGCTGTCTGCCTTGTGCTGTGGATCAGGGCATGAGCTCTCAGCTAATGCTCTAGTGCCCACCTGCCCACCTGCCCTCCTGCCCACCTGCTGCCATGTTCCCTGCCATGATGACCATGGACTTTAACCCTCTGAAACCATGGGCCCTAAATCTAACATTTTCTTTTACCTTGGTCATAGTGTCCTGTTTCAGTAATAGAAAGTAACTAAAACCAAAGCAAAGGACTTGCTCACCTGTGGGGATATGTACAAGCCTCACAGCACTGTCTGTTGTATTAACATGCTGCCCTCCTGCTCCTTTGGATCGAAATGTGTCTATTCGAAGATCTCTGGGATCCACTTTCACATCTACCTAGGACAAAAATATATAGCATAAATAAATTTACAACTCCACAAATACTTTATTCTGAGATTTTTCAAATAAACTATATAAACCAAGTCTTAAAAAGAAATAATACCAAAGAAAGAACCATAAATGACCTAGTTCTCTCTCTCTCTCTCTCTCTCTCTCTCTCTCTCTCTCTCTCTCTCTCTCTCTCTCTCTCTGTTCCCCAGCCTCCCAAGACACGGTTTCTTTGTGTCTTTCCCATTGTCTCAGAACTAGCTCTGAAATTTCAGGGTAGCCTCTGACTCAAAGATCTGCCTGCTTGTGCCTCTTCAGGGTTGGGATTAAAGTCATGTGCCACCACCACAGGCTAATAAGCAACCTATTTCAATAAAATACTATTTTAGTTTTTTGAGGTGATGGGGATTGAACTCAGGGCATTATACATGCTGGGTAAGCGTTCTACCTTTGAACTTCATCTTCATGTAAAGGTGCAGTTTTCATGTACTGACTTAGAATGGTACGAGATCACTGAAGTTTGTATCTTTGAAGAGTTTCACCACTGATTATCACATAGTTATATAGAACATAAAAATGTCTATAACGTGTGACACACATTGATGCTCATTATTCCCAGAATCCCTGTTTAGAAATTTGCCATCTCACTGAGCTCTCTTTGTATCTATCCCATGCCACCTTTACAGAGAAACACCCGAGCTGCTCCATGTGCTCATATTCTCAGCCAGTCAGACAGGGTGACAGTCCACCTTCCGTTTCAGTTCTCACACAGACAACCAGGGGACAGACAGACACAGTAGAACAGGGCAGTGGAGGACAGAGAGCCTTTGCTTGGGTTGGTTATTCAGGGTTTTAACCCTAGTTCGTAGAGCAGCTGGCTAATCACTTCTTTGGATACTCATTTTCTCTCTTGTAAAACAAAGAAACTGAATCTAGCAGATGGGTTGTTTGGGGAATTTAAGACTATAATCTATGTGGGGTATGTACATGTATATGAATGGGTGAATTCTGAACTACAGAATGAATCCTTAACCACCGCTCCTGTGGCTCCTAAGGGTTCTCTTCTCTCCCCCTCCCCTCTGGGTGCATGTATTTATTGGCCGGTCACATCTGAACTGTATTTGAAAAGGAGATCTGAGAAGACATGATTGAGTTCAGAAGAAGAGTACAGAGATGCTCGGCAGGTGTAGGCACTTGCTGCTGAGGCTGAAGAGTTGGGTTCACTCCTGGGACCCACATGGTGGGAGACAATCGACTTCGTGAACTGTCCTCTGACCTCCATATTCAAGATGGGGGACACGTGCTCACTCACATCCAGACACACAAGCAGATCTAAGTAAAAACTGTTCTTTTTTTTTTTTTTTCAAAACTTTATTTATTTATTTATTTGCCTTGGTGTTTGCCTGGAACTGGAACTACAGACAGTTGTTAGCTGCCATGTGGGTGCTGGGAATCGAACCCGGGTCCTCTGGAAGAGCAGACGGTGCTCTTAACCGCTGAGCCATCTCTCCAGCCCCGAAAACTGTTCTTAAAAGATCATACTAGATTATCCAGATAGACTCTAAATACAATCCTAAGTATCCTGACAAGCCCCTGAGCTCTGTGCTTAGAGAGGACCGTGGGAATTCCAAGTAGAAGCTAGAATATACATCTGCAAGGTGACAGACAGAACATCTGGGGCACTTGCAGCTGCACGGCAATGAAGGGTGCTGTCCCTTCAGAGGGACTGAGAGCATGCAGCCACCTTGATTTTGGACCTCTGTGAGAGAGTAAACTGTTGCTGCTTTTATTATATTTATTTGTGTGTGTGTGTGCACAAGAGCATGTGTGAGTGTGTGTGTGTGTGTGTGTGTGTGTGTGTGCACAAGAGCATGTGTGTGCCATGGCGTGTCTGTAGAAATCAGAGGACAACTTGAGAGAGTCAATTCTCTCCTTCCACCATGTGGATTCCAGGGATTAAACTCAGGCCGTCAGTCTTGGCAACAAGTATCTTTAGCTATTGAGTTATCTCGACAGCCTATGACTTCTTCTTAATTTTATTTTTTAAAGAAACTTTTATTTATTTATTTATTTGCCTTGGTGTTTGCCTGGAACTGGAACTACAGACAGTTGTGAGCTGCCATGTGGGTGCTGGGAATTGAACTCTGGTCCTCTGGAAGAGCAGTCAGTGCTCTTAACCACTGAGCTATCTCTCCAGCCCTGTAACTTCTTTTTTTTCTAATGAAACAAAATTAAAAAAAAAAAAAAATAGTGACAGTAAGAGTGATTTACCTGGGCAAGAGTTAAAGATTCTCAATTAGGACTATTAAGTTCAACTGTCAACCATATAAACAGACTTTTCTAGAAGGTAGGGTTTCTCAGTGCAATGCACATTACATGAAGCCAGTTGCACTGGGTCCTGGTGAAGTTACCTCATCTGGCTGAGGAAGGACAATGACTGACATCGTTCCTGTGTGAATGCGCTGCATCCTTGATGACAGGCCCACCTCTGGGATTCGCTGAACTCTATGGATTCCACCTTCATACTTCAAATGCTTATAGACATTGTCACCGGATATGCGGGCAGCTGCATGATGTAGTCCACCTAGAGAAAGGGTTCATAAATACTAGTGTGGTCTACTTTGAAAGTGATTAGGATCGTAGCTATCCTTAGTCTAAGGCTTGATTGTGCATACAGCACCTGAAATGGGAACCTGGACTAGATATAAGCTATATTGTCCAAATGTAGAAAATACTAACATATAAAATGAAACAAAAAAGTACTTATGGTATCTCTGGAGAGTTGAATAACAGTACATTTTATATTTTACTTTTTTTTTTTTTTTTTTTTTTTTTTTTTTTTAGCTAGGGTTTTGCCATGTAGTCTAATCTGGCCTTAAATTTCAGCCTCTGAAATGCTGGGATTACAAGTGTATACGATGTTTGGTTTGTACTTTTTTAATTCAAACTTTTCCGTGCAGAGCAACTTTTATTTTTACAACAATAAGAAAAATACCACTAAGAAAATGGGAATACTGACACATTTTCTGCACTGAATTACCTGTAAATTTTTAGGCGAATATGTGCCCTGCATTAGAACACTCAGTAACATAATTTCATACTATTGGATATCTTTAGCCTTTCAAAGCTTCAAGAATTAAAAGTTAATACTAACCTGTGATGCAAAAAGATTCTCATACATACAAAATATCTTAGTGCTTAGATATAAGAAGGCTTTCCTTCCTTCCTTCCTTCCTTCCTTCCTTCCTCCTTCCCTCCTTCCCTCCCTTCCTTCCGGCTGTCTCACTTCATAGCCTTGGTTATCCTGAAACTCACTATGTATACCAGGCTGACCTCGAACTCATAGAAATTCATCTGCTTGTGCCTCCTGAATGCTGGGTTTAAAGGATTATGCCACCACAGGAGCAAGGGGAATAGTTTTAAAAGATGGTGAATTTGAGATAGGAAATTTAAATGTGCCATGGCTTCACTATATTTCAGTTCCTAGATATCTTTTATAGTACAACCTTAATGCATTGAATGGCATTGTTCAGGTTTTTATATTCTGTCATCTTTCCACTAATGTATATCAGCTCCTTTACATGGTAAATACAATTATAGTGAAGAAAGTAGTAAAAGTGACCACATGATGACTCACGGGTAACGATTAAAGTGTCAACCTGACACAGTCTAGAGTCACTACCAAGAGGGACTGTCCCAACTGATCAGACAGCCTACAGGCATGTGGAGCTGATTTCCTTGATTGATGTATGAAGACCTGGCCTGAACCATTCATTCCCTAGTTGCCCTTTACTTCATACTGAATGCAAACATTTGAATTTATGTAACCTAGAGAACTCCATAATTTTCCTGTATAAATTAACAGAGTTTCAGTTAAATTCCTTCCTTCTTAGCCATATGCAGTCAGCTAGCTTACATAATTTGTCCATGCTTTGGTTCCCTTATTTGTAATCATCACCAACATCACCATCATCTACATCTCTGGCACTATACAGATAGAGGAACCATTCACACTGATGACCTGACCATTGAAGGGTCTTAAGGCATATGTAGGCATATGACATATTTTTTTAGTGCAATCCACTTATCAAGAAATTTTTTTTTCAGGGGAAAACAAGCATATTTAGAGCATTAAATAAAATACTGAGTTAGTTGTGGAACAGATAGTCCACTGGCTCCCCTGGACCAATATGTCATCTTCTGGAAGAAAAGGCTAACAAGATTGCTGCTACCTAAATTTCAAAAGATAGCTGTTTTGTTGATAGGCCCTAGAGTACTGGTCCTCAACCTGTGTGTCATAACCCATCTGGGGGTCAAACAACCTTTTCACAGGGGTCACCTAAGACCATCAAAAAACACATGTTTATGATTCATAATAGTAGCAAAATTACAGTTATAAAGTAGCAATGAAAATAATTTTATAGTTAGGGTCACCACAATATGAGGAACTGTATTAAAGGGTCACAGCATTAGGAAAGTTGAAAACCATTGTCCTAGAATAAGGTAATGAAGGTATATTTCTGGACTTGCCAATCTGTACCAATCACAGTTTACTAAGGCAGCATATTAATTTCTATTTCTCTTTGCTGTTTACCTTAATTAATCCTTTTACCCCAGTTTGATTTCCTAGTTTATCATTAATAACTCCTCTATCTACCATGGTGTGGTACTGTTACCCTGCAGATAGAACCTAAAGGTCAACTTCTGATTAGTACTATTATTTTTAAATTTTAAAAATCTTATGTGTATGTGTGGTCTGTCTGTATGTTTATCCCTGGTGCCCTCAGAAGCCAGAAGAAGGTATCAATCCTCTGGGACTAAAGTTACAGATGGTTATGGGTTGTGAATCTCCAAGTGGGTGCTGAGAATTGAACACTGTCCTCCGGAAGAGCTATTGGTGCTCTTAACTACTGAACTCTTTCTCCAGCACGACCCATATTGTATTTTATAAAGAGTAGGAAGTACTCTTAACCATTTAGCCACCTCTCCAGTCCCTCAACTGTATTTTATAAAGGGCTTTTGTTTTTCAATAGTTTTTATTTATTTATTTTTTTATCTTTTATTTATTGAGACATGGTCTCACTATATAGCTCTGCCTTGCTTAGAATTTGTTATGTAGATCAGAATAGCCTCAAACTCACAGAGATTTGCCTATCTCTGTCTCCTGGATACGGGAATTAAAGGTGTGGGCCAGCATGCCTGGTATTAGTTTAGGGAAGGTAGATATCTAGTTTCCACAGGAAATTTTTCTGTAATTCACATATTCCTTCTTAGGAGCACAGTTTCATCCTGATCTCTTCAATGTAGTTAAAAACTTTACTGTAGGCCGGGTGTGGTGGTGCATGCCTTTATTCCCAGTTTACAAGTAAAATAAGTTTTAGCACCTTCTGTGGACAAAGTCTTCAATTTATGCTTACCATAATCTGCTGGTGTGTAATTCAGCAGCTCAAATTTCCACTGTTTATAGTACGAATAATTTTGGTACATATCAAATACTTCTCTAGTAAACTGTTGGCAGATATCACCTAAAAGAAAATACACAAAATATTCAGTAAGCACAAACATTAAAGAATGCATCCTTAGGTATAAGCACTCAGGAAATATTTCCAAAACTAAACACATGCAATGGGCTTTTCAAATACAATGATGTCAAACCAAGTAAAATTCAGTTTTTAAACACATTTTCAATAAACTGATTTTTCTGACCTCCAGTAGTTCTTCCGGATGTCACCTCTAAAATAATATCACTTTTGTCATATTTCTCCTTTGGTACTAGATGCTCCAAAAGCTGGAAAAGAAGGAAAATGCAATCATGGATATGTTTATTTTCCTTGTATTATTACTTGGAGTTAAATCAAAGCTCTTAAAGTATATTTAGAACATTACATGATTTTGTTAATTACTGACTTCTAAAATAGTATTTTAGAAGTCATAAAAGGTAAGTCATAAAACCTTATCTTAAGTAATCTAATTACGTAATCAATTCACAAACAATGAAGTTACTTGTCTATTTTCTGCAATGTTATCAGATTATCTTCATTTTCTAAAATGAAGTTAATTATGATCAAAGTTCAGAGTGTTCCATTCAACTTTGTTCAGATTTTGGCTCTTAAAATTAGTTCTAAACAGTGGCATCTTTCATCTGGTGAATGAAGCAAGGCTTTGAAATCTTTATCGACTACAGATCAAGACTTTTATCATATAATTATAGTCTCTCCTGCCATAAATGATGGTCAGCAGCCCCATGCCACGCCTTGCATTCCTGGTGGGGTCATTCTGTTTAAAGACTATGTTAAGGGGTTTAAAGATAAGATTCAAATAGTTTCTCACATGTAACAAGAAAAAAGGTAGGGGTGGTTCCTGGGTTCCTAATAAAGTTTCTCTCCTAGGAAGACTAGGAAAACAACCTCCTAGTTACTAAAAGGTCTTTCACATCAAGTCCCTACATGTTATGACCCTCCTCCCTACTCCATCCCTGCTAGAAGTGACAAGTCTGTGGGGGAGAACATTAGACAAAGTGTCAGGTATGTTTGCCTGTGGCTCATTGGATGATACCTCTATTCATCCTTCTAAGTCCTCAAAAACTGGATCCCACAGTAAGTAAGCTGGACAGACAATGATGATAATACCACAGAGGGCAAGGTGGTGCATGGCACTAAGGTCTTCACTGTCTTAATAACAAGCCACCTATTGAACTAGAAGAAAAGAGGCCACTGTTGTAGAATTTGCCCTTTCCTATCTAGAGTATCAGTTAAAGCGAACACAGTATCATGAACACTGGGAGTCTCCAGCATGCCATAGCCTTACTAGTCCCAACTAAAGACCTGTGCCAAAGATTCATTTCACCATATTTGCCAAACTTTCAATCTGACAGTCACCATGAACCTACCATTTTTGCTTCTAACATCATCTGACTCATGCATGTAGTGACTACATTTCCTTTTAAGATTTTATCCATTTATTTTTATTTGTGTGTGTGTGTCCCCATTACATACACATGCCATGTGGATGTATGTCAGAGAACAAATCAGGGAGTTAGTTCTCTCCTGTCACCTTCTCTGATACATTGGAACGCAGGTTGTCAGGTCAGGTGTGTACAGACCGTCTACTGAGCCATCTAATTGGTCTCTTAAATTTCCTTTCTACCGTATTATATTTTTCTGCCTAACAAGTCAATAGATTCTGCTATGAGTTTTCTCTCCCTATGGGAGTCCCCCATTCACTGACACCTCAATTTCTCTTCCAATTATTCTTCAGCAAACTGTATTAAGTGTAGTTTAATTATCCATCATGTTAAAAGAACACTGTTAGGAGAAGTTACATGAGCATCAAGGTATAATCTAGAAAAAATACTGTTCCTTCATATTAGCACTACTGACATTAGTATGCTGCCTGAAACATACCTCACTAAACAGTGTGTTGATCTTTTGATCAATGATTTGTCTTTCTTCTGATACAAGTTCTTGCAACGGTTTTTCATCTTCTTTATTTAGACCTAGAACCAGCAACAGAGATAATCATCAATTCTTTAAAAATTTGTACAAAGAAAGTATTAAATAACAATCTCATCAGTGTCTATAAAGTTTGTTTGTTTTGAGACAGAGTCTCAGGATGTAGTCCAGGCTGGCCTTGACTTCTTTATTTTCCTGTCTCAGCCCCCTAAAGCCCTGTGTGGGGGTGTCTCTGCCAACACTACAACGGATGGTGAAACAAGCTGTGAAAAGCAAGAAGGAAACCTGGCTTGGCATGACTTAGTTAGCCAGGCTGGTTCCAACCCAGGAGTCTAACAGCAGGCCAGTTTATTTTAATCATATTTAATACAGTACAATATTGGGGGGGAAGTTCCCTGGTAACAATTATCCAATTCCATGTGCACAATAAAGCTTAAGACATGACCACATTGATATTCTTTTGCAAAGTACATGAAAGTATATCTTACAAAGTAAGATGGGTTTTATAGCTTAAAGGTCTCAATCATTCAGATAACCTAGGGGTCATCAGACTATAACGTACATGTGACACCTCCCCAAATCATGGGTTCTATTGACTAAGAATCAAAGATAAAGGCCTAGAGAGGGAGAGCGTGGGATAAGCATTCTGGGGGATTTGGGTGAGGCCCGGCCCTACTTATAGCAAAGGTCACCAAGTTACTAACAATATCTACTCCCAGCCTTCTGGGTGGAAAACAGGTATACATTTCCTTCACTGGGGAGGCAGCCCTGCATGATTCACATTCCCTGTTTCTCCGGTGCTGATCTGTGAGTGTTGTGCATACGATGTGGAGGTCCTTGCAGTCTGTAGTGTCATCTGGCAGCTATCCTGTCTGGTTTTGAGCACTGAGATGGTCTTTAGAATCTGATAGATTTCTTTAGTATACTTAGGGATCCTATCATCAATTACACATATATTCTCTCACATTACACCACTCAAGCCCCACAATGGGAGAGGAACGATCCTTCTGTATTCCTGTATGGAGAACAAAGCTCAGGCTCTAAACCTCTTGGTAAGTACCATGAAGAACCTGGACTCTTTGGAGATCCCTAGTAAATAAACTATGTCAAACAGAGTGAGGATCTAGTCCTCTTCTTGTCAAGTATTGAACTTATTATCTGTAGGCTTTTTAAAAGACAGAGTTCAAAGTTCAATCAGTTACCTACTTAGACACACGTAGATATCATGTACCTACTTTTTTTTTTTTTAAAGGTTTATTCATTCATCATACATTATACAGAAGAGGGCACCAGATGTCATCATAGATGGTTGTGAGCCACTACATGGTTGCTGGGAACTGAACTTAGGACCCCTGGAAAAATAATCTCTACAGAGGTGGCCAACCTCTGAGCCATCTCTACAGCTCCCATGTACCTACTTTTACACATTGACTCTAACTCTTGGATGGCCTGTTCGGCCTCTTGAATTTCTTGATAAACAGCTGCAAGAGGTGCCAACTCAGCATGCCTTCTGTGTAAGGCTCTCCAGTCTCTTTCCTTCTCAGCGACATCCTGCAAACACCGGCCAAGGGTTTGGTACTCCTTATTAAGGTTTTCCATATACTTCTGTAGGGCTTTATGTTTCCAAAGCTTCTTTGTGTCTTGATGACAGTAGCTCCTGGACCAACTCTTATTTGACAGCTGATGGAGGATGTGACTCCTGTTCTGTCTAAAATCCCAAAGCTTTGTATTAAGACTTATCTGTCGAAACTGCTGACAATATAGGAAGACACATCTGTGTGGGTAAGCATTTAGAGATGGATTCCGAGAAAGCCAAATACACAGGTGACGACTCATCTCAGCAGCTGTAATGTGAGATATACAATTTGAAAAAAAGCAACTCTTAAAGATACATGGTATAATAAAACTATGAGTTTCAGAGAAACCTGTAGTTCATGGCCTCATTTAGTGCCAAAGGCAGTTGATAACCCAGAAAGATATATGCACACACATATATGAACAAATGTATGTGTGTGTGTGTATAAATATATATGCTGTGGGATTACACTCTTGTGCATTGTATTTGTCCCTCTTATTGGTTTAATAAAATGCTGAATGGCCAGAAGGCAGACAGGAAGCATGGATGGAGCTACCAGACTAAGAAAACTTTGGGAAGAGGAAGAGCAGAGCAGAGATGCCGGGGAGACACAGAGGAAGAAGGATGAGGATGTCACTCTGAGAAAAGGTACTAAGCCACGTGGCTAATCATGGGTTAGTTTAAGAGTAAGAGTTAGCAGGTAATATGCCTGAGCCATAGGCCAAACAGCATGTAATTAATATAAGACTTTGTGTGGTTATTTAGGACTCTTGGTCAGATCTTAGGGCTAGGCTAGGCCAGAAACTTCTTACTACATATATATAAAATTTTTTCTACTTATTATTTATTTTGAGAATGAGTTTCACTAGGTAGCTTTAGCTGCCCTGGAACTCCATCTGTGCACCAAGATGGTCTTGAAATCAGAGATCCACCTGCTTCTGCCTCCCAAATGGTGGGATTAAAGGGAAATGCCACCAGGCTGAGCCTAGAAAGAAAATTCTTGAAACCTCTAAATAACAGTACATTAAAAACAGGAAGGGGCTGGCAAAATAGCCCAGACAATAAAAGCATCTACAGCCAAGTCTGACAGCCTCTGAGTTCAATCCCTGGGAGACACATGATGGAAAGAAGGACCTGACTATTTTAAGATGCTGACCTGCACACCCGTGCTGTGGCATGCATGCCCCCCATGTGTACATACATGCACGCATACAAAAAGTAGCACAGGCGAGTTGGGGTGTAACTAACAAACACATCACCACAATGGGTTAGGGAAATTTTAACTTCAAATGAATACATAAATAAACACTTAAATCTATAAAATAGACAGGCAGTCGTGGTCCATGTCTTTTAATCCTAGCATTTGGGAGGCAGTGGCAGGTGGATCTCTATAAGTTCAAGGCCAGTCTGAGCTACAGAGTAGCTTCTAGCACTGCCAAGATAACACAGAAACCCTGCACCCCCATACCCAAAAAGCTATAAAATAATGAGACAGTCTTTAGATGATTCATAGTCATAAGTTTCCTAAATTTAAAAAATATATTAACATGTCAACTGTTATCTAGTCTAATTGTTTATAAAAAGGGTTTGCTATATAGTTCAGCAAACTGGGGGCCTCCTGCTTCAGCTTCCCAAATGCTGGATCACAAATGTACATCAACAAGTCTGGATAAACTTAAACGAGCAATTTCATTGCATTTATTAATTTATTTTAAAATTATTATTAGAGAAAGTGTGTGTGATTTTGTGTATCAATGAGAGAGAGAGAAAGCCAGACAGGGAGGGAGAGAGACATTAGTGACTGACCCCAGGGCTTTGCATATGCTAGGCAAGCACTTTGTTTCATTTCAGGGCATTCAGACACAAAAGAAGGTAACTTAATCACAACTATCCACTCACTTGATAGAGGCAGAGCCTGTATTGTGACATAGGTTGTTTATGTCAAGATCCCAGTTTTTTATTCTCAACCTTTCAATTACTTCTTGAGGATGCTTCTCTTTTAGCTGAGAACCTAAAGGAAGAAGAGATCCTCAAATATTAAAAGACCAAATTGTGGTGTACAGATACCTTTTAAGTTTTCCTAGTTTTTCAAGTCTTTTAGTCCACATTATTTTTATAATTTTAATAGTTACATAAGATTACCAAACTGGAGATATTTTTGACAGTTAAAAAATACTTGCTGCTCCTGCAGAGAACCAAGGCCAGCATCTACATAGTGGCTCACAACTACCTCGTAACTCCTGTTCCAGATTAATCTGACACTCTCTTCTTGCCTCTGTCTGGGCACCAAGCATGCATGTGGCGCGCGCGCGCGCGCGCGCGCACACACGCACACACACACACACACACACACACACACACACACATGCTGGTACTCACACAGATGAAATAATTTTTAAAAAATGACAGACCAGGTGAAACTGGCTATGTACAATAATTATATGCTCATCCCTCAGATATTCAAGAGCTAACAGAAGAATAGTATGATTTTATTGAGCAAGAGAACAAACACAAAGTTTTTAAGAAAAATGTTTTGCCTCCTGAAATTAAAACTATAAATAAGGCTGAAATTTAGCAGAATGGCCTGGAGATGTAGTTCAGTGGTAGACCACTTACCTAACATGCACAAACAATTACCATAAGTAGCCTTTACTACAAGTGTTATTGTTATGCTGGGCAACACATTATCTCACTAAATCTATATTCAGAATATTCAGCGTTTGTTTAGTTTTACTAATAAATTTAACAAATTATTAATCACAACTGGAATCGGCGAATACATCAGGAGGAGTATTCATTTGATGGTGAGAAGAATAAAAAAAAAAAGGCTGGCGGTTTTTGTAATAGCAGTTCTGGTAAAATTTCCATTTTAGGAGCAGCCATGGAATGAGCAACTATCAAGGCCAGAAACCTTCATGTTACTTTCTGAGGTTACCTAAGCCTAGAAAAAGCAAGGCTTCGACATCACTCCCACAATACAATAATACTAAGTTGCGGGGCTGGAGAGATGGCTCAGTGGTTAAGAGCACTGGCTGCTCTTCTAGAGGACCTGAGTTCAATTCCCAGCACCCACATGGCAGCTCACAACTGTCTGTAGTTCCAGTTCCCAGTTCCAGGCAAAACACCAAGGCAAATAAAAATAAATAAATAAATAAATAAGGAAAGAAAGAAAAAAAAAGAGTTGGGTCATTCAGGAATTAAAATAATAATAATAATAATAATAATAATAATAATAATAATACTAAGTTGCTGGCATGTTAAGTATAACACTAGGGCTGGAGAGATGGCTCAGCTGTTAAGAGCACCGACTGTTCTTCCAGAGGACCTGAGTTCCCAGCATTCACATGGCAGCTAATAACTGTCTGTAATTCCAAGATCTGACACCTTTAACACAGTTATACATGGAGGCAAAACACCAATTCACATAAAATAAAAAATATTAAAAAAAAAAAAAAAAGTAACAGTGAACGGGAGCCTGGAGCAAAATGGGAATATCATATTGTATATAAGTCAGTATTATGAGGAGATTGTATATGGAAGTAACAAAAGTGGGCAGTGGGAAAATGAAAGTCCTCTTAAGGATAATTAAGAACTGTGAATACCTAAGTAAAAGAAGAAAAACGACGTTCTCTGTCTTAAAACTGAACCTTCTGTGTCCGCAACATTTCAGCTCAAGGTACCGCAAACATGCACAGTTCCAGGCTACTGGTTCCGGGTTACGTTTGCACTTGGCTCCTCCTCCATCTTGACGCTTCTTGCAGAATGGTGGTCTTTAGGAATCCGTAACAGTAAACAAGAATAAGATTCTTCTGGAAGGCCCACGCACCGAACTTATTTCGATTGGAAGCCCAGGAGATGTGATGGCCAAGGGGACCCTGAAGGGAGCAGATCACTCTCTCCTGGTCCCTTACCAAAGAATCCTGGGAGTTGTAGTTTATCCTTCCCCAGCCTCCTTGATCCCACCCCAAACCCTTTGCTCCGTCCTCCACTACAAACTTAGGTTTTCAATTACTTGCAAACCTAGAAGCAAAACTTTCTTTAAATCTAATGTTAAATTGTACAATATATTATAGGTGAAATCGTAAGTGTTACGAACCCTTAAAGCAGTCGTTTCTAAGTTACTTATTGAAGTCAGGGACTAATGTACGCTAGACAAGAGCGCTACCATTGAGCTATATTACAGACTTGAGGTTTTTTTTTAAAAAAATATTTATTTTCATTTTATGTGAATTGGTGTTTTGCCTGCATGTATAACTGTGTAAGGGTGTCAGATCTTGGAATTACAGACAGTTGTTAGCGGCCATGTGGATGCTGGGAATCGAACTCAGATCCTCTGGAAGAACAGTGCTCTTAACCGCTTGAACCATCTCTCCAGCCTGAGGGTTTGTTTTTTAAATGGGACTTTTTTTTTAATCATTAAAAATTTTAGGTGAGGGGCTGGAGAGATGTCACAGGTTAAGAGCACTGGCTGCTCTTCGGAGGTGTGGGGGTGGGGGGTTGTCTTAAATTCAATTCCTAGGGACCACATGATGGCTCACAGCCATCTATAGTGAGATTTGGTGCCCTCTTCTGGAATACAGACATGCATGCAGGTAGAATGCTATACATAATAAATACACCTTAAATTTTGTGGGACTATTTTGCATCTTAATTGTCACATTTTCAGTTAGAATTGTTTAAAACAATGAGTAAAGAAAACTGTAAATTTTTATTTTTAAAATTCATAATAGGGCCCAAAAGCTAGGTGACTGTGTGTGTCACTATTCTGCTTTCATGTCATATATGTGCAAATGTATGCATACACACACATACACATATATGTTGTTTTTAAATCTAGGTTCTGAATATGAGAAAACATATATGACGTGTGTGTGTGTGTGTGTGTGTGTGTGTGTGTTTTGTTTTGTTTTTTTTTAAAGCTGGGGGGCCAAGGACTCCAGCTTTTTTTTTTTTTTAAAACTTTATTTATTTAATTTATTTGCCTTGGTGTTTGCCTGGAACTGGAACTACAGACAGTTGTTAGCTGCCATGTGGGTGCTGGGAATCGAACCCGGGTCCTCTGGAAGAGCGGACGGTGCTCTTAACCACTGAGCCATCTCTCCAGCCCCTGACGTGTGTTTTCCTTCTTCATTATCCTTTCTTGTTCCTTTATTGCCTTCTCATTATGCTTTCCTCAAATAACCCTCCTACTTTCATGTCATATATGTGTCTGTGAATATGTGTATATTTAAATCTAGATTCACATGTAAGAAGTCACATTGGTCCTTTTGAGTCTTGTTTATTTCACATAACACAATTTCCCTTTCTATCCATTTCGTGCAAATGGCATCATTTCATTTTTCCAGACAGCTGAATAAAGTTTCATAATGCATACCTGCTACATTTTCTTCCCCCATTTATTTGTTGACTGGTGCTGCTTCTGTGCCTTGGCTATTGTAAATAGTCTGACAATAGATATGCAAGTTATCCTTGCAGTATGTTTAGACTCCTTCAGGTGTACATGCAGGAGTTATATAAGTAGATTATAAGAAAATGTTTTTGAGGCACTTCCATATTGATTTCCATAGCAGCTATCCTAGTATTTTAGAATTTTTGTGTGTGTTTGTTGTTTTGTCATTACTGTGGTAAAAATACTATGGCAAAAGCAAGGTAAGAAGGAAAAGGCTTATTTTGGTTTACAGTTCAGTTCACAGTCCATCATATTGGGGACCTCACTGTGGCAGGAGCTTGGGGGAGCTAGTCATATCATGGTCACAGTGAAGAACAGAACCATCAGTACAAGCATGCTTGCTAGTGCTCAGCTTCATCTCTTCATTTTATATACCCAGGATAACGGTACTGGGAATAATGTCACCCACAGTGACTGGAGCTTCTCACTTAAGTAGCCTCTTCAAGACAGTCTCCCAAAGACATGGCCAGGGGCTCATCTTCCAGCTTCAGATTCTGTCTCGTTGACAGCTGACACGAATCAGCTTGATTGGCTACGTTCTTACCGGCAGTGTATAAAGGTCTTTACCAACATTTGTTATTTTTTGTTTCCTTGATAGTTATTCTTATTTGGGGAAAAAAAAAAACTCTGTGTTATGGAGGTGTGTATGGGAGGGTCTGTCTGGACCAGGTTTTTGTAGGATCTTGGCATTTTATTTAGAGAATTGAAGAAGCTCCTTCGGAAGCAAAAACTTTTATTTTGAAGCAAAGCAACAGTAGAATCCCCGCACGTGAGCAAGTTCGAGGGGTTGGAGTTCTCAAGAACCTAAATTATTGTTTGAGGCTACGTTTATGGAGTCTGGGAGGAAGAGTTAATTACTAAGGGTGGGTATGATTGATGGATTACCTAAGTTTTCCTTTACTATGCATGTCCCTTCCCATGATGTCTCTGATTTTACTTATATGCACTCCTAATTATGCATAGATATAAAATGGTAAATAGAACCCCCCTTGAAACCTGCTCAGAGTATGCCTTTGCCTCTGAGTATGCATGTGTCAGCCCCCTGCCTCCTGTTCTCAGACATTTTAAATATGTTCTAAGACATAGTTGGAAAATGGAGCCTTGTCATAGAGTTGTCAAGGAAAAGCACTTCACGCCATTGTTTGAAATGGGGTATACTTGCAGTTCAATAGTATTGTCAAATGCATTTCTGGGAAGAGGATGCATATGTGTAACTCAAGCCAACTGGTGACACAGGTTGTTAAGCTATTCCTATGCCTGTGTGCCTCAAATGCAGTTTTAATTTATATTTTCTTGGTAGCTATGGAGGTGAGGTTTTTTTTTTTTATATACTTATTGGTTATTTTCTTCCTTTGAGAACTGTCTATTGACTATGTATAATTAGCAATGATCTCTTTCCCATCCACTCTACTGTTATATATATTTAAATACATAATATAAATTATTTAATATATTATATATGACATATATTAAATATATATTTAATGTTTGTGTGCTCTATCTACATGTACAAATTTACGTCACAAGAGGGCTTCATACTCCACTAGAGATGGTTGTGAGCCACCAGGTGGATAGAGCGGCAGGTGTTCTTAACCACTGAGCCATCTCTCCAGCCCCTCTACTAATTGCTTTATTTGCTCTGAGGAAGGTTTTTAATATCATGCAATGCCATGATTGCAATTATTTCCTGAACTACTGGTAGACTCAATCTTTAATAACAATTCTCTCCTTATTCTTCTTATGTTCTTAAAGATTTATTATTATTATTATTATTATTATTATTATTATTATTATTATTTTGAGAGAGTGTTTACTATATAGCCCTGGCTAGCTTGGAACTAGCTGTATAGGAGTGGATGGCCTCAAATTCAGAGATCAGCCTGCTAAACGCAGAGATTAAATGTGTGTCCTGCCATGCTGGGCTTTATTTTGTAACAGTGTGTGTGTGTATGCATGTAAACGCAGGTGACCAGGGAGGCCAAAAGAGGATAGAAGTCCCTGCCACTGTAGTTACAGGAGGTTGTGAACTGCCAGATATGGGTCTTAGGAATGCAACCCAGGCCTTTGCAAGAGCAGTACATGTTCTTAACTACTGAGCCATTTTCCTGACCCAGTATTTCTTTTTAAGTATATCTTTATTTATTGAGAATTTCATGTATGTATACAATGTTTATTGGCTATATCCACCCCTCACTTCCCCCTCCAACATGTTTCCATTCCAGCTTCATATCATTGCTATATAGATTATAATGCATATACTATTATATATCCTACTGAGTACAATTGGTGCTGCATATATACATATATATACCTCCCTTCCTGTTTTATTTTTTATTAAAATTTTTACATGTAATATATTCTGATCACAGTTTCCCCTCCCAACCCCTCCCATATCCAACCACCTCCTTACCCACCCAACTCCGCACCCTTTCTTCCTCCCTCTTTAGAAAACAGGCAAACGGGGCTGGAGAGATGGCTCAGTGGTTAAGAGCACCGTCTGCTCTTCCAGAGGACCTGGGTTTGATTCCCAGCACCCACATGGCAGCTAACAACTGTCTGTAGTTCCAGTTCCAGGCAAACACCAAGGCAAATAAATAATAAATAAAGTTTAAAAAAAAAAGAAAACAGGCAAACAAAAAACAAATCAGAATTAGACAAACAAACAAAAGAACCACCCCCAACAAAACCCATAAAACACAAACCAGAAACCACAGTATACAGGCAAAAAACAGTAAGACAATAAAAAAGCCAAACAAAGCAATATGAGATAAAAAGTCTTTTTAAAAATTTTTTTTATTTTTATTTTATAAGCCTGCATGTATAACTGTGTAAGGGTGTCAGATCTTGGAATTACACACAATTGTTAGCTGCCATGTGGATGCTGGGAACTCAGGGCTCTTAACTGCTGAGCCATCTCTCCAGCCTTAGATAAAAAGTCTTTAAAAATATCACTGAGTTAGTTTTGTGTTGGCCATCTGAAGAGAGTAAACTCAGCTCAAGAAATGCTATTTTGTATTCTAGTAGTCATAGAGATAAAATAGAGTTCAGTTTCACATTCCTGGCAGGGGCTTGCCCAGTTCTAGGAGAGAATGAGCTGGACACCTGGATGATCCCAGGTGGGATTCAGGAATGTTATGCAGAAATAAAGCAAACAGAGCCCTGAGAAAGAGTCCCTCACCCAGTTCTCAGAGATCATTGCTAGAAACTGCTGTTCACAGAGGGGCAGCATGACCTAAATTCCTACTGCAGAATCCATACCACCCTGACCCTTCGACCCGACCACCAAATGCTCTAGTCAAAATACACCACCATCATTCCTGGGCCCAGATTCAAGTAGAAATTCCCCAGATTAGCTGTCAGTACACAACCTTGCACTAGAGTAACCCCAAATTGTGTTTTTTTTTTTTTCCTTTAAAAGTGGCTGTTAAGCTCCCCTCCGGAGCCCCTCCTGATCTTGCTATAGCAAGAGCTAGACTGGGTTCCCTGCCATGGCTTGTATTTACATAAATAAACCTTGCTGTTGCATTCTGGACTTCTCCAGTCGCTGGTGGTCTCTTTGGGATTCTGAATTTGGGCACAACACATCTAAACCTGGGTTTGGGGCCTGCCCCTAAATGCAGTTAATATAACCAGTGAGACTCCATTGAAGGAAACTAATTTGTCCTTTGCAAGCAGGTGTCAATTTCAGAGAAGTCTCTTTCTATTCTTAAAGTCTTCTATGATACTTTCTTCCCTCCAGTTCAGGGAGGAAAAATGACACCATCCCTATTCTTTTTACAGCCTGTTAAATGCAAATATCAAGTACCTTATAGTATCATAAATATGCAGAAATTAAGATTCAGAATGTATGTAAGTTTATTTTATTTTTAAATATTTACTTTTATTTTATATGAATTGTTGTTTTGCCTGCATGTAAGGGTATCAGATCTTGGAATTACAGACAGTTGTTAGCTGCCATGTGGATGCTGGGAATCGAACTCAGGTCCTCTGGAAGAACAGTCAATGCTCTTAACCACTGAATCATCCCTCTAGCCATATGTAATATTTATATACATCTTAATACTCAGTATTTTTTTTGTATGGTCCTTTTTGTCACAGATGTCTATCTATATCTAGTCACATGTCTTTTAATTTTCTTAGAACTCCACCCTGGAACATTCTAGGGTTGTGTCCTGCTTCTCCAATTATTGGGTGGTTTATATGGAGTAAGAAGCAACCGCCTGGAGGATCAGTGGAACCATAAAAACACTGTAATTCTTACTGAAAATGTTGGGTTGAAATTTTCTTTCTCCTTCCTACCTTTTCCCAGACATAGAATTCACTGAGTACACTAAGTTGGCCTTTATTTTAGGCCAACCTCTTGCCTCTGCCTCTCAAGTCTTGTGATTAGGTTTAGCATCATTGAGCTTATATATATATATATTTTATTGACTTTTTTTTAAAGGGGCTAAGGGGCTTTCACATCAATTCCATCATCATTTCAGTGTCTACCCATGTCCCCGCATAAGTCATGATCACTACTTTGATATGCACTTAAAAGATAAGCCTTCTTTTAAGAGTAATTTTAAAGAAGGTGAGAAAAGAAATGGAAATGGATTTTAAATCAAGAGTCTACATTGTATGTCAAGTGACAGGAGTCACTTCCGGGCACACACCTGGCCAGCTCCCCAGGGAGCAGACCCTAATCTTTCCTTCGGCCTTGCATCTGCGCACGCGCGGAGTGAGGGGGCGGGGAAAGGGTGGGCCGTGGCTGCCATCTTGGCGCGCGCGGGATTCCCTCCCGGGCCGCCCACTGGAGTGCGCTGTGTTCCGTTCCGTTTCCCGCGGCGTCCCACTGAGGTCACCCGCGGTCCGGGTAGCGGCTGGTCCAGCCAGCAGGCCTCCCCGCCGCCGCGATGCCCAGAGTGCAGCTGCCACCCAAGGAGAGCGCCCTCTTCAAGCGCGTGCTGGTGAGCGGCGGGGCGGCCACCCACCCGACCTCAGCGCGCTTTGTTTACCTCCTCGGAGCGGAGCTCTCCTCCCGCTCCCCGCCCCCACGCGCTCCCTCCCAGTGCGGGCCCTTTCCAGAAAGTTCCTGGCCAAGCCGCTGGGGTTCTGCTGTCTCCCGCACTAGGCTCGATGCATCCCTCCAATCGTCCCTCCGGGTAGTCAAACCTGCTTCGAGTCCAGGCTGGGCACGGCGCACCCCCAGACCTGGTCTGGAAGGAGCGACCGCTCTTTGGGGGTGCGGGGAAATGGAGCCTGCGCCTCCGTGCCGAAGAGTTTGCATGTGTGCTGGCCCGGTTTTGGAACTGACTTGCCAAGAAACTCCTGCTTCTAACTCGCTCGAGTGATGGAAGCTGCGGAGAGACTTGGCTTTGCACTTGAGACCATTTCCGGGGCTTTGAAGCAAGCCCAAATAATGCTTTGGTTCTGTCAGACCAATGCCAAGCCAAGAGAGGTTTGGTTTTATTTTGAGATTTTACTTATGACAGGATTACTGTGTAGCCCTGGCTGGCCTGTATCTCCATGCAAACGTAGCTTGCCTAGAATTTAGAGAGAGCTCCATGTGCCTGTTTTTGCCTCCCAAGTTCTGGGATAAAAGGCACTTGCCACTGCATGGACACGTTTTCTCTGAGATGTGTGCCTGCATATCTGCTAACTTGCTGCTTTCGCCACCGTTTTCCAGGGAGGAGGGATGTGACATGCCTTTGTATTTTCCAGTATGCCCTGGGGGTCGAAGATTTATAAACGAATATGAGTCAATAGCTGTCTTTTCTAACCCGCCTTTTTAATTTGAAAATGTGGTACTTGCAAAACAAGCTTTAGATTTAAGGGAGAATTGATCATTGAGAGCACATGCTTAGCTCTCAATATGCTATGCTATTGGTCAATTTTACCCTAAGTAAAACTCTTAATAGAGTCGTTTATTGCGTTCACCTGAAACAATTTTTAGTAGTTCTGATTCACACCAGTAGAAACTGGCTTAGTGTTGAGAATGGCAACAATGATATATAACGATATAATGATATATATAAAGGGGATTTTCTTTTCTTTTCTGGCTTTTTTTTTTCTTTTTGAGAGGGCTTTATATAGCTCAGGTTGGCCCTGAACTTTAGGCAGAGATGACCTTGGAACTCATCTTCAGCATTTGTCCAGAGAGTGCTGGACTTACAATTTTGGATGCCACATCTAGCCTTGGGATGAAAATTTCAAATCTCTGTTATGGAGCTTAAAGGTTAATAGTGAAGTGTGCTTGGCAAATCAACAAATAAAAATGTTCACTGCTTCTGTTACTGTAGCCTAATCATCATTATTTAAAGAACACTTGGTATCCTTCCTCAGTAGGTCTTTCTCTTACATGTATGTATTCTCACCGATTTGGTCATTTGTCAGCTGCACCTCTATAGTAAAAAGTTGTGAGCATACCAAAGTGTTGGTGTGAAGGTCAGACCACAACTTGCAGGAGTGTTGTCTCCTTTTATATGGGCTTCAGAATTAAACTCTGGTTGTCAGCCTTGGTGCCAAGCATCTTTGCTAAGCCATTTCATTGGCCCTATTTTATTTTCTTTGAGATCAGGTTTCAGAGTTTTGCTATAGCACCTCTAATGGCAGTCTTTTTTTTTTTTTTTTTTTTTTGTCTCAGCTTCCTAAGGGATGGGATTGATTATAGGGAGTGAGTCACCAGGCCTGATCACATGGAGATGTGTGTGTGTGTGTGTTTTAAAATATATATAGAATATATATACTGAAATATATATATTTTTTCAATATAGGTAAATATTCATATGTTTCAGTATTTTGGGTTTCTTTGTTTGTTTTCTGTTACTTTTGTTTTTCAGCTGCTCAGCTCTCCTTCCCAGAGCAAATTATCATGAAACTCAAGTTAAATATATTTCAATGAAGGCTTTAAATTATCACCTCCATATCCAATCTCTGCTGCAAGAATTACTCATGCCTTTGGTGTCATTTTGCTTTGAATTAGGAGTATGATTTTATTGAGCAGTTCTAGTTGTCTAGCATAAGGAAACCTAGACAAGATTTTCATTCTCTGAGAGCTCACAGGATGGTGACTGAGTTGGATGGTAAATAAGTAAATGAATAAATAAGAATGCCAGAGACAGAAAATGATAGCAGTATGCAGCGGATAAAAAAGTGGATAATATGGGTAGGAGACTGGCAGAGTTAGCATGGTCAGGTAGGTGATGTGTGACTTAGATCATAAGGAACAGTCAAGGGGAGATTAGAGCAAGAATAGTTTAGTTGAAAGGAACACAGTGTAGGGTTCCTGAGGGCTAGGATGCCTAGTCTGAACAGTATAATTGATGGGAAAGTGGAAAGATAAAATATGCTCCTGATCAATGACACTGATCACTTAGCCTGGCCTGTGTGATTTGGGATAAAGATGGTTTTTGTATTAGTGTTAAGATGAGTGATAGTTTCTGTAGCTGGACTATAGTTTGCACCCCCCAGGAAAGATAAGTATATTACCTTCAGAGGATTACTTTTCCACATTGGTGAAATGAGATAATAACACTACTTTAAAGGAATTCTTACAAGAACCAAATAAGATTAAAAAGACAAAAGAGAAGTGCTGGCAAGGCTGTAGAGAAAATGGAACCGTTGCTTATTATTTTTGGTAATGGTAATACTGCCAGTACAGAAAACAGTATAGTGGGGCAGTGAGATGGCTCAGCCATGCAAGCCTGAGGACTACAGTTCAGTTCCTGGAGCCTGTGCAAAAGTAGGAGAGGACCAGCTTTGTAAGTTGTCTTCTGATCCGTGTACACAGACACACACACACACACACACACACACACACACACACACACATACACACACTCTCCAAAACAGTATGGAGTTTTCTAAAAACAAAAAAATCAAAATCAAAACACTCATAGAAAGAACTACCACACAATCCTGCTAGACTACTGCGGGGTATATATCCAAAGAAGTTGAAATCAGTGTGTTGAAGAGTGATCTGTAGGATATTTATTGCAGCACTGTGCAGCACCATTCAAGCTGGCCAATCAGTTGAAACAATCTAAATGTCCTTCAGCTGACAAATGGATAAAACAGTGTGGCATATTCGATGGAATAACAATCAGCCATAAAAAAATGAAAATGCAACATTTCAAGGACATAATGAAGACATATTTAGTGAAATAAGCCAGGGAGAGAAAGATAAATACTTTAAAGACTTGAATAAGGGCTCGGGTATAACAACAAGGACAGAAGTTGATAGCAGAAGAGTTGAATAGAGGTTACCAGAGGTGGATGAGAATGATTGATTGGAGAAAAGGATGGGGTGGGGAGGTCAGTCAGTGGTACTAAGTCACAGTTAGATGGTTTTGGAATTTTTTTTATTAAATTTTCTGTCACTTTTGGTCAATGATTCTGCATTGTGTTTCTGCATTTATGTTTTTATATTCTATAATAGTGGAAATGCTGTTTGTCAAGGCATATATAATTGTGCTTAATGCTGTATTAATTAATGTAAACAGAAGTCATATTATTACATTTTAGACTTTGCATCTTGAATTTAGAATTTATATGACAATGAAAATTGCTTCATTATCTATTTTATAAAATGACTTTTGGTCCTGTTTCTTTTTAGAAATGTTACGAGCAGAAGCAGTACAAAAATGGCCTCAAGTTTTGCAAGATGATTCTTTCAAACCCCAAATTTGCTGAACATGGAGGTACTCTCTGATCTGTTGCAATATTACTCTGGGGGAATATAATTTTAAAATCAGGCAGGAGTTGGCAGTGAAGGAATACTTCTCCAGTTTTAAGGCTGTGACTCTGTTGAAAGCACAGATGCTTAGCATTTTTTGTTACGTTTTAAGTGAATTTTATGCTGAGCTAGTTTTGTGTTTTAATGTGTACAGTGTCTTTTAGATGAGAAAGTGGGTCTCCTGAGGGACAAATGGATGAGGTAATATGCATGTTAATATCCTTTTCTGAAGTGCTATCAGAGGTTTTCAGGTTTTGGATTAACGGCTTATATTACCAGTTGAACATCCCAATTTAAAAAAACCTGAAAGGTTAGTTTCAGATCTTGGAGCATTTAGAATTTGAGACTTTTGGATTAGGGAGGTTCAGTTTTATAGATTAGATTTGTTTGTCACTTTGACTAAACTACAATTTCTTTTAATTACCTGTGTATAAAATCAGACTATTATTTGCAGTATGAAATTATATGAAGGTAAAGTCACATGCATTTCTTTTTTTTTTTTTAAATCGGGGTGTATATTCTTTTTTTTTTTTTTTTTTTTTAAACTTTATTATTTATTTACTTATTTGCCTTGGTGTTTGCCTGGAACTGGAACTACAGACAGTTGTTAGCTGTCATGTGGGTGCTGGGAATCGAACCCGGGTCCTCTGGAAGAGCAGACAGTGCTATAAACCGCTGAGCCATCTCTCCAGCCCCAAGTCACATGCATTTCATTCTTTGACGACACTTTTTAATGTATTTCCTTATTTTTTAATGTTTGTTGATTATATGTATGTGTGTTGGTTGCATGCATTCCACAGTGCGTGTGTAGAGGTCAAAGGACAACTTCTGAGAATTGGTTCTCTTCTACCATGTAGGTCTCATGAATTCAGGTCAAGTTGTCAGGCTTGGTGGCAAGTATTTACCCACTGGATCATCTAGCTGGCTCTTATTGCCTCATCCTTATAGACATATGTTACCATTGATTCATCAGTATGTTGTTGACATGTTTGTTTTGTTTGTCATTGTTCCTAGGAAAATCTACAATTTTTTTTAAATCCTTTGGCTATAGGAGTGGGCAATTGGATACCTTAGTTCTAAAAACTAGAGTCTACAGAGATCATTTTAAAAATCACTGTTTTTTTTTTAAATATTTATTTTTATTTTATGTGGATTGGTGTTTTGCCTGCATGTATAACTGTGTAAGGGTGTCAGATCTTGGAATTAGAGACAGTTGTTAGCTGCCATGTGGATTCTGGGAATCGAACTCAGCTCTTCTGGGAGAACAGTCAGTGCTCTTAACTGTTGAGCCATCTTTCCAGCCCAAAAATCACTGTTATTTCATTTCTTTGTTGCCCGTTGATTTTTCAGAGAAATATTTTATTGTAAATCATCTTTCAGTAACTTCCTAATAGTTTTTTGGGTCGCTCTTTTGTAGTTTAATGTTACGCTTTCCAAATACAAACTAAAGTTAATCAGCCTAGTTAAAATTGTTGAAATTATTATTATTATTATTATTATTATTATTTACAAAAAGAGAACCCGTTCAATGTTGAATATGGTTATAATGATAACAACGTATACTTTTAATTAAGTAGAGTCAAGCACCAGGCAGTGGTGGCATATGTCTTTAATCCCAGCACTCAGGAGGCAGATGGCTGAGTTCAAGACCACCCTCGTCTACAGAGCTGTTCCAAAACCAGGCTCCAAAGCTGCACAGGGAAACCTTGTGTCAAAAACAAAAACCAAACCCAAGCAACAAAAAAAGTAGAGTCATGCTTTTAGTGAGGTATAAACTAGATTATGATTGGTTAGAATTGATCTCAGTGGGATGGAGCAAATACTTAGTGGGCACAATGCTCACAGTGGGCACACTGTTTGTTGAGCATATGCATTTGCATATCCAGACCGCACTTTGTAAAAGTGAGGTGAGCACATGTCAGGCATATGAAGTCAAGAAGACAACCTCACATGTCATTCCTCAATGTTCACCTTCTTTAAGGCAGGGTCTCTGCTTTTTTTTTTGTTTTCCAAGATTTATTTATTATACATACAGTATACAGAAGAGGGCACCAGATGTCATCATAGATGATTGTGAGCCACCATGTGGTTGCTGGAAACTAAACTCAGGACCTCCAGAAGAACAGTCAGTGCTCTCAACCTCTAAGCCATCTCTCCAGCCTGGGTCTCTGCTTTTTACCAGCCTAGCTGGTTCATGGCTTCCAGGGATTCTCCTATCTCCACCTCCCATCTTACTGTAGAGGCAATGGGATTACAGACTCCTAGTTCCATGTATGGCTTTTACACAATAATACATTCAGACACATGCAAAACTGAACTGGTTTTGAGAAAATGTGAAACTACTGTAGTAAGTTTAATTCAGGAGGACCTAGATGCCTGCTTTGTTAATTTTTTCAGGAGGATAATATAAATTCCTTTATATAGAGTCTTATAAAGGTAGAAAACATTTTAGCAACTCCATTTCAGTCTAAGGCATTTTAGAATAGGACTTATGTTATTGAATTTGGTGATAATGATTACAGCACATATCTTTATTTAGGTAGTCACTCTTTTTGTGAGGTCTAAGTTAGATTATGACAGGTTAAAATTGGTTTCCCTATGTAGCCCTGGCTGTCCTGGAACTCACTCTGTGAACCAGGCTGGCCTTGAACTCAGAGATCTGCCTACCTCTTCTCCTGAGCGCTGGGATTAAAGGTGTGTGCCACTACTGCAGTAAGTGCTGTAGATCTCCAGGTACTGACAGTGCTGGAGAATAACAGAATCTTTGATTTGTAAACAGAGGTTACTAATGTTTTTCAGAGACTTTGGCTATGAAAGGGTTAACGTTGAACTGTTTAGGAAAAAGAGAAGAGGCATATGAGTTTGTTCGGAAAGGACTTCGCAGTGATGTCAGGAGTCACGTCTGTATCCTTTTGCTATAGTTTTGCATTATATTTGTGTTTTCATTTACTTGTTTTTTTCTAATTCAAATTACAACTTTTCTGTGAAACCTTGAAATCTTAGAAATTTAAAATTCTATATCTACCCATTATTCATCATTCATAATTAAAAACATTTTGTTTTCTAATTCTTTTTTGAGAATTTTAAAGAAAATCTTCATGGAAAGACAGAGACCAGTTCTTTCTTTAACTGTCCGTGAATTTATTGATACTTCCTAATTCAAATAATCATTTTTAGTTATTTAATCTATCTAAATGTTTACATTTTTAAAATTTCCTTTTAGAGATCTTAGAGGAAATTTTAAACAGCAAGGAAACTTATTTTAAAAGAAATTTGACTGGATCTGTAGCTCTGTAGCAGAGTACCTGCCCAGTGTGTGCAAGACACCCTGGGTGTGGCCCCTGGCACTGGAAACCAGGTTCTAGTTTGTGTCAGGAAAAACTGGTTTTTTCGCTTGATCTCTGTTTACAGAGATTTAGCTATTGCTTCACTGAATTTTTAAAATTATATATTTTTTTTAAAACTTTATTTATTTATTTATTTATTTATTTATTTATTTGCCTTGGTGTTTGCCTGGAACTGGAACTACAGACAGTTGTTAGCTGCCATGTGGGTGCTGGGAATCGAACCCGGGTCCTTTGGAAGAGCAGATGGTGCTCTTAACCACTGAGCCATCTCTCCAGCCCCTAAAATTATATTTTTAACTAGCTAGTATTTCAATGTGTTAAAAAAAAAAAAAAACCTTTTAAAGATTGTTGAAATTTTTTTCCCCCATGTTCATGTTTAGTCTCTTCACATAGTACCCTGTGTATCTGACATTTAATTCATTTAGTAGCTGGCTAGTTTGAATATGCATAGTCTCCCTATTTTTACATATTTAACTTAGGTGTCTCTCAAAATGCTAAACGTTATTTTCTTACTACAGTGCTTACCCCAAAGTGAAGAGAGAAGCTGTTTAAGTATGGTAGTTTTTAATGAAACCTAATTTTGTGTTTTTAAATATTATTAGTTAATTAAATGGTAGGTATATTACTTATAAATGGATAAATATAAACTTATTTTAGAAGAAAATTACAATTTTTATGTAAGTGAATTTTGAGATATTTGGTTAAAAAAAGCAAAAAGATAAGAGTATAGAAAAAATGTTATGAACTTTTGCCAGGAATTTTTTAAAAGTTACTTACTAATACGGAAAATTTCAAGCATGTACAAAATGAAAGAAATTGAACATTGAACCACTGTGTCCTGATGACCCAGCTTGAACAGTCAAGGCTCGGCTGGTTTCATATTTGCTGTTTCTCACTGACTTTTTCCTCTGTCTCCAGATCATTCTGAAACAAATTACAGACAAGATGCTGTTGACATAGTTGCATGTAATATCGTAGTGTCTGTGAAAGTCTGTTTCCTTGACTTAATAGGTTGGCATGTATATGGCCTTCTGCAGCGTTCGGATAAGAAGTACGATGAAGCTATTAAGTGTTACCGAAATGCCCTCAAATTAGATAAAGATAATTTGCAAATCTTGAGAGATCTCTCTCTATTACAAATTCAGATGAGAGACCTTGAAGGTTATCGAGTAAGTAGTCTTAAATGTACTTTTTTTTAATACAAAGGTTATTTTATTTTAATGATGGGATTAAAGGTGTGTGCCACAACACTTGACATAAAGATTAAAATTTTAAAAGCATATGAATTCAGAATGAAGTAAGTCTAAGGCAAGATGGTGTCCATTTGATTCATTAGAATCTGTAGTGGAAGAGAAAAGCCATTAGGACCTTCCTATAATAATAGTTAGCGAATTTCATGTTTGAGTATTAAATAAGGTTAAATTGGGGTGACTCAATGGATAGACAGTTGCCACCAGGCCTGATGACCGGAGTTTCATCCCTGGGAACTCTACTGTGAAGAGAACAGACTTGTGAAAGTTGTCTTCTGACTTTATGTGTGTGCTGTGGGACGTGCACACTCACTCTTTCACACACAACAATTTTAAAAGAATTGATTGTCTTGATGTGTATTATACTGTTATCTTTTTGGTTGAAACATAGTTGTTAAACTGAATATAGATTTGACATTCAGCTTTATTGAAATCTAAAAGTTAGCTTTTTTTAATAGATTAGCAAGTATAATTATGTGGAAAGAATTGCCATGAAAAGATTTTTTGTCTTTTTTTTTTTACAGCTAATATTTATTTATGAGTGAGTACATACCATATTTGTCTTTCTGAGTCTGATTTACCTCATTCAGGATGATTCTTTTCTAATTCCATCTATTCACCTTCAATTTTCCTGATGTCATTGTTCTTTTAACAGCTGATTAATACTCCATTATGTAAATGTACCACATTTTCTTTATCCACTCTTCAGTTGAGGGGCATCAAGGTTTCTCCCAGGTTCTTGCTATTTCTAATAAACCTGCTATGAACATAGTTGAACAAGTGTCCCTGTGATACAACTGAGTTGTCGGTGTCACTTAAAACTTGAGTGGCATACTCTTTATTCCAGTTGTATATTACCATGCATACCAAGAAAATCACTTTGAATAAATCTTTTAGAACTCACTTCATGTCATGGACTATAAATAATTATATATATATATACTTACATATATATACATGTACATATATATATGCAATCCAGAATTAACAAGTATCACCAATGTTACTAGAGTAAAATTTAATTCATAAGTTTTTCAGATTTAAACAGTGATACACTTGTGAAGATCAACTCATGGAAAGTGATTTTAGATCAAGATTTGACACACTATAGTGTATAAACCATCTACATTTCCTTGAAAATAATTTTTTTTGAGGTTTTTTTTTTATTTTTTTATTTTTTTTTCTTCTTTATTTTGTATTTATCAAAAAAAAACAGTAAGAT
Source organism: Sigmodon hispidus (assembly GCA_004025045.1). Taxonomy (NCBI): domain Eukaryota; kingdom Metazoa; phylum Chordata; class Mammalia; order Rodentia; family Cricetidae; genus Sigmodon; species Sigmodon hispidus. The sequence continues at coordinate 35,967 of PVIH01000398.1, forward strand.
TTTTTGTCTTTTTATATGCATTTTTTAGTTATGTGTGTGTATATGTGTGTTTAGGTACCTATGGAGCTAGAAGCAAGCATTCATTGGATTTCCTGGAGCTAGCATAACAGGCAGGTGTGAGTTGCCCACTGTGGGTACTGGGAACTGAACTTGGGTCCTCTGCAAAAGCAGTGTGTGCCCTTAGCCATTGAGCTGTTGCTCTAGCTCAGTAAAGAAATCCTCTTACACTTCAGATTTCTACAGACTTGCACCTGCAGTTCTCTCCGGGGCATCTATCTCCACTTGCCTGAGTATCTTAATCTGGAAGAGAATTCCCTCAGTTTCTTTTTTGTTTTGTTTTGTCTCATTGTGACAACCTAGCCTTCCTGGAACTTTTGAGGACCAGGCTAGCCTTAAACTGACAGGTAACTGTCTGCTTCTGTCTTCTGAGTGCTGGAAATTATAATATTAAAGGATGTACCACCATGCCTGGCTCCCTCAGTTTCTTATGTGAGTTATGGACTGTAAGCAGTTCTCTTTAAATAAGTTATTTACTTCTTTTGCTCTCTTTCTGTCATTTACATGCTTACACCTAAGCCTGTATTTTACCAGATTCAAGGGCTTTGCTGGACCTGATGACATCACTTTTCAAACTCTGTATTTGTTGTCTTTAGCAGTGCTTGCATGTGATGGGAATCATTTTCTTGGGACTGGAGTGCTGTCTTGGTGGTTAAGAGCATTTATTGTTTTTGCAAAGAACCCTTGAGTTCAGTTCCCAGCACACTCATGGTGGTTTACCAATGGCTGAAACTGCAGAGCGATGGCATCCTGTGTCCTCTTCCAACCTCTGTAGGCATACATGTAATATATACATAATATATACATATATGTATATATACACACACACATATATACATACAGGCAAAGACCTATAACATTATAAAAATAAAAAAAAAAACCAAAAGGTTATCTTTAGGAGTGAGGCATAGAAATTAAGAATATTGGCAGGACAATAGCTGTTGAACTGGGTTATGAAATAGAGTAAATTAAGAGAGCAGGTCATGAAAGCACAGCCACTGTGGAACTAGAGATACTGGGTGTCTTTGTTAGGGTTATACTGCTGTGATGAAACGCCATGACCAATGTGACTTGAGGAGGAAACGTGTATTTGGCTTTCACTTCCACGGCACTGTCATTGTTGAAGGAAGTCAGGACAGAAACTTAAACAGGGCAGAAACCTGGAGGCAGGAACTGATACAGAGGCCGTATAGGGGTGCTGCTTACTGGTTTGCTCATCATAGCTTGCACAGCCTGCTTTCTTACAGAATCTAGGACCAACAACCCAGAGATGGCACTGTCCACAATGAGCTGGTCCCTCCCCCACTAACTTCCTCATTAATTGATAATTAAGAAATGGCCTACAGGCTTGTATACAGCCTGATCTTATGGAGGCATTTTCTTAATTGCAGTTCCCTCCTCTCATGAATTTAGCTGTTCGGCACACGGGTGATGGCAAAGAACAAAAGTAAAGATGAAGAGTTACCAGGATGCAGTGTTGACAGCTGAGGAGCAGTGGCTAGAGAGAGAGAGTCCGAATTTGATTTCTGGTTTGTTTAAAGGTTAGAGGAGTGTGGGTGTGCAAGTGGATCCCTGAAATGGGTAGAGATCATTGAAGGTATCTGCAGCTTCTTAGATAAGCTGTTAATAACTATTAGTAACTTGCCCTTATCAGTATTGAATTTGCCAGAGAAACGAGTGAAAGTAAGATAAAGTGATGTAACTTGATGGTCTATGAACAGGGACTGGACATAGCTGAGAGGACCTGAAAAGGACGGCCTCCCTTGACACCTCTTACAACCATAGAACAGATTCAACAAAGTTAAATAGACATTTTCTAGACGTCCTTAGAGTTCCCACTCTTCATGAGACTCTGTCTGCAGGCTGTGGCACTTGCTGAAAACTTGTGAAACAATGAAAATAACTATTTCATACATTTTAAAAAATCTAGTGTAATAGAAAATTAACTTAATTTTGTAAAATATTTAATCAGAAGACTTTTTTATTGTAGATAGTTTTTACAGGGTAACATAGACACAAGCCTCAAAGTCTAGTTCATAGTGACTAGCTTCACAGTGAGCATTACAAGGTATTAATGTTACTAATACAGAGACTTAATTTAGATGAGAAGTGTAAAATACAATTTATCGTATTTTGGAACTCGTGTTGAATGAATTAATTACAGTGTTACTAATGGTTTTTAAAGTTCGGATTAAATGAAACATTTTAGATAAAGAATTTTACAAGAGAAAAACATTTTTCCCGAAGGAGACAAGATACCAGCTTCTTCAATTGCGCCCTACACAGCGTGCTTCGTGGATTGGATATGCCATTGCATACCATTTGCTGAAAGATTATGATATGGCACTAAAACTACTAGAAGAATTTAGACAAACACAGCAAGTAAGAATTTCATGATAACATTTTCTTCTATTGCAGCCTAAAACAGTTGACTTAACTTTAAATTTTTCTTAGACTGAAAAAAAACTTGAAAAAGTGAAGAATTCACAGTATAAAATAAACTAATAGTTAAATTTTATGAATAATTTCAATAATATTCAGATGGATAAAGAAAGGAAAGTATGATGACTGGTGATGTAGCTCGGGCTGAGTGCTTATGTCATATGTGTGTTTTAGGTGCACAGCCCTGGATGGATGGACGGACCTAGAAAAAAAGTAAAAATGAGAAGAATTTGGAAGTTGGGAGTTGTTTTTGTGATATATATTATTTATGTAGTTTGGAATATGACATGTATTTTTTTATATTACTGTATTTTAGTGTGCTTACATATAAAAATAAAAATTTAAAGCATGTTAGAGCATTTGGATATGTTAACACTTTGTATGATTTTTAAAGGTTTTTCTTAAAAACATATGTATATGTATGTATATGTGTGCATGCGCGCACACACACACATGCACACACACACACACACACATGCACACACACACACATGCACGCATGTGCACAACTTAAGTTCTCCCCTGTACCTTTGCAAAGGTGACCACTATTGAAATTGGTGAAAAGAATTTCTCTTTATATTTATGTCACACATAAATCTATAAAAGATACAGATTTGTTCATATATTTAAATTTTTCTGAGTGAGTTTAGTTTGCTTGTTTGTTTTAAGGCAGGATCTCCTAATGTAGACCCCGCTGGCTTTGAATTCAAGATCCTCTAGGCTTAGCTTTCTGGGGGCTGAAGTCATAGGCATGAGTCACCATTCCTAATCTGCACTGTACATTTCCTTATAATAGTGCTGGGATTACAGTAATTACTGTGTCTTTCTTGTTCTGTTATATGAATAGCTATAGTTTGTGTATTCTGTTTTGTCTCTATTAAACGGTGTTTTTGTTAATTGACTACATTTGTGTTTGTCTTCAGTGAAAATCTAAAATTGGAATGACAGAAGTGTAACAACTTATAAGAGTTGTTACACTTATGTATAACAATTTATACAGATTATAAGTATTGTTATAGCTGGTATTGTCCCTGTGAAGTAACTTTCCTAATTTAGACATCCACCAGCACTGTTCAACAATTTTGTTTCTTTGTATTGTTGCTGACATGTTGTGCCAGTTATTTATTGGTTTTTATCTGGGAATGAAAAGTTTTGCTAACCTTTCTCATAATTTTTTTCTTCTTTTAAAATAATTACATATTTCTTTCTTTGTGTTTGTGCACATGTGGAGGGTAGAGGACAGCCTGGAGGAGTTTATTTTCTCCTTATACCATGTGTCCTGGAACTAAGCTCAGGTCAAAGCACTCCCTCCCCACTTAGCTCAAATGGGTCTTCCTGATGATTAATGAGGCTAAGCGGTGTTAGATGTCTTTTTTTTTACATGTTGCTGTGATGAGACGTCCTGACAAAAGTAATTTAGGGGAGCTGGGTATGGTAGTGCACTTGGGAGGAAGAAGCAGGCAGATCTCTGTGAGATCAAGGCCAGCCTGGTCTACAGATCAAATCCTAGGACAGACAGGACTGTTGTTGTTACACAGATAGCTGTCTTTCAAAATAAAAACAAAAGAGTAGGGGAGAAAGAGGCTAATTTTAGCTCATAATTGCAGCCAGTCACATTAGTAGTCAAAAGCAGGGAGAAGGAATGCATCATTTATTTCTTTGGCTTTCGTTTTTTCACTTGTCTATAGCGCAAGACCCCAGGTCCAATAAAGGGGGATCCTCTTACATCAATTGAGATATCTCCCACAGACATACCCACAGACTAATCTGATAAACAGTCTTCACTGTGACTCTTCCCAGGTGGTTCTAGATGATGTAAAGCTAACAAAAAAACCCAACCTTCTCAGGGTGTGGTGATATATGTCTTTAATTTTAGCAAGGCAGAGGCGGGCAGATCTCTGTGAAGTCCAAACTAGCCTGGTCTGTATAGTTAGACTTTGTCTCAAAACAAAACCAAACCATCACTAACAAAAGGTACCCCTCCCCTAAGCATCTACCCCGGGCAATATTGACCTGTAGTTTTCTTTTGATGCCCATACCTGCCCATGGGTATCGGGGTAATACTGGCCTCATGGCATCCGTTTCAAAGTGTTTGTACCCGTTCTGTTTTGAAAGACTCCACAAAGAATTGGAACTAATTCTGTAAATACTGTGTAAAATGCATTGTGTTTCCATCTAGTCTTGGTCTTTGTGGGAAGGTTATTGTAAATTTATTTTTTGTTGCTATTCATATTTTTTACCTTCAGTTTTTATTAAGGGTTTTTGTTTTTTTTTTTTTTTTGCAGGAATTAATCTTAATTTTTCCTACTTAATGTTTGTGGCATTTTAATTTTTAAAAATATCTCAGGTAATTTTTTAATTTCTGATTTTGACAACTAGTCTGTTTTTGTCCTTGGGATGTTGGATTTTTTTCTCTATGAATGTGTTGGACCATGCCTATAGCACTCTACAAGAGGTTTTACAGACACTGCGTTAAGTCTTTGTGTCCTCTTGTACAGTCTAAAGGCCAGGAAGAGGATGTTTGCTTTGGTTCTCCTTAGACGTTGCCACAAAATTTTGGAATAGATGTCTATGAGAGATTACCCTACCCTACCCTCTCTTTGAGGCTGGCTCTAAAGTCTCCATTCTCTTGTCTCTGCCTCTTTAAGAGCTGGAATTAGAGTTGTGTGTGTCACTATGTCTGTTTTATTTTTGAGACGTGTATTGCTATATAGCCCAGCCTGACTTTGAATTCATGGTAGTCCAGTTGTCTTAGGCTTCTGAGTACTGGGATAACAGGCATACTCTTGGCAGTATTGTCTTCTCTATAGTTTTGAGATAGGGTCTCATGTAGCCAGGCTAGTCTTGTCCTTGCTTTGTAGCTGAGGCTTCCTGCTTCTACCTTCCCAAGTGCTAGCATTAAAGGTGTACTCCACTGTGCCCTGCTTCAAACTATTTTCTTGAGGAAACTTTCTATAAAACTTGCTAAACTCCTTTATTGATTCTGTTTTTCCTTTGAAATTTTTTGGCCGATTTCTTAGGATGTCACCTATTTTTTTTTTTTTTTTTTTTTTTTTTTTTTTTTTTTTTTTTTTTTTTTTTTTTTTTTTTTTTTTTTTTTTTTTTTTTTTTTTTTTTTTTTTTTTTTTTTTTTTTTTTTTTTTTTTTTTTTTTAATTTTTAATTTTTATTTTTTTTAAACTTTATTTATGTATTTATTTATTTGCCTTGGTGTTTGCCTGGAACTGGAACTACAGACAGTTGTTAGCTGCCATGTGGGTGCTGGGAATCGAACCTGGGTCCTCTGGAAGAGCAGACGGTGCTCTTAACCACTGAGCCATCTCTCCAGCCCCGATGTCACCTATTTTTATATCTGGATAAAGATCTGTTGACCTCTTCTCTTGGCCATATATACCTATTTTACTTTAAAGATGGAATTGATCATTTGTTGACCTATTTTTGACTGTTTCTGGATTTTTAACTTTGTCTGTGCAAATGAGTCCTGAGTAAAAAATTTAATAATATCTGTAATTTATACAATTACACAAATATAATGATTTGGTTGTTTTCTTTTAGGTTCCTCCCAACAAAATGGATTATGAATATAGTGAACTGATATTATATCAGAATCAAGTGATGAGAGAGGCAGATTTATTTCAAGAATCTTTGGAACATATAGAAACATATGAGAAGCAGATATGTGATAAACTTTTGGTGGAAGAAATTAAGGGTAAGTTGATTTGATTTTTTTTTTTAATGGCACTTTAAATTTTTCTTAACACTTAAGTAATACTATGTATTTGGTGACTGTCTAAGCATTTTCTACTAAACCATTATTAATTTAATTTTCATGGCATCCTTTTGATGATGTAGGGCAAACTGAGAAGATATTTTCTTCTTGAACTTTCTAATTTGTTTTTCTATTTTATGTGCATGAATATAGCTGTAAGGGATGCAGGAGGCATTGGAACCCCTGAAGCTGGAGTTATAGGTGGTTGTAAGCTGCTTAGTGTGGGTACTGGGCACTAATTCAGATTCTCTGTAAGAGCAATGCATGCTCTTAAGCACTAAGCCAGTTTTCTAGTACCCGACTTAGTATTTTATTATAATTAATATTAGTATATTAACACTTTTTAAAATTATCAGTAAAGCAGAATTATTCAGTTTCTTGTTTCACTGTCTGTAAATAGTAGAAGCAGAAGAAAGCAAATACAAAAGCATCCCCCCCCCCCGCCCCCGGTGTGTTCAAATTTTATACTTTTTTTGTGATCAAATTTTAATACTTTCAGACAGCTAGCTGTTTCTGCCTTTTTTTTTTTTTTTTTTTTTGTCTTATAGCATTGACAGAGAGTATAGTCATTACAAAGTAAGTAGGATACAGTAACATTAGTTTCATTTAAAAAAAAAAAAAACTTAGCCGGGAGGTAGTGGTTTATGCCTTTAATCCCAGCAGAGGAAAGTGGATTTTTGTGAGTTTAAGGGAATCCTGATCTACAGAGCTAGTTCCAGGACAGTCAGGGCTTCACAAAGGAACTAGCGCACACACAGAATCTTGTATATAGCTGCATTACCACATTTATTTATGTTGGTAGCATGGATTTGGGGAGCACTCATCTTGATAAATAGCTTTTCTCAATATGGCTCATAGAAGTGGGCTATGGTATTATTTTTCCAGTGAACTTTGTAGGCTCATTTGATATTTAGACATTTATATCATATGCAATCATTAGCTAAGATCCTTTCAAAAATTGTAAAAGCTAATAGATTTTCACTTAATTGGTATACTTGTGCATTTATTTGCTCTGTGTGTTCTTACAATATTGGCTTCATGGTGATAGTAGATAAGTTATTTAATGAGAATGAAAACGTGTTGTTGCCAGTTATATTTAGGAAAAGTAGGGAAGTTGTTAGATTGGTTACTGTGTAGTTGTGTAGTAGTTAGGGCATGTTTATTGTTCCTCTGTTACCCAAAAGTTGTGTCTGCACATTTTGTATCAGGTCTAAATCCTTGCTCAAGTTCACAAAGTTGGTATGTGTGATGTAATTATACCTGGTTTAATTTTATTTTAGAATTTGGTTATATAAAATAGAAAAAATATGAATAAATTATATGCCACCTACCCCACTATGGTGAATGTTAAATAATATTATAGAGATATTCCAAAGCTTTGTTTGAAATTGGTTCCTTGGGGAATATAAACACTTGGGAATAGGAATATATGGTATATTCATTTAAGAAAAGCCTCTTTTACCTTAATTTAAGTGTATGTCCCATTGTATCTGAAGGCTTTGTTTAGTGCCTTACTTCCCAGACTCATTTGCAGTTTTTGTGACTTGGTAAAAGGATTTGAACCTTAGAGGGAACTCACATGTGAACATGGTTTCTGTTTCTTGCTTTGAAATAACGTTTAGTTACATAATTGTACTGAATTAACTTACACAGTTTAATCTAGAAAAGAGAGAACAGACCATTAATACAGGAACTGTTAAAAGAAGACACATTTAACTCTTACAATAAGGTTGGCATATTCCATTTGGATGACTTGCTAGTTGGATTTTACTGTGTAGGCTTTAGTTATTTACAGGAGGCTATAAAAATATGTATAATAAAAAGTTAATTTTTTTTAACTAAGAAGTTAGTATATATATATGTATGTATGTATATGTATGTATATTTAGGAAATGGGAGGGAACCAAAAGTGAATATGGTTCATTTCTGAAGACAAAGTATAAATTAATCTATGTTTAGTTATATAAACTTTATATAACTAGGCCAAAGAAAGGCATGTTGAATTGAGGGTTTTCATAAAATACTCATTCACCAATATTGCGTAGAGAATTCTCCTAGGTCAGAAAACTAATGTTTAAGAAAAATGAATGTGACTTTAAACCTAATTTTAGGGGAAATGCTGTTGAAATTGGGAAGATTAAAAGAAGCCAGTGAAGTATTCAAAAATTTGATTGATTGTAATGCGGAAAATTGGTGTTATTATGAAGGCTTGGAAAAGGCATTGCAACTCCGTATGTAATGATTTTTCTCTTCTTCCTTAACTAGCTTTTAAAGTATGATATAATGAAAGCTATAATCCTTGAGATTGTTGTTTTTCTATGTAGTAAATTTACAGATTAAATGTGGGCATGAAAATTAACTAAAATATTTATACTTAATAATACTAATAGATGGTTTTAGGTTTCTTCACCCATTTAAAATCTTTTATTTTTTATGCATATTAGGGTTTGGATTAATCAGAGTTCTCTAGAAGAACAGAACTAATAGAATGAATGTGTGTTTATGTATAAAAGGATTTATTAGAGTGGCTTACAGGCTGTGCTCCAGCATTCAACAATGGCTGTCTTCCCAAAGAAAGTACAGGAATCCAATGGTTGTTCAGTCCATGAGGCTAGATATTTCAGCTGGTCTTCATTATACATTGGAATCTATATCAGTAGGCTCTATATCAGTGAATGAATGAGTGTGAGGGTCATTTAATACCTTTACAAACAAGATTAACAAGAGTTAGGTATTAACTTGTATTATTAAGTTTCTGGCCTGGACTTTCCTGCCTGACCCATGGCCCAGACCCACAGACAGAGACACACAGAAGCTTACATTACATTAATTTTATACTGATTAGTCAGTCTATGGCCCAGACATATAAATTGCTAACTCTTAATTCTTAAACTAGCCCATGATTCTTATCTTGTTCAGCCATGCAGCTTGGTACTTTTCTTAGAACAGCATAGTTGTCCTCTGCATCTCATGTCCATCTCATCATCGTGTCTTTATGGTGTCTCTCTGGCTTCTCTGTGTCATCTCTGCTTTGCTCTTCCTGTTCCCAGAGTTTTCCCAGTCTGGTAGCTCTTCCTGTCTGCCTTTAGCCAATCAGCATTTTTAATTAAACTAGTAGGCGGGGCATTTATTTCTAATGTAATAATATAATCCTACAATTAGACATGATGATGCATGCCTGTAATCTCAGGAAGCTAAGGTAGGAGATTTATGAGTTCAATACCAACCTGAGTTACATATTAAAACCCTGCTTAAAAAACAAATACAGGCCCAGGGAAAGGCCTATGTTAAAAGTGCTTGCTGAGGAAGTGTAAGGACTTGAGTTCAGAACTCGGGTAAATTCAGACTTAGTAAAATGCATTTGTTATCTCTGGAAGCTTGTAGGCCAGATAGCCTGGTGTATCCAACAGTGAACAGTAGACCCTGTCTCAAACAAGGTAGAAGTGAGGACTATCACCAGAGATTGTACTCTGTGTTCATATACATGCCATACCATGCATATGTTTGCAGTTACACACATGAAATGCAAACACAAACATACATACACATGTCACTCATATACACAACACACAGACTCCCCCAAAAAGCTAGCTAGAGAGATGAGGAAGAAAATGATTATTTCCTTTCTGGAAAATGACATAGATATTTAATATTATTACATCATTATAGTTCTGTTGATCTCAACCTTTACATATAAGGATTGAGTGAAAGGATATTCACTGAGGTCACAAAGTGTAGAGCAACAATAGGAAAATCATTCTCTTAATTTCAGGCAACGTCAATTTGTATAGAGTAGAAATGTGTGTCTTGAAATTAGATAGCCATGACAATTTCCAGAGTATTCTAATTTTTTTCTGATATTTTCAGAATTACAGGAGCAATTATTCCTAAAATCATATATATTTATATCTACATATATTATTTATGTATTTTATTTATCTATTTATTTATTTATTTTCCTTGGTGTTTGCCTGGAACTGGAACTACAGACAGTTGTTAGCTGCCATGTGGGTCCTCTGGAAGAGCAGAGGGTGCTCTTAACCGCTGAGCCATCTCTCCAGCCCCTATTTATGTATTTAATGAGGCAAGGTTATATAGCTTAGGCTGGCTTTGAGCTTGGTATATAACATACTGACCCTTTTTTTTTTTTTTTTTTTGAAACATGGTTTTTTATGTAACAGTCCTAGCTGTCCTAGAACTTGCTTTGTAGACCAGACTGGCTTCCATCCACCTGCCTCTGCCTTCCAAATGCTGGGATTAAAGGCATGTGTGCTACTATTCCCTTCTATTCTGAGTGCTGGGATTATAGGCATACACTATCAGCCCAAACTTAAAATCTTATTTATTTATGTCTAAATAACTTAGAACATTAAGTACTGAAATAGTTGTAATATTTTTTATTTTCTTAAATACTTTTTAGGAAAATGATTAAAACTAAAATATTGGCTATTTGAAAAACAAGGCAAAAGTTGCGTGCATTCAGGTTGGATTTATAAAATAACTAAGATTTTTGTCTTTAAACTACTAGTTACTATTAGTTACTTGACAAAAACAAGTTACAGAAAGGAAGGAAAGCTTATTGGTTCACTGTAGGGACAGTGGAGTGGCTAGGAACAGGAAGCAGAGAGGACTTGTGCAGGTGGTCAGCCTGCATTCTTCTTTTTCCTCGTTCTTCCCTTGGATTCCAACCCCTGGGATGTGCTACCCATATTCTATATGGGTCCTCCATCTGTTTAACCTCTTTGGACATTCCCTCAAAGACAGACCCAGGTTCTGATTAAGTGATTCCAAATCCCTTCAAGTTGATACTGAAGGTTAACCACCATCCTGACATAGCAATTAATAACATAGTTCTTAAATGTTTTAGTAAAATCAGCATCATATTTTACATTGTTATGTTGATAGTATTAAAATGTTGATTTTAAAACTATTTTTAAATCTAAAAATCTTTTCAGATTCCTTGAGGTATTTCTTCCCCATAGTCTTCTTGATTTTCAACTTGTGACTTCAAGTAGGGCATTATAATAGTATTATCTTTAATAATTAACTACATATATAAGACTTTTTTGACTGGAATGCAACACAGTTATCTTTTTTAAAAAAAGATAAGTTTGTTAGTCTAAACTAGGAACATAGAAACTTTTCAAAAATATAATCATTAGTTTTTATTACATATTTTAGGTAAAGGTCCTCAATATTCTATTAATCTCCAAATTGTTCACAAAATGTGAAAAAATATTTTTCAGTTATCAGCATTTAAAGAATCCAACCACATTGGTACTACAAAGCATAGCACTGGGGAAGGCATGAGTCTACACAGAAAGTCTAACATTACTTCTTGAACTACGGTCTTTTTGTTTGTTTTTCAAGACGGTTTCTCTGTGTAGCCTTGGCTGTTCTGGAACTTGCTTTGCAGACCAGGCTGGCCACCAACTCACAGAGATCCTGCCTATTTCTGCCTCCTTAGTGCTGAGATTAAAGATGTTTGCCACCACTGCTTGGTTTACAATCTTTTTATAATTTTGATAGAGATAGCTCATTTAAGATTCCTTGTTTGCATTAACTAAGCAGGTATTTATTTATTTAGAAGAAGTATCTCACTGTGTAGCCCTGGCTGTAATGGAATTCCTGAATTCATGAAGTCAAAAATATCCACTTGCCTCTGCCCCCCCCACCCCCAGTACTGGGATTAAAGGCATATGCCACCACGTCTGGTGCTATGGATTATTCTTAAAATTACATTTTTATAATCTGAATTAGAATTCACATAAAACGTTATAATTTAAATAGTTTTGTTTACTTTTTTCTTAAAATATTACTATAAATAATCTGGTTGCTTATGCACAGTAGTGTCTCTATAAATCATGCAGGAATTACACTGACACTATTCTGGATATAGTATGTCATTCTCATGGATTTTCTTTATAGTACTAAAAAATTTAATGATTCTTTGATGAGAGTTACTGCTTCTGTTATTTGGGAGAAATATTTGCCACTTTAAAGAATTTTTTAGATCTATATGTTATGTATATAAGTGTTTGTCTGCATATATTTATGTGTCATGTGTGTGCCTGGTGCTCACAGAAGCTGGAATAGATTGATGGATTCTCTGAACTATCATTACAGATAGTTGTAAGCCACCATGGGTATTGGGAACTAAACTCAGGTCCTTTGTAAGAGTATGAAGTATTCTTAATGGCTGGATCATCTCTCCATCCTCTAAAGAATCTCTTCTAATTTTTTTTATTTTGTGGCGTTTCATTGACAATTTCAAGTGTCAAAGCAATCAAGAAATATAGTTCATTTTAAAGCTGAAACATTTATAACCACAATTCTAAGACTTATTTAAGTTTAATAGGAATTGTAGACTTTTAGAGGGAGGCTCTATTAGTTTAGAGTATATATATATATGTATATATATATAAACATATAAGCAATAGTTGTTACGTTTTGAGATGAAAAGCTAAGGGGTAGAAGAGAAATTCATCTTTGACTTGATGATGTAAATAATTTGAAGTGGATGTAGAATCTAGTGAAGAAAGGACTGTTGGGTTTCTCCTGGAGATGTGGTTTAAAAGGATGATTTTAAGATGTGGTACTCTCTTTCTCTCTGACCCTACCCTACCCTACTCTTTTTCTCCTCGATTCTCCTCCCCTCTTCCCCCTACCCCTCCTTAATAAACCTAATATGGCTCCCTAAAAAAAAAATGTGGTACATGCCTTTAATCCTAGCACTTGAAAGGCAGAGGCAGGTGGATCTCTGTGAGTTCAAGGGCAGAATACACGTACAAGCATACATAGGATGTATGTGATCACACACACACAAAGGATGATTTTCTGATTATAGTATTTTTACCACAACAGTTTTAAATGTAATTTTTAGCAAAATTGAGAGCAGCCTTGATACTGATAATGCAGTTTTTGTGTTAAAGTTTGTTACTGTTATAGATAAAAGCTATGATACTATAATTTTACACGTTTTTTTTTACTGACATTAGACTCGGTAGACGAGAGGATTCAGATTTACGAAGAAATTAGTGAGCAGCACCCCAGAGCAGTTTCACCGAGAAGATTGCCTTTGAATTTTGTCTCAGGTAATATTAAAATATCTTTTGTAACATATCATTCATGTTTTAAATTTTTCCCTGTGTTCTAGAGTTTTATATATGTGTGTGTATGTGTGTATGTATGTATGTATACATATATCTTATAAACAAAAATGAGCAGTTATATTACAAGCCAGTTTGTCATCAAGCCCCCTGAAATACCATTGGTCACTACCAATCAAATGGCTAATCCCAGTGTAAAGGGGCTTGGAAATGCCATTTTTCTTAACATGAAACTATGTTGAGGCTGTGAGATGATGTTATGATGTATGGAATGTTGTTGCAAGAATAGAGAAAGAATAGGGAGCATAATACAGTCTGACAACTGTGCTGATGGTGCTTCGTTGTGGCTTAATCCAGTGTGTTTTGACTCCTTGGTTTCTGCTGGTGAGCATTTCTCTAGTCTTACTATTGTTTGGCAAATCATTTGATATCCTCCAATAAACTGACATGCCAAATAATATGAAAACATGGAAGAGAGAATTGGGCACAAGATGAAGTTGTCAGATAACATCAAGAGACCTTTCTTTTCTTTATACCTAAATGTTCCCAAATTCTGATTTATAAATCTCTGTAAAATTTCTATTGTCTTATCAGGGATATTCTAGGGAAAATTGATCACTGATATCATATTATTTCATTAATCAATATATAAAAATACAACTTTTAGAATAGAAAAAAGTGATCAGTTACGAATTTTATTGTATAAATAAGAATGTCATGCTTCAGTATGTAGTTTAATATTGGTTTTAAATATTTTAAGCTATATACAAAAAGGTTTTCTTACATGACTTTAAAAAAAAGACAGCTATATTTAGAGGGTAGTTTCTTAGAATTGATGACAAATTACTGATGAAGTGTTGTGATTTATGTAGTGATATTTTTAAGTTTTCTATCTTTTTAGGGTTTATACTCAAGGAAAGAGTTGTAAGCTCTTCATGCACTTCACAGTGTTTGAGAAAAGAGCATCATTCCTTTGAAATCCTCGGTATCATTCACTTCTTTTTTTATTATTATGAATAAAGTCATATTTTTTATCCATGTATCCCCTTGTTCAAACTCCCTTCCCCTTCCCACCCCTCTCAGTCACTCTCTCTTCTCCCCATCTCCTCATCTCCTCCCCAGCAAGGCCAGAAGATCCCAAGGTCCCAAGGTGGCTTAGTTCAGCATCCACTCCTGGCAGATCTGCTTTCCTCATGATCAAGACTGAGTCAGGTGTCCCTCTGGAGGAAATGGGCTCCGAGGTGTTTCAGATCCCAAGCTGTTCAGTGGTTGTTGTTTGCAGCTTGGGCAGCTTGCATTTTGTTTAAAGTCCACTTATGAGTGAGTACATCTGGAGAGATGGCTCAGCTGTTAAAGGCTAGACTCACAACCAAAAACCACTCACTTTTTTGTCCTTTGCTATGACAAAAGTACCTGAGATGAACAGCTGCAAAGGGAGAAAGGTCTATTTTTCTTAGAGTTTCATAGGTTTAGTTTAGTCCATGCTTCCATTGTTTTAGGACTCAGACTGGCACAGAATACTAGCTATAAAGTATATAGCTGTCAGATATCAGGGATGGAATAGACAGTATTTAATGGCCTGATAACAGACCCCAGATACTGCTTACTGCTCTACACTTGGGCCATACCATAATGCTCTTCATATCAATTGGTGTGGTCTCAGTTTACATGAGGAAACTGGGGTTAGAGGACAGATTATTTGTTGAAGAGCGTACACAAGCATGCACATTCTTCAAAGCTATAGCCTCTTACTATTTACCATAATAGTATTAATTCTTCTGTATGCTTGAGGAAGTGCTAGGAAGATAGGATCTTTAAAACTGCTTTTGGTTTTAAGGGAATTGCTGATGTGACTTTCAAAGATGAGTGCATAGTATTTCATAAGAGATTAGAAATCTGAAATCATTTTCATGACATTCAATGGCATGTTTTACTGAGTGCAGTCTGCTCAGCCAGATAACTAGTCTGCTTTGTTGGTTTGGGATTGCACAATGTTGCTACTCATAAAGAAACCCAGGGAAACTTTTAAATAAAAGGTTGCCATATAATTCATTATAAAAAACGCTTTTTAAAAAATTCACTTGTGTGTGTGTGCATGTGTGTTTGTGTGTGTGTGTGTGTGTGTGTGTGTGTGTGTGTGTGTATTAGATGGCACTGGTGGTAGTGTCTGTGTGCCTATGCTACCGTGTGTTTGTGTAGGTCAGAGGACAACTTCCTGGTGTTGGTTCTCTCCTTCCATGTGGGTTCCAGGTATTGAACTTGGCTCATCACTCTTGGCCCATGCTCCTTTACCCATTGGGCAGTCTTGCTGATCCCTGTGTTTCTGTTCAAATGAAAAGTTCAAGTCTTACTGTCGTGATGTTCATACATCTTCATTTGGAAGTAGATTTCTCCCTGTATTTTCCCCCCTTTCCTCTCTCTTCCCTTTTATCTTCTTTCTCTTTTGCTGTACCCCTTCTCCTCCTCCTCCTCTTCTCACATAGCCTATTCTGGTTTCCAGCTGGTTATGTAGCCAACAATAACTTTGAATACTTGATTCTTCATGCTCCGCCTCCCTAGTCCTGGGATCAGAAGCATTTGCCACCACACCCTTTTTACTGTGGTGCTGAGGATGGGACTTTGTGTGTACCAGGGAAGCTCTTATTGATTGAGCTATGTCTCTATTCTCTTTTAATGTTTCTGCTTACAAAACAAGTGACACCATCCGCTTCTGACTGGTGGGTATTCTTATGATCCCAGCACTCAGGAGCCTGAGTTAGGAGGATAGCAGGGTGGTTGAAGTTAACCCGAGACACATACCAAAGATCTGTTTCAAAAACACCCAAAACCAAACCAAAACAACAAAAACCCAAAGACACTGGAAATTTTTGTTACAGGTAGCAATACTAGGAAAATTATTTGCTTGATGTTGTAAGTAGGGTGTGTATTACTTTATAGCTAATGCATTAGCTCAGTCTAATGTGTAACATTCTTTTAGTGTCAGTCTCATTCTGCAGAAGATGTTCTCTGTTGGTAAATATCTATAAATTTTTGTTGTAGTCATTGCTATGTCACTAGTACTGAAATAATGTTGGGTTGTACTAGGGTGTCTGATACATGATTGTGGAATGAACAGATAGTGACATTGGCGATACCATGTTAGTGTTTAAGAAGATAATTTGCCTACTTTTTGAAAGTAGTGCCAGTCATAGTCTGTGTGCAAGTGCCCTATCAATTATCTTCAGGGGTTTGGACCAAGACTGTTAGGGAGAGATTAGGAAGAATCTCTGCTCTTATGATTATAGCCAAGGTGATTAGTATATTATGCTATCTAAAGCTGCATAATGTTTTCATTTCTTTACCTGTCTGAAGTATTTCTTGAAAATACTTTGAATGGAAATTAGGGGAAAAGTCAACTGAAACATTTTGTTTTATGACAAAATAGTGCTGACTTTGGGGGTTTAAAGCTGGTTGTAGAATAATTGTTCTGAAGGAGCTTCATGTGTTAGGTTATTTAACAATTGATTTCATCAAGCAAAGTTTGCTTTTGTCTCTAGGTAAAAAATTTAGAGAACTCATGGATAAGTTCCTGAGGTTAAACTTCAGCAAAGGCTGTCCACCCCTGTTCACTACTTTGAAATCTTTGTATTGTAATACAGAGAAGGTAAGCTTGGTTTTTAATTGATTTTATTATTATTAAGGAAGATTTTTCATGGACTATACTATGATTTAATTATTTTTCTCTATTGTAACAATGTTTATTTTTGTATCTAATATACCAATACAACATGCCAAAAGTATGTGCATATAGAATAAGTGATAACAAAGGAATTGCCGTGCTTTAAGTTTACATCAAGGAAAAGCATTGTAAAACACTGAGGTATGCTAGGTAATGATGGAGAATATCTTTAATCCCAGCACTTGGGAGGCAGAGGCCAATCTGGTCTTTAGAGAAAGTTTCAGAACAGCCAGGACTATGCGATGACACCATGTTTTTTTTTTGTTTTTTTTTTTAAAGATTTATTATTATGTATATACAATGTTCTGCTTGCAAGCCAGAAGAGGGTTCCAGACCTCATTCTAGATGGTTGTGAGCCACCATGTGGTTGCTGGGAATTGAAACCAGGACCTCTGGAAGAACAGCCAGTGCGCTTAACCACTGAGCCATCTCTCCAGCCCGACAACCTATCTTTACATATATATGGATCATACTTGTAGTTTGTAATCTCAGCAATTGAGAGGGTGAGGCAGGAGAATTGTAAGAAGTTTAAAGCCAGCTTGAGTGAGTCCCAGACTTTTGTTTTTGTTTTTCTTACAGTTTGTTACCATATTTTAGAGTTACCATGGATAGTTGAATTTGTGTAACAATAAAAATGCTATTCGGTGGGGCTGGAAAGGTGTCTCAGAAATTAAAAGCACTGGCTGCTCTCCCAGAGGTCCTGAGTTCAATTCCCAGCAATCACATGGTTGTTGACAATCATCTATAGTGGGAGCTGGTGCTAAAGGCATACATGCAGGCAGAAAGAATACTGTATGCATAATAAATAAATAAATCTTTAAAGATTCCAATACAGTATGGTATGATGCCTTTACCTGGAGTGAAGGAGGATGTTATCAGGTCAATGGAGTATGAAGGACTAGTTTTAATTAATAGGCTAAGTCCTAATAGGTATAATAGTTTTAGAAGTTGGGGAGGAAAAAACAAAGAAGTTGGGGAGATAGCTCAGTCAGTATAGACCTTGCTGCAAAAATATTTATTTATTTAAAATAATTTTTTATGCCCTCCACTGCCTCCCTCCTCCCCGCCTTCCCTCAGTTCACTCTCATCCATTCCCCAGGGAGGGCAAGAAATCCCAAGGTTAGTCAGCTCTGTCTGGCATATCCAGTTGAGATAGATCCGAGTCACTCCCCCAAGTATCAAGGCTGAGTAAGGTGTTCCTCTGTAGGGAATGGGTTCTAAGATGCCAGTTTATGCACCAGGAACATAGTGTGATCCTACTCCAAGAGGCTCCATAAACTGCCCACACCATTTGGCTGTCATCTACATTCAGACGGTTTAGTTCCTTTACATGAAAATTCCTCAGCTGTCAATGAAGATTTCAGAGTCAATGAGCTCCTGATAGCTCTAGTCAGCCATCTCTATGGTTCTCCTCCTTATGATCCTGATCCCTTTGCTCATGTACTCTGTCTGCTTTCTCTTCAGCTAGACCAGGAGCTCGACTCAGTGCTTATCTATGGATCTTCTTCCTTTGTCAGTTTCTGGATGAAGGTTCTATAGTGACAATTAGGGTGGTCATTCATTTGATTATAGGGAAAGCCCTGTCTAACTCCACAATGACTCTCTATCAAGATTTTTTTTTTTTGTTCTCCCTATCTGCTGTTTCTCCTACTCAACCACCTCATTCTTTAATGATCTCCTCACCTCTCCTTGGTAGCTCCCCCCATATGATCCCAATTTACTCAGGAGATCTTCCCTATTTCCCCTTCCCAGGGGGATCCATGGATGTCTCTCTTAAGTTCCTTCTGTTACCTAGCCACTCAGGGATTGTGGATTGTAGCCTAGTTATCCTTTACTTTATGTCTATAATCTACTTATGAGTGAGTATATTTTATGTCTATCTTTTTGGGTCTCTGTTACCTCACTCAGGATGATACTCTGCAGATCTACCCATTTTCCTGCAAATTTCAGGATGCCAATTTTTTTTCCTGCCAAGTAGTATTCCACTATGTAAATGTATCACATTTTTTTAATTCATTCTTCAGTTGAGGGGCATCTAGGTTATTTCCAGGTTCTGGCACTCAGTATGTAGTCCTGGACTTCCATGTAGACCAGTTGATCCTGAATTTACAGAGATCTTTCTGTCTCTGCTTCCTGGTTGAGATTAAAGGTCTGCTCCACCACACCCAGCTAGTTTGTTGTACTCTAGATTATTTAAAATTGGTCCAGAAAGTATGTTTACTTTCAGAGCTGTAAATCCTATTGAAATCCTGTGTTGGGGACTGGCAAGATGGCTCACCAAGTCTGATGATGACTGGAGGTAGATTCTTGGAACACACATGGTGGAAGAAGAGGAGACTTTGGCAGGATTCCTTGTTGCCTCCACGTGTGCTGTGATATTTCTGGCTGGGGAAGAGATTGTGGATTGTAGCCTAGCGTGCATGCATCCACTCACATACACACACAGAAATATGAAAAATTAAAAAAAAAAAAAACTGTGCTAGCTAGAGTGTTTGCAAACTGTCAGTAGATGGCAGTATAGGTTAATGGAAAGCAAAAATAATTGCTACATAAAACAATTTGAATACTAAATTTCTAAGCCTGAAAAAAGTTAGAAGTTGCAAATATTCTAGGATTGATGGGATGGTTATGCTACATTAAAAGTTGTCTGCTAATTTTGTTTTATCCATGATTTTTAAACTCTTGTATATGTGTTAACTAGTAGAAAACCAGTTTCTGATTCTTTCTGGATTGTCTAAAACCATGTCTCCATTCTTGGGGAATGGAGAGATGGCTTAGTGGTTAAGAGTACTGGCTGTTTTAGAGAAGACCTGGCTTTGGTTCCCTCAAGGGAACCATAGCCTAACTCTTGGTCTCTGTAGGCACCAGGCAAGCATGCAGTGCATATACATACATGCAATCAAAACCCTCCTCTTTTTTTGTTTTTAGGACTACTCTGTGTAGTTCTGGTTGTCCTGGAAGTAGCTCTATGGATTAGGTTGTTCTCAAATTCAAGAGATCTACCTGTCTGTGCTCTCCAGAGTACTGAGATCACTTCAAGGTTTGGTCCACCACACCTGGCTCAGACAAAACACTTTTACATACAATGAATGTTATTAAAATGTACATCTCTAGGATTCCTGGCCAGTCTTGATGATATTAATAATTTATGGATCCCACCTTCAGAACTGTTCCTTTGAAAAACAATTATATTAATTTCCAGATCATGAGTTTATTTGCTTACTTTCTTGCCTAGGGCCTCATTAAATAGTCCTACTATATTAATAAGGCTGACCCGAAACACAGAATTCTTCCTGTTTCTGCTTGTTCAGTGCTGAGATTAAAGGCATTGTGTTAGGAAATTTGAGACTTCTGGTTTGTAGTTTTAGAAAAAATATAAATTGTTAGGAACTGTTATTACCCCACTGTGCTGTAGAGCAGAGCTTATTAAACTTTTCTGCTTGTGGCTTTTTTTGCCTGAGAAGTTTTTATTAACTCCTGGGTCTATAAGCATATAAGACAAGTATGTAGATCAAACGTTTACTGATAATAAACCATTGTGAAATTTATTTTAAAACACTTCTTTGGTCCAGTTATAGCTAAATAATTTATCAAAGATGAGAACATATTTGCATGCTAAAGGTGCATATGCTTGTATGTTTTTATCTAAAGGATTAAATCTTGGTTACACATTTGATACTGCAGGACATTTAGCACATTTAGTGCTTGTGATGTATGTGAATTTGCACATGCCATAGCATACATATGGAGGTTAGAGTAGCTTTAGGTGTCTGTCCTTGTCTTCTGCCTTGTTTGACTGCCTTGTCTTTGCTATTGATGACATATACCAGGTTAGCTGGTCAGTGAGATTCTGAGGTGCTTCTGTCTCTACCTCTCATTCCTTATAGTAACACTGAGATTACAGGTACATGTAACTCTGCCTCGCTTTTATGTGAATTCTAGAGATTAAAACAGGTTCTTGGGCTGGAGAGTTGGCTCAGAGGTTAAGAGCATTGGCTGCTCTCCCAGACGTCCTGAGTTCAAGTCCCAGAAACTACATGGTAGCTCACAACAATCTGTAATACGATCTCATGCCTTTTCTGGCATGCAAGCAAACATGCAGACAGGACACTGTATACATAATAAATAAAATAAATCTTAAAAAGAAATTGGATTCTCATGTTTGAGTGGCAAGGGATTTTATTGCACGAACTTTGGTTAATATATAATGAAAACCTGGAGCAAGCTAGATATTGGGGAAAAGCTAGAATATCAGAAGAAGGAACAGACCACAGTCAATTCTCACCCAGCCAAACAGGATAAGCGCTATTTTCAAGGTTTTCAGCCTGACTGGCCACTTCACAGAATGAATGAATCTCTGTCTTCTCCTCTATATCTTCCCTGCCCAGCTTCAACTCTATCATAATCCTAGAGTTAGGATTAAAGGTATGAGTCTGGTTGGCTGTCAGGCCTTGAACTCACAGAAATCTAGAAAGATTTCTGTTTCTGAGTGATGGGATTAAAGGTGTGGCTTGACTGTTGAGTAATTTTGTTCTCTTATATTCCAGGTTGATTTTATTAAACATACAATATATCACCACAGAGTTTACCCACTGAGCCATCTCCCTAGTTTACCCCCTGCCATTTCTCCCAGTTGGTTGATATTTTGGTTTTATATTTGTCAATGTTGATAATACTGCTTTGCATAAATATGTAGGATAAGACAACAGAAGCAAATTTATGGCTTTTCAGAAATTGTTGGAAATTCTGTCCTAATCCCAAGTCAAAATACATTGAATTATTTTTTTAAAGATTATTTATTTACTTTTGTTGTGTTTGTTTTTGTTTGTTTGTTTGTTTGTTTTTTGAGATAGGGTCCCTCTGTGTAGCCCTGGCTATCCCAGAACTTGCTTTGTAGACCTTCCTCAAACTCACAGAGAACTGTTTGCCTCTGTCTCCACCTCCCAGGTGTTGAGATTAAGGACATATGCCACCATTGCCTTGATAAAATTACTTTATTTTTATGTATATGTATATTTTGCCTGGATGTATTATTTGTGAACCATGAACTGCCTGATACTGATGCTAGGAACTCAACTTGGGTCTTTTGGGAGAGCAGCCAGTGAGTGCTCTTAACTCCTGAGCCATCTCTCCTGACCCTGCTGAATGATTTTTTTTTTTTTAATGACACTCATGTAATTAACTTACACAGAAACTTAAAAAGTTATTCTAATAATTTAAAGACACACTAATTTGATACTTAGAGTTTGAAGAATGATGATAGGAAAAATACTAAATGGCTTTTTTTGCAATTAAACCATAGTGTTGCTTAAGAGCAGAACACTTTGTGTATAAGAATACTGTAATTCATTGTGTAATTGTCTTGACTCTAAGCAAAGTGTTTTAGGTAGCATTTGTTGCCATGTGTAGTATAGTGAGAAGTGCTGTGCAATGTGTGCTTGTTACTTGCCATCAGAATTACATGGTATCCACGGTGTATCTCTGATTTTGAATTTTTTTTTTTTTTGTCACTGCACATTCAACAGTCTTTATATATTACTAAACACTTGGAGTCTTCTATACTTGTGACCCTGAGCCTGCAGCACACAGTTTAAGACATGCTAGATCAGTTGCCTATCTACTCTTCTTGTCTGTTTTGGTAACTGCTACATTTTCCTGTCTGTTTTGGTGCCTGTTACATAAACCTTCTATTTATTCTTCGTAACCCTTCTGAGCCTCTAGCAACAGGAATTTTACTCCCAGGAAGTCTACTTTTTAGATTCCATATCAGAATAACCCACCTTTTGTCTTCCAATACACAGACTCACCATGGAGCCCATCTGGTCTCAAACTTAACACCTTCCTGAGTGCCTGGATTAGGGTTATGCACCCCCTCCTAGCATCAGAGTCTCTTTTTTCACAGCAGTAGTTCCATAGGACGTGTGCCACTTGCTTGTAATCCAGCAGTGGGGAGACTGAAAAGGGATGATTGGCTTGACTTTGAGGCCAGCATGGGCTATATAATGAGTCCATGCCAGCCAGTCCTATGTACCTAGACTCTATCTTAAACACAAAATCAAAGCTATTTAAAATGCTGTTTTAAAGTAAGCATGCTTTGTATTTAAAGAACCATTTTAGCCAGCTTCTCCCAGTATCACATTTTCATTGAATATGTTTGACTGTTTTTTTTATGTTCATTTCATTTTTATTCTATTATTTTATGTGTCTGAATGTTTTACTTGCATGCATGTATGTGTATTATGTGTGTGCTGTGCTCTTAGAGACCAGAGAAAAGGAACCAGATCCCCTGGAATTAGAGTCACAGTCGTGAACCACCAGGTGGGTACTGGGAATTGGACCCAAATGAGCCATCTCTCCAAACCTAAACGTGTTTTAATGAAGTCATGTGTGTAAATATTGTTCACATTCCCTCTTTTATCCGTTATATGTTTTTCTACTTGTATATATAGTTCCTTCTAATTTTCTCTTTTCCTCATCTCTTTTTTTTTAAGGATTTATATTATTTTTAAATTGTGTACTGGGCATGGGTCTGTACATGTGGGTGCAGATGCCTTAGAGGCCAGAAGCATCAGATCCCCTGATGCTGGAATTAATAGGTAGTTGTGACATGGGTGCTGAGAATCAAACTTAGGTCCTGGGAGAGTAGCAAGTGCTCTCAGGCACTGCCCTCTGCCTGTCTGAAGTCACTAATAAGTTGTGCTGTGGCATGCAGCAACGTATCAAAAATATGTAAGTTGTATACGCTTGAGAAGTGTTTTACTTTGGGAACGGGCTGGGCAGTGGTATGGTTCATGGCTTCATGGCTGCTCTTCTGTGACATTGTATGGTACAGATTAATTTAGATTCAAAATGAATACAATTAAATTATACTGTCTTTTTTTCTAGTAAGTGGAATGCATGTAGAAGTTTCTTTCACAGCTGTGTGTACAAAAATCTGCCAGGGACTTTATTGATCATGGTCTATTCTTCACTGGCAGGAAATGTGTAAATAGTACATTTTTATTAGTTTGTAATAGAGGCTTGGGTAAAGAAAATAATAAAACAGAATATTTTAAATGTTTCAATTTTTATAAAATAAAATGGTGTTTTAGACCTTGTTTTAGGTTTTAGTGGTGTTTAGATAAGGGAATTAGAAAGGTTAAACACAGATTCTACTTTTCATTCTTTACAAGGATGTTAACAACAGTAAGTAAGAAGTAGTCATTTAAAAAAGTACTGTTTGTATATTTAGTGTTTGCGCATGTTCTGTGTGTTTGTACACCTATGCATGCAGGTCTGTATTCATGTGTGTACATGGAGGTTAATATCAAGTGTTTCCCTCAAGTTACTCTCCATTTTATGTTTTGAGATAAGGACTCTAGCTGATCCTGGGGCTAATTGATTTGGCTAGGCTGCTAGCAGTGTGTGAGTTCCAGGGATCTGCCTGTCTCCACTCACCTCATCAGCTCATGGTCAGAGGCACAAGCTATGCTGCTAGTGCCAGCTTTTATGTGAGTGCTGGGTTTGAACTCAGGTCTTATAGTTATATGAAAAGCACTTTCCTGACTGAATCATCGTTTTTAATGTGTATTTTTAAAACTTTGAATTATTTCACTTAACTTTTTTGTAAGGAGTGATATTTTATAAAATATAATTATTTGTATAATGTTTCATAGTTTTACAGAACAAAACAGGGAAGCAAAAGACAGTTGTTCATGAATTATATAAATGTGGTACTTTGTCCTTCAAAAATGTTAGCATTTTGGGGTTGAGGATCTAGCTCACTGGTAGAGTGCTGTGAAGGCCCAAAATGGGTTTGATCGTCATCTCTGGTTCTGAGGAAAGGAGAACGACACCAGAACAAGCCAAAAACCACAGGCTTCTTGAGACTAGAGCTTATTGGACTGTTTTTGCTGTTTTCTTCCTAAAATATTAATAAATACAGTACCATTTTTTTTCTCAGTCCTCTAAAATGTTCAGATTGGGAGGTGGGAGAAAATAATATTTTGATACCTATAGTTTAGCTAATTTGCGAATTTGAAATGTATTGTTTTAGGGCTAGAGAGATGGTTTAGTGGTTGAGAGCACTTGGTATTCTTTCTAAGGACCTGAGTTTGGTTCCCAACATACATGTCAGGGAGCTCAAAAAGCACATCTAATTTCAGTTTCAGGGAATTGGGTGCCCTCTTTCGGCCTTCACAAGCACCTGCACACAAATTGCATACACACAGACTGACACACACATTAATAATAATAAAAAATAAGTTGTTTTAATCAAATTAGTCCACAAATAAAAATACCTTCAGTGAAGCATTTTTAAATTTAAAAAAATATGTTTCTTTAACAGGTTTCAATAATCCAGGAACTTGTTACTAATTATGAAGCTTCTCTTAAAATGAATGGCTTTTTTAGCCTTTATGGTAAGTTTAATCTGGACTAAATTGAAATTTCATTGCTCATTTTAATCAAAGAAATACTAGTTTCCTTTTATTATGTGTGTGCTACATAAATGGCTACTTACTGGTTTTTGAGTTAGTGAATAAAATGAAAGAATTTTCAGTTTTACTTAATTTTAAATTTTTATAATCTTTTTGACTTGAGGTTAGCCTTACTTAACAAGGAAAACAGATTCGAGAAGTTGATGGCTTGCCCTAGATTGAGTATTTAGTTAAAATTAAGAGTCCTGAATCCCTAAATTTTCCATTTTTTTATTCTTGAATTTTTAATTATGTGTATTTGGTTCTTTGATTCTATGTGGGAACATATGTAAACAAAGACAATTTAGAAAATCCTATAGAATGTCTCAGGTATGGAGACACTCTCTTTAGGTCTTTATGTTTCTTTTCTATATCATTGCTTTTATAGTTTGTTGTTTTTTCTTTTCTGTGAATAAAATTATGTGTATGAATGCTTTGCCTGCATGTGTGCCTATGTACTTGCATACTTGGTTCTCCATGGACCAGAAGAGGGCATTAGAATTTTTGGAACTGGAGTTACAGACAGTCGTGAGCAGCTATGTGATGTTGGGATTTGAACCTGAATCCTCTGGAAGAGCAGCAAGTGCTCTAAACTGCTGAGCTATCTTGTCAGCTTCCAGGCCACCCTGTCGGAGCATTTTAAAGCAAATACCAAATATTTTACCTGTAAAGACCTTAGTATGCATCTGTAAGACACCCAAAATTAACTCCATATCTAATACCCATCCACATTTATATGTCTTTCCCACTGTGCAAAATTTTTCATTTGATTTATCTTAATCTAAGTCTAGTTAAGTAAGGCTCATGTTTTACATTTGATGAGTTTTGTGGTCTTTTAATATATCACAATGCTTTCTCTTCCTATAAGAAATGCCTTTTGTTGAATGCTCATTTGTTTTGTAGTCTTTCCTATACGTTAGATTTTGCTGACTGCTTCCTGTTGGTATCACTGTGTTTGCCACTGTCACTCTTATTTCACAGAGTATTGATAGTGAGATTGGTTGATTTGAGATGTTTGAATATTTGACAGATGGTGCGTTGTGCTTGAGGATCTCTGATTATCTCTCTGATGCTGTCATTGATCAGGATTTCTTATCAGGTCCATGAGCCTGTTAGAAAGTTCCTCTCAGGCCTCTGACCTAAGGATTTGGGCAGTTATCCAGTAGTATTTCCTGGATCCCTTATTTCATTCTTGCTCTCCATCTATTAGCTGGGCAGAGCAGTCTGTAGGTGAACCCAGGGCCTCGTGCATGCTAGACAAGTTATGCCATTGACTTAGAGCCCTCTAGTTCTGAAATTATTTTAAAGAACCTTCCTTCATATATATGACCTCCTGAATTAGATAGAAAAAGTAAAAGATAAATGTTTCATTCTTTGTCCTTTTTGCATTTTTCCTAATTACTTGTCTATTGCCATGACAAAATACCATAAGTGAGGTAACTTAGAAAACAGCAAAATACAACAGACATTTAATATGAGTTCATGGTTCTAGAGGGTTAGAATCCATGGCCATCATGATGGAATACAGCAGTAGGCAGTCAGGTAGACAGGCATGGTGCTGGAGGAATAGCTGAAAGTTCATGTCTAGATCCACAAGCACAGGCAGAGAGAGAGAGAGAACTGGAAAAGGCATTGACTTTGAAACTTTAAAGCTAGATCGCAGTGTTACACCACCTCTAACAAGGCCACACCTACTAAATTTTTTTTCAGCAGTTTCATCAACTGGGGATCAAACATTCAAATATATGGGTCTCTTAAGGGCAGTTCTTATTCAAACTACCACAGCTTTCTAATTTATGCTTTAATGTGTTTGCATTATTTTCTTGTTGTTTGTTTAGTTGGCTGCATATACTAGATCTTCTGTTGATGTACTATAGGGACATCTGCCTCACTATAGACATATCTGACATTTTGCAGTCTATTTTGGTAGCTTCTGTAGTAGAGGATTGGAAGCAGACTAGAACTCAGGTAATGTATGTGTGTGGCTGCTTTTGTTAGCCGACTTTGGGCTGTATACCCTAATCTCAGTTTTGTGGTATATTAGAGATATTGTTGTCTCATTGGGGTATATTCTCTGAGTAATATTATTCTTCACTCTGTGATGTTCTGGCTAAGTCAAACTTTATAATATGCTAATTGAGATAATTACATACTCATACAGTAGCTCTTGAGAACTTGGAACACATTCCTCTGCTTCTGTTGTCATATTTGATAGAAACATATTTTGCATATGTGGGCAATGCATAATTTTGCTGAAGTCTTGCAATGATAGATAGGTAATCTCCTCCCCAAGTTACTTTCTTTGATTATTTTTCTGGTTCACTGCATTTTGCTTTTTCATCTTGAGAACTCATAGAGTAAGATAGATAGTTTCTTCTCTAGCACTGTTTATTTGGAAGTAGCTTGGGATTCGAAGCCTGTTAAACTGCAATTTTATTTCTCTCCATGGCTGTTACCTTTTGAACTTGATGCCGTAGAGTCATGCCTTCTTCTGTTAGATTGATTATTTTGCTCTTAATAATAATAGCTGATTTCATTCTGAATTAGGAAGATAAAGCATGTAGGTTTACTTTACTTAGCATTCTTCTTATAACAATTAATATTTGTTTGATTGCAGAGAATGGGGAAAGGGAACCCCCAACAACTCTACTCTGGGTCCAGTATTTCCTGGCACAGCATTTTGATAAACTTGGACAGTATTTGTTGGCTTTGGAGTATATTAATACTGTGATTGCTAGTACTCCAACTCTAATAGAATTATTCTACATAAAAGCAAAAATTTACAAGGTAAAATCTTGATTTTTGAGTGGTTGGAATTGAGTCATTTTTTAAAAGGCTTGAAGTAACAGTAACTCCTAAGATTTTTCTGATAATTTTTCTATAGCCTAATAATCCCAATGAATTCTTTATTGTGTAACAATGTTAGTCATTTGATTCATTCTTAGTAAGTGAAATCATGATTATCCAGTTTTCTAGGTAAACTGACAAAATCTTGTCAAATTTCTAACCTGTCTTTATATTTTTTTTCCCATTCCTATGGCACCCATTTTTTTCTTGCTCATAAATGGATTTCCCTAATACTTCTTTTCCTACAGCATATAGGTAATCTCAAAGAAGCTGCAAAGTGGATGGATGAAGCACAGTCTTTGGACACAGCTGATAGATTCATCAATTCCAAATGTGCAAAATACATGCTTAGAGCAAATATGATAAAAGAAGCAGAGGAAATGTGTTCCAAGTTCACAAGGGTAGGCAGTAGCATTTATAAATATGTAATTGTCTAAATTAGTAAAAAATTGAAGTTCTATGATAATTTGTTGAGTTTGCCATTGAGATTTTTTTTACAAAAAGATTTATTATTCATACAGTGTTCTGCCTGCCAGAAGAGGGCACCAGGTATTATTAGAGATGGTTGTGAGCCATCATGTGGTTGCTGGGACTTGAACTCAGGACCTCTGGAAGAACAGCCAGTCTCTTAACTTCTGAGCCATCTCTCCAGCCCGCCATTGAAATTTATAAGAAATTTTTAAAAATCCACGTTTATTCCTTGTCTTTTTTAGCATTTTCTCTATTACTTGTTGGGTTTGTCATTGAAATTCAGAAGAATTTTTTTTTTAGTCCATGTTCCAAATATGGTTTCTTATTGTGGTGTTGTGCATGTGTGGGTGTGTGCATGACTACCATATGAGTGCAACCATCTAAGGAGTCCAAAAGAGGGTGTCAGATCTCCTGGAGCTAGAGTTAGAGGTATTTAGGAGCTGCTTAGTGTTGGTGCTGGCCACTAAACTGTGATCCTCTGAAAGAGCTACTACAAGTGCTTTTATCCAAAATTCAGTTTGTGCTAGGTGTAGTGATGTACACCTTTAATCCAAGTATGGAGGCAGAAGCAGGCTGATCTCTGTGAGTTCAAGGCCAGACTGTTCTTTATATCGAGATCCAGGTTAGTCAGGGTTGCATGATGAGACCCTGTCTTAAAATAAATAAACTTTTAAAAATTTACTTTGTATTCCAAATTTGTATGTTTTATAATTTATGACTTCTCTTTAATTTTCTATTAAGTCATCTTCAGAATTGATTAGAGTTCTTTCTGTAACATTTCAGAATTTAAGTTGTCTAAAATTGTTTGGCTAAATACTTGTTCTATATTTTCTTCCTTCATCATCTCTTCTGTAATAGTGTTCTAATAGACATGATGCTTGGTTTTGATTAAAATTACAGGTTCATAGAACAGAACAGAAAGCCAACAAATTGATTTAGATATATTTGGAAATTTGGTATGTTGCCAGAGTACTCTTAAAATTAAAGATATAATTGCTGAGAACAGGCACTTAGGTTGAAAAATTAAATGCCATCCCTGTCTTACATTATACACACACCAGTTCAGAGGGTCCAGAGAGCTAAACATAGAAAACAAACCAGATATTTGAAGAAAATGCAGCAGGAGTCGATAGGTTACAGACACACTCTTCATGCTTGAAGGAGAAGATTTCTTTATGTTCTAAAGGAGCAAGGAGGCATACTTTTTAAAATTATTTTAGGCAGTTTTGGGTTCTTTATTTCTTTTCTTTTTCTTTCTTTTCCCTTTTTTTTTTTTTTTTTTTTTCTGAGACAGGGTTTCTCTGTTCAGTCCTGTTTGTCCTAGAACTCACTCTGTAGATCAGACTGGCCTTAAACTCAAGGAGATTCACCTGCCTCTAACTCCAGAATGATGGAGTTAAAGGCTTGCACCACCACCACCTAGCCTTTTTAGGTTTTCTATTTTTTCATATTTTTGTATTATTGTTACACTGTTTTCCTAACATTTTCTACATCTCATTGGTACTTTGAGCATTGTTGCTGTTGTTAGTTATTTAGCTTTTTAAGATAGGCTCTAGTAGCCAAGTCTGGCCTTAAGTTCACTATGTAGGGAGAGTGATTTTGAACTTCTGATCCCCTTATCTACATTCTGAGTGCCAGAACTACAGGTTTATCCTGTTGGTTTCTCATGTGAGAACAGACACACACTGCCAGAGTGATTTAAACAAACACAGACAACTAGCATGTATCCTCAGGGCTCAGGAGAGTAAGTAAGATGTTCACATTTACGGATTGTTCATAGCTTAGAAGTACAGAGGGTTAAAAATGCTTGTTTAGTAGTTATTTATGGTAAAAATTTTTGACTACAGGAACATATATATATCCTTGTGAAGACAGTCCTCAGAAAATAGAAAATACACATAGCTAAAGGACAAATAAGTCTTTTTTTAAAATACAGAGATAATAAATTCTTAGTCCTTTTTTTTTTTTTTTTTGAAACAGCCTCTTTCTTTGTATGCTTACACTTGGCATGTTCTTGCCTTCACCTTCTGCGCTTTGGGGATTTTTAGACTTTTAATAAGTTCTAAGAATTAAACGGACAGTAGAAAGTGGTCTTAAAAAGATCAAATACTGAAATGATTTTATTAATATACTTTTCCCATAATTTCTGAAATCACACAAGTTTGTTTAAGATAAATTTGTTTCAGCCAGTGACAGAAATCTAGTGTCCTACATTGGAGATAAGACTTTATGTCTTATATTCCTCTTATCTTTAAGCCTGAACCAACAAATACTTGTAACAAATCCAGGGATCTTTTTCTTTCTTTTTTAAGGTAAGGTCTAGCTATATACTTCAGGCTGGTTTTGAACTTAACATTCTCTTGCCTCAGTCGCTCAAGTGCTGGGATTATAGGCATGCACCACCGTGTTTTTAATAGTGTGAGACAGGAGAGCTAGTGAAGTTGAGGACTTGTTAGGAAACAGCAGATGCTCTTAGGCTCAGATGCATGAACAAAAGTGACAGTGCATAGCCTTACTCCAGGGAGGGAGATTGAGAAACTGAAGATGTTACTAAGAAATATGATGACAGTAGTGGATCTTTGTAACCGTGTCCTTGAGTCAGCAAGGACATGTGAAAGAGAAAAAGTGAAAAGAAGATGGACAGTATTCATAGGACTATTGTTTAAGTAGTTAAGAGTTTCGGGGCTTAAAAATAGCTTTATTAATTTGGGGTTTGTTCTGTACAAAGCAGTGAACACTCCAGTGAAGCTGAATAAGCATAACTTTGTAGTTTAAAACCACTAAGGAGGGCAGCAGAGATGGCTCAGTGGGAAGTGCTTGCCGGGACCTGAAGCAGATCTTCAGGACCTTTAAAAGGAAAGGAGCGTTGACTCCCACAAATTGTCCTCCAAATATGCTGTGCCGCCACCTGTGCTAGCACATAACACAAACTAAAATAATTTAAAACGTTACAAGCCTTAATGTATTTGCTGATTGCTAATTATTGTCACCATAATACTTAATGGGCATAGTTTGGAAGGAAAAGCAACTTTTTCTTGTCAAGATTTCAATCCAAGGCTTTTAAATGTATTTTTTTAAAAAAATGTGATTTGGGGGATCTGTTTTATTGCTTGCTGCCTTGTATTTATGCAAGTTTCCATTTTCAGGAAGGAACATCTGCCATGGAAAATTTAAACGAAATGCAATGTATGTGGTTTGAGACAGAATGCATTTTGGCCTACCAGCGCCTTGGGAGATATGGGGATGCCTTGAAAAAATGCCTTGAAGTAGAAAAGGTGAGTTGTTTGGATGTAGATTCTAGTTTTTCTGTAAGTGCTAAGAAAAACAGGTACATGTCTACACTGGATCATCTGCCTCTTCTGACTAACTTTTGACAGCTTCATTTGAAAACAATTCTTTAGGATTGTGAGCCATGTGCAGTGAATGGTTACTTTTTTGATATTTTGACATGTTTATGTGTTTTTTCTGAAAAGGAAAACAATTTAGTAAAAAATAGTTTGTGCTATAATTGACACATACATTCACAATTTTCTTCCTTCATCTGGTCATTATTTAATTTTCATCAGCAGCCATAGGAAGACACAACCCTGGTGGCAACATTTTTCCCCCTTAAACATCAGGATCTGGTCCACAGTCAGCCTCTCTCCAGTTCGTCTTCCCAGGATGCTTGTTCTCACATTTGGTACCCTGGGCATCAGCCAGCCAGTTTGCAGGCTTATTTTATTACTTGCATTTAGAATTGTGTGTGTGATATGCCTTAGTGAGGGCACTTTTCTTTTCCTTTGTGTGAATTTTTGTTTTCCTGTTCTTTGTCATCTCTGAAGCACTCTCCTTCTACATGGACCACAGGAGGAAAGGAGCCGCAAATGCACCCCTGAGGCACTCCTCAGCAGCCCTCAGTTGTGGGGGCACTCGGCACCACTCTTCCCCTGCTGACGCAGTATAAAACCACAGGCGTCGTAGTCAGGTGAGCCTGATGTCTGCACCATGGCAGTCACTTTGGCCTTCTTCCATGTGAAACTTGTGAGGTTATCCAGAGGAAGGCTGTCTTAGGGGGTGGCTTTCGATGGGAGCTGGAACTAGGGTTATAGCAGAACCTTTAGAAATCACCAAAGTTTGCCTTGTTTTGTTTTTGTTCCTCCTGTCCTCTAACTTGTATCTCTAAGGGAAAGACTTCTCATTTTCTCTTTGAGAATTCTAAGCCTCTTGGATTATATGTTAAATACCCAGTAGGCTTCTATTTCTAAGGTGAAATTGTAGAACAGAGTTGCTACTGGAGGTGCAGGCAGAACTCAGGAGGATCATAAATTTGAGGCTAGCCTGAATTGCAGGTTGTATTCAAGGTCAACCTAAGTAAAATAGTGAGACCCTGTGACAACAACAAAAAGGACAGGAGGTAGGTTGGTAAATAAGTGTGCTTGTTTTACAAGCCTAGTGACTTGACTTCATATCCCTGGAATCTATAACACCTGGACATGGTGGTTTGCGTGTCTCTAATCCTGGGACTCTTATGGTGAGTTGGGAGGTAGAGATGAAGGCAGAGGCAGGAAAATCCCTAGAACTTGTGGGCCAGCTAGCCTGGAATATACTCCTTGTAAGAGAGACCCCTGCAAAACAAAGTAGATGAGCTAGGGAGATGGCTCAGTAGTCAGGAGCACTTGCTCTCCCAGAGGACAAGAGGTTTGATTCTCAGCACTCACATGGTGCTTTATAGCCATCATCAACTCTTAACTCCAGGGTGTCTGATGGCACCTTCTGATCTTCATGGATAACACACATGCACATGATACACAAACATACATGCAGGCAGAACACTTATATACATAAAATAAATAAGTGAAAAAGAACCAGCAAAACAAAATGAAGTGGAAGGTGAGAACTAACACCCAAGTTTGCCCTCTGACCTCCAGTTATAGTCCACACATACCAACACACACACACACACACACAAATCTTACACAGAAATAAAGAGCAAAAGCTAGCAGCAAAAAATACTATCAGTAGCTTATGTTAGTGCTCACTAGTGTCTACCACTTAAAAGGCCTCTTGCTTGTAAGGAAAGACATTTTATGAACCTTGTTGTCATGAGATGTAAACTCTTTTAAGCATTTGCAAATTGGTACTTTTGTCAAAGTTGCAAGTAGAAACCTACTCATTTTCCTACTGAAGTTTAATTAGGATGTTTGCAGGATTATTACAGTTGGAACTTCTCCACTTGTGTCTCATTCTTCTCAGTGTTGATGCCTGTATTGCTTTATGGTTTGCAGTATTTTCTAGATTGCCACACTGTGATAAGTAGTGTGTATCTCTAAGTTTAGAGTAACTTTGGCTGAGGAGCATGAATGAAATTCTTAATATTAGGTAAACTACTAGTTGAAAAAATAATCTAATTGGAAGAAAATATCTTTGAAGGAAAGGGTTACATTGAGATTAAATTTACAATGTACCAGGGGTTAAAATATAGAAATCATCACCCTCGGGACATCTGACCTAATTATATTTATTAAAAAATTAACTATCTTTATTCAGAGTTTGCTATTGGCACTTCACTCTGAAAAATCTGAGCTATATGAGCTACCGCTCATGTCACTTAATGATTTTGTTTATATTAAAAATAAAAGTTCAAATCTTATGAATAATATGCATATTTTACATAATGTAGAAATGTTTAGTATAAATAAATACATTAAATAATGACTGATTTCTAACAAAACTAATACATCCAAAGAAAATGCTTAATGTCATTGGAAAGATTTTTGGAGTATAAACTTCAGGCTAAGCAACTGGGGAGATGGCTTAATACTTGTACATACATGAGATTCTGAGTTAAAATCTTCAGCACTGATTCAAAACAAAAAAAGAGAAAACAGGCATAGAAGCATACATTTGAGGGGATGAGACAGACAAACCCCTGGGTTTTAGCTAGGCAGTCTAGCTGAAGTAGTGAGTTCCAGGTTCAGTAAGAGACACTGTCTTTGAAAAACAAAAAACAAAAAAACCCCAAAAAAAACCCCAAGCATTTGGAAGACATCCTGAGCCCACTCACTATAGATACACACACAGAGCACAGAGTTTGGCCTGGGGAGATGGCCCATTTGGTAAGAGTACTTGCCTTGTAAACCTGAGGACCTGAGTTTGGATCCTCACCACCCATGTCAGGTGGAATGGTGTGCATCTATAATTCAACAGTGACATAGAATGCAGAGGCAGGTAAATCCCTGGAAGCTACTGGGCCAGCTAGCCTGGCCAACATGGCAAATTTCTAGTCAGTGAAAAGCCCTGTGTCAAACAAAAGTCAAAAGCACCTGAGAACAGACACCTGAGGTTTTTCTCTGACCAACACATGCACATGCATACCATATTCTCCTAAACCTACAGGAATGCCCACATACACATATGTGCACACAAAAAGTATATAAAATTCGAAGATTTTTTTTTTTTTTTTGAGACAGGGTCTCACTGTGTATGCATTTCTTGCTTTCCTGGATCTCTATGTAGACCAGGTTGGCTTCAAACTCATAAAAAATCCAACTTCCTATGCCACTTGAGCACTGAGATAAAGGCGTGCGCATCCAGCTTTCAGAGAAGATTTATTAACTACTTAGAAAGTTACTGTAAGCCTGGCTTCTTACATTTTAATAAGGAAATAAATACCTATCACAAGTAAAGTTTTGCATTTTATTTTTTAAATAGAAATAAAGCTAAGAAACAAGTTTAAATAAGGAGCAGGTGTTTCTACTCTCAAGATTTCAATCAAGAACTCTTTTATTGAAAGCAGTTTCAGCTTTCAGATGCTATACTGGTTTCTTAAACATTGGATTTGAAATTTTAATGTTCTGGAATTTCCACAGTCCTTTTCATTTTGGCCCTCTAAGTGAATTTAAAAAAAAAGATTTATTTATTTTTATTTTATGCACAGTGGTGTTTTGCTCTGAAGCTAGAGTTACAGACAGTTTTGAGCTGCCATGTGGGTGCTGGGAATTGAACCCTGGTCCTCTGGAAGAACACTCAGTGCTCTTAACCACTTAGCCATCTGCCCAGCCCTCCTCTAAGTGGATTTTTAAAATTACCATTAAAGGTCATGTGGCCTACTTTAATCTGATGCTTAAGTTTTATTAAAACAGCTGTCTTCAAAGTACTAACTATAAGTTTGTATACATAGCAAATTTCTAAATTATCTTTTTAAAAATAATGACTGGGATCTCTTTTTAGTGTGCTGGTTTATATTTGGGTTAGAGCAGTATATACTGCATGGAATATTATATATTTCTAACTCTTTATGTAATCTGGGATCTCTAAAACCTGTTGCATCCTTTTTAAGTTGTCACATGCTTTATAACGACAGCTCCTTTAGAGAGGAAATAGTTGCTTATTCCCAAGTTGATCTAGTCACCATTTTCAAGAACAGGCATTTTTTCCTCTCTGTGTAAGTTCTTAGAATTCAGGGACATGACAGACAGGAAAGTGGCCAGAAGAGAGGGCCACACAGAATTCCAGAAGAAAGTCGTACTTGAAAGCTTTGGGAGCTTTTCTTAATACTTATCCAACTAGTCTTAATTCAAGCTCAGTTTTGTTTGATTTTTGTTTTGTTGAAAGAGTCTTGCTCTATAGTCAGTGTTAGCGTCGGAGTTCATGGTCAAGCATTAATTTTGTTGACCATCTGCCAGCAGTTTCTGCTAGGTACGGGAGAAAGGGTTTAAGATTATTTATTTAGTTGCTAATGTAGTATTCTTCAATTCCCTTGTTTATTCCAAAGCAAAATATCCATATACCATAGCTGTAATATCCTGCTTTTTCTGATTTTATCTAGCCTTTAAGAACAAAACAAAACAAAACAAAAACCTACCAAGAGCTATATGGAGTAAGTAAACACCCAGGTTTGCCTTGGTTGAGTTGTTCCAAGACACAGTGTTCACTTCTGGTAAACTGGGCTAAGTTGGTAACCCAGCTTATAGAAGACATCAACTGGAGAGAGGCAGCCTGTGGGCTGTTCCTGATAGAGGAGGATTAAGTGTTTGTGGTTCCAGATGCTGAAATATGGCTTAAAGTCCATGTGTGTTTCTCAACCTAAATAGCGTCTTGTAGCACCTTAAATGTTTTCATCTTCCTGTGTTTTCTGTGACTTAGCATTTCTGTTTCCCTTAGCCAACTGTGTTGGACTTTAATGTATTACTCTTAGGTAAGCTTGGTTTACATTAAGGAAAAGCACTGACAACTTTATGGAATATGTTAGCCTTTGATTTTTAAAAAATAAATTAATGTTACTAATTTATCTCACTAGGAAAATTCACTTTTCAAATATATCAGTAAAACATGATTTTTAATGACTTAGAACTAATATGAAATGTTGATTTTTTTTGTTTGTTTCTGTGTTATATTTTTACTCTTCTTAGGATTTTTCTCTTAAACTCTTAGGTATTTAGTGTGATTCTGTATATATAACATGTTTCTAATTACCAAGGTGACTAAAAATACCAAGTTGTTAGGAACAATACTAATATATATATTCTCTGTACACTTAGCTGCTAGACTACCTTCAGTGCCCCTTTTCCCCTGAGGGAATATGGGGTACTTCATTTTTGTGTACGAGTTTGAAGAAGCCAAATGGAATGGGGAAGCAGAGGTATAATAAATATATGTCAGGGAGAAAACTAAATTCTAAAATTGTTTTGTGTATATCAGAGGTGAATTGTTCTTTCCATGAAAGAAACTACTGTTTAACCTTTTGGGGTGGGGGTGGGAGTCCTTTTGAAAGTAGATGAAAGCATTGAGCTTGATTGTTAGGAAGACCTTATGATTTAAGATTTAAAAATTTGGGGCTGGAGAGATGGCTCAGTGGTTAAGAATACCGTCTGCTCTTCCAGAGGACCCGGGTTCGATTCCCAGCACCCACATGGCAGCTGACACCTGTCTGTAGTTCCAGTTCCAGACAAACACCAAGGCAAATAAATAAAGTTTAAAAAAAAAAAAAAGATTTAAAAATTTATGGAATATGAGTATATTAATTGGAGCTTCTTTACTAGGAAAAAGTCAGAATGCTGTCTTTGTATAGCACTTTACTAATAAGAATAAACCTTAAAATGTGTTGTTTAAACAGTCATGTTAAGAGACTGGCTATATTGCTGTATTTTTAGTTTAGATGAAATCACTAAGGGACTAAGAAATAAAAGACTCACTCACATGCCCTATGAATAAGCTCTTTACCTCAAGTGGGTGGGCTCTGTGCTGTGTGAGACTCCACTAGGAAGGAGGCTTGCAGATGATGTAAACATTTAGTGTGATCCTGCATTCAGTCAGTTTCAGAGTTGTTTAACTCTGCCTTGTTGGTTTTTATGGGCGTACAGAAGAAAGCTACATTGACGTGTACTAATTTCCAGGTTTAAAAGATGATCTGATACTTGTCTTATGATATGAGGAAATAGGGTGAACTATATAGAAGAGCCCTTTTAGTGAAGATCATGTGTATTCAGAATATAGCAGTAATAAAAAAGACACTTTAGTTGAATGCAGAAAATGTGATGCTTTTTGTATTGTTAACATTATAAAGGGCAACCAAGTCCAACTATGACTGTTTTAGGGACTTTTTGTAATTTTCTTTTAAAAGATAGAAGTTATTTATATAAATGTCAGGGATAATCTTGTGGTTTTTTTTTTTTTTAAGCATTTTTTTGAGATAACCGAAGATCAGTTTGACTTCCATACCTACTGCATGAGAAAGATGACCCTCCGTGCTTATGTTGACCTCTTGAGATTAGAAGATACTCTCAGAAGACACACCTTTTATATCAAGGCTGCTAGATCAGCAATTGAAATATATTTGAAATTACATGATAACCCCTTAACCAGTGAAAGCAAGCAACAAGACATAAATTCAGGTAATGAAAAGATCTTTAGGAGTACTAAATTTTAAAATATTATTATTAGATATTAACATATTGCATAGGAAAATATATCAACAAATGAGCAAGGAGATGCACATGTTAGCTGAGCAGTGGTGCTGCACACCTTCAGTAAGGAGGTAGAGGCAAGCAAATCTTTAAGTTCCAAGCTAGCCTGGTCTACAAAATGAGTTATACAGAGAAACCTTATTTATAAAACAAACAACAAAAATTTTAAAAAGTTAACTCAGTTATACATTATATACTGTATCAAATTGTCTTGCCTCACCTCATGTTTGTACAGCTAAAATAACAATAAAAGAGTATGTTATCAAATGGATGTGAAGTCAGTATTGGCTGATTGATACATTAGAAAAAGTCAGGGAGACTTCAGATAAAGTCAGGGCTGATGTTCTTTAACAGATCTATCTTAGTCAACCCTATGAGATGACTTGCATGCCTCCTTCTAACCCCAGCTGTCCTCACATTCTTGATGTTTCTGCCTCAACCTCTCAACATGGAGTTACAGGTGTGCACTACAGCATCAAGCACAGTCTTGCTCAGTTTTGTTTTCTGTTAAGAAAGAACATAAATATCTGTGGGCTACTTTTTCTTTAAATGTAATTGAAAAAAGCTTGGGAAGCTGGTGAGGTGACTCAGCAGATAAAATTTTCACCCCACAAGCCTCATTATCTGAGTTTGATCCCTGGAACTCGTGTAAAGGTAGAATGAGAGAACCAATTCTATAAGGTTGACCTCTGACCTGCATACATGCACTAGAGCATGCACCCCCCTCCAGTCTTAACTCCTCTACCTCTCTGCCACAAGCATACTCTTAAATGTTTTTATTTTGTTTTGTTTCTCTGTATTGCCCTGGCTGTACTGGAACTCACTCTATAGACCAGGTTGGCCTCAAACTCACAGAGATCCACCTGCTTCTGCCTCCTGAGTACTGGGATTAAAGGTATGCACCACCATGACCACCACCACCACCCCTCACCACTACCCCCAGCCAAATAAATTTTTTTTAAATTAAAAATTAAAAAACTTTGAGTACCTCAGGAAGAATACATATTCCTACAACTTCTGGTATTTGCTTGACTAAAAATGGGAATGCCTGTTACCACTGGACTGCCAGTGTCCAAATGGAGGCCCATTGTGTAGTAGCTAGGAAGTACAGGTTTCATTATATATAATCTCTCAGCCTTGAAAGTTGGTACATGTCTTGCAGCTTGAAACTGAGGGAGATAAAATGATTTTCTTGTTATTTATTGTATGGGAGACTGTGTTTGTTTCCTGTTCTGACAAACTGTCCTGGCAAAAGCAGTTTATGGAGAAAAGGATTATTTTAATTCACATTCACAGTTAGAGTCCATCATAGCTGGAAGTCAAGGCAGCAGGGACTTGGAGCAGCTGGTCAGAGCCACAGTCAGGAGCAGAGATAATACACGTATACACATAGTGCTTAGCTCTTTCTCCTTTTTATGCAGTGTGAGAGGCAAACCCAGGAAATGGTGCCGTTCTTCCCCACATCAGTTAACATAACCAAGACAGGTTCCCACAGACATGTGCATGGGCCACTCTCATATAGACAGTGCTCACTGAGACTCTTCCCAGGTGACTTTAGATTGTGTCAAGTTGACAGTGACAGAATTATCATGGAGGCAGGGCTGGATAGGAATTTGTTTTAGTTATTATAATGCAACCAACATTTATTGGCTGGTTGTATGCCATGTTTGGCTAGTCACAAGAATGTACTTCCTAAAGTCTTTTACATAGTTACTCCATCCCTTCCCAAAAGAGTAATACGTTAATAGTATATATTATAGAAAAGACTGGAGCTGGAGAGATGGCTCAGAGGTTAAGAGCACTGACTGTACTTCCAGAGGACCTGAGTTCAATTCCCATCAACCACATGGTGACTCACAACCATCTACGAAATATGGTACCCTCTTCTGTACACTGTATACTAAATAAATAAATAAATAGATAAATAAATAAATAAATATTAAAAAAAGAAAAGACAAAGCATGGAAAATGACAGTGCTATTACACATTTGAATATTTATAGAAATCCTGTCAACCAAAGAACTGAAGAAAATGCTTAGCAAGCAAAGAAGAGCCCAGAAAAAGGCTAAATTAGAAGAAGAGAAGAAGCACACAGAAAGGGAACGTCAGCAGAAAAATCAAAAGAAAAAAAGAGAAGAGGAAGAAGAAGGCACCAGTGCTTGTAAGGAAGAACTTAGACCTGAAAAACTAGAAAGAGTGAGTTGAGTTTATAGTTACTGTTTTATGGTAAAATTCATGCTGTTTGATTCTGTTCTGGCCATAATACATTTAAATGTTTAAGAAGTCACTTGTGGGCTGGAGTGATGGCTCAGTGGTTAAGAGCACTGACTGTTCTTCCAGAGGATCTGAATTGGATTACCAGCATCCACATGGCA
Organism: Sigmodon hispidus; assembly: GCA_004025045.1. Lineage (NCBI taxonomy): Eukaryota > Metazoa > Chordata > Mammalia > Rodentia > Cricetidae > Sigmodon > Sigmodon hispidus. The sequence continues at coordinate 77,157 of PVIH01000398.1, forward strand.
GCTAACAGCTGTCTGTAATTCCAAGATCTGACACCTTACACAGTTATACATGCAGGCAAAACACCAATTCACATAAAATAAAAATAAATATTTTTTAAAAAAGAAGCCACTTGTAATATTTCATGTGATTATGAGAGCCACTGTTATTATTTGAATGACAATATGCAAATTTTGGTTAATGACAAATTACATATAAAAATAATATAGACCAGAATAGAGTCCTCTAAAGTTGCATTCTAATTCCCAAACCTGTGAATGTGTGTACATGGCAAAGGGAAATTAAGGTTATAACTAGCTGAAGTTAAGATGAAATATTAGCTGGAAACTCCAGCCATTGTAGCAGGTCCTTTACCTATGTATTATGGCTTCCTGAGTCTGAATGAGTGGGTCAGTATTTTGTGCCTTCTCTCATGTTTTAAAAAAGATTTATTTATTTATTATGTATGCAGTATACAGAAAAGGGTACCAGATGTCATCATAGATGGTCGTGAGCCACCATGTGGATGCTGGGAATTGAACTCAGGTCCTCCGGAAGAACAGTCAGTGCTCTTAACCTCTGAGCCATCTCTCCAGCCCCTTGTACCTTCTCTTGTGCCCTTTTCCTTCTGTCTGTTTTGTCCAAATCCAGTGTATTAGGTTTTGTTTCATTTTACTATATGTTATTATTATTAGTAGTAGTAGTATTAGTATTATTATTATCTCTTAGATGCCTGTTTGTTTTCTGATAAGAGATAGAAAGAAAGTGAGTCTAGATTGGAGGAGAGGAGGTGTAGGGAGGTGTGTAGAGGGAGGGGAGTCTATAATTAGGATATATTCTGTGGATAAGAAAATCTGTTTGCAGTAGAAAGAAAGAGAGATTGAGATTAGCCTGAAATGTCCATGTGGCCCAGCATGGTCAGACAAGGCCTGTCCCAGGTGGGGAGAGCATAAAAGGATAGAGTGATGTGTTGCTGGCATCCAAGGCAGAAGAGAGCCATGACCATGGGCATGGGCCACCATTGGAAATAGAAAACTGTGGAAATAGATTCTTCCCTAGAGTTGGGCCATGAGAGGGATGTGGTCTTCTAACTCCTAGTTTTTTAATTATAATCTACAGAACTGAAAGGAGTTTTTAAAAAGACACTCAGTTTTAGGAATTTGTTGTAGCATCAGTGTACTTTCGTTTTATTATTTATGTGTATATGTATGGTAGGAGTGTACTGGCTTACAGTGGCCAGTAGAGGGCAGTGCAGCTCCTGGAGCTAAAGTTACAGGTCGTCTTCAGCTGCTGGAGGTGGTGCTGGGAACCACGTCCTCTTGAAGAACAGTAAGTGCTCCTAATAGCTGAGCTGTCTCTCCACACCCTGATTATGTACTTTGAATTTATTTACAGGTGATAATTTAATTTTTAAATGTTTTCGTGCTCGTTTGCTATTTAAGAAAGTATACAAACTATATATCTGTATTTATATAAAACTTGAGAGGAACTTGGCATGTGTAACTGCTTTTGTTTTGTTTTACTTTTGAGACTTGTTTATTTTTTGTTGTTTCTCTGTAGCCCTGGCTGTCCTGGAAACTTGCTTTGTAGACCAAGCTGGCCTCTAACTCTGCATTCTCAAGTGCTGGAACTAAAAGCTTGTGCCACCACCACCTGCCTTTTTAAATACAAAAATGTTTCTTTCTGCTGCAAAATAGGTTGACAATCCATTAGAAGAAGCCATCAAGTTCCTTATTCCTCTAAAGAGCCTTGCTGCTGATAACATTTATACCCACCTTCTGGCATTTGAGATATATTTTAGAAAAGGTAACATACTGTTTTGAATTGAAGTTTGTATTCCTATTGTTATTGTTCTTGTGTTTTCCGTGGTGCATGGGGTTGAACCCTGGGCTTCACACAGGTTAGGTAGGCATGTACTGCTTCACTAAACTATACACCCTGTACCTTGAGTTCAGCTTCTAACCTTTATAGTCTTGACTGTTTTAGATAGAATTTTGTTACTTAGACCCTTTTTTTGCTTCTTAGAGCTTTATGTCAGCCTTCCACAAAATGTTTTAATTCTCTTTTATTTTCCTGCTCAAAGATTTGCCTGCAACATATTAAAATGTTATAATAAAGTCCACTATGAAAATAGTTTGAGTAACTATATGGATTGTTTACAGGTGCTAGCTGGTGTATGTCAATGCAAACTAAAGGTTTACATTTGATTTGGGAAGAGGGAATCTTACTTGAGAAAATGCTCCTACCATATTGGCCTGGGTCATTTTCTTGATTATTGTGGGAGAATCTAGCTCACTGTGGGCAGTGCCACCCATGGGCTGGTGGTTCTTTGAAGTGTAAGAAAGCATGCTGAGTAAGCCAGTAAGTAGAGTTCTCCATGGTCCTTGTATCAATTCCTGCCTCAGGAGTCCCCGAGTTTCTGCCCTGACTTTCCTGGATGATGAACTAACAGCTATAAAGTGAAATAAACCCTTTTCTCCCAAGTTGATTTTAGGCATATGTTTTTATCACAGCAGTGAAACCTAAGACAATTATGTGAGACAGTTTTTTTCTTTTTTGATTTTTTGAGACAGGGCTTTTTTGTGCAGCCTTGGCTATGCAGGAACTCTTTGTAGACCAGACCAGGCTGGCCTCAAACTCACAGAGATCCATTTGTCTCTGCCTCCTGAGTTCTGAGATTAAAGACATACACCACCACCTCCCAGCCTATATGAAACAATTTTTAAAAGTTTCTTAGGAAAGCAAAAATTGTCTTGGATAATACAAATTAACTTTGAATTTTTCTTGTGTTTCTTAAAAATTAAGTTCTGAAATTTAAGTGAAGCTAAAATAAAGTGAAGAAGATAATACATAAATACTGATACTAATTTTTTTTTCCTGGCACAGGGAAGTTTTTACTAATGTTGCAGTCTGTTAAACGGGCCTTTGCCATTGACAGTAATAATGCATGGTTACATGAATGCTTGATTAAATTTTCTAAATCTGGTAAGTATAAGAGGGGGTCATGAAGAGCAAATTTAAGCCATCCTTCATTTAGCTGGACAGGAAGGAGACCACAAAGATGTAATCAAACCAAATGTTTGCCTGATATCAAATGGTAGTAGACCTGTAATTAAACAATAAGATATAAATTAGTACATTTTAGACTATACTATTTGTTTCAAAGGAGTGATAAAGTAATTTTACTGTGTTTATATACATTAAGCTTAATAGTAAATACAAAAAAAAGTTTCAGTTGTGTTTTTTTCCTCCAAAGGACAGATGAAAAACAAATCCAAATGTTTTTGTTTTTGTAGTATCTAATCATAGTAATCTTCCAGACATTGTAAGCAAAGTTCTAGCTCAAGAAATGAAGAAAATATTTGTCAACAAAGATTTGCTCAGCTTTAATGAAGATTTTCTCAAATACAATGCTACCTCTCTTCAGCATCTACTTTCAGGTTTGTATTTGGAAAAATAGTCAGCCTAACTAATTGAGGGGGGACTGGACATGGGATCATTTCTTTTTTTTTTAACTGCCCAAAATGTTCTTGTTAAGAAGGAGAATAGAGTATATAGTAAGCAGGACTCTTGGATTTGATTCACATAGCCACTTATGAAAGCAATTTGTTCATCTTTGAAGAGTTGCACATTAGGTGCTAGAGAGAGGCTCAGTGGTTAAGAGTACTTACTGCTGCTCTTGGAGAGGACCCAGGTTCAGTTTCCAGAGCCCCACATGATGACCTACAACCATCCTTAACTCCAGTTACAAAGGATCCAGTACTGCCTTCTGACTTCTGCATATACCAGGCATGCACACAGTACACAGATATATACAGGCAAAGCAGTACACATGAAATAAAAATATTTTTAAGAAGTTTTACATTACCTATAGTCACAGTTTTTAAAATAACTTAATCCAATTACCACTGGGGAGTAGTAGTACTCACCTGTAATCTCAGAACTCCAGATGCTAATGCAAGAGGATTACAAGTTTGAGGTGAGCCTTAGTTGATTACATATATGAATCCTGGCTCAAAAACAAAATTAATCTAAACAAAGAGCTTTCAATACAAGGTATCTACTAAAATGTATGCAAAATTTGGGGAAAGAGAATGAACAAATAATTGTATGTTCAGTGTTATGGGAAACAGTGGAAAATGGTAGACTGAAATATTAGGTAGTAATTTAAGCATTTAAAGCTTTGGTAATTCTGTTCAAGTGATTTATAATTTATAATTGATTACACTGACCTGGTAATCTGGTTATAAATAACTTTATATACATAAGCAGAGATGAGCAAACAATAAATCTCAACTGTGTAAAAATATACCTGGGAAAAGGTCTACAAGGAAGTTTAATGTTGTCTTTGTATACTGAGATTATGAGTAAGAGTAATTTTTTTCAAATTTATTATTGCTATTATACTTTTTTATTTTTAATTTTTTGTGGAGGATTTAATGTCATTTTGGTTGTCCTCTTATAGCCAAAGATAACCTGGAATTTCTTACTACTTCCATTCATCTCCTGAGTATTAAGATTAGAGCCATGGTCCACTAGTTGATTAAACACTTTAGGTCAGTATAAACCAAATGAAACGTAAGCCTTAAGAGTTACTCATCTTGAAATGTCTTAATTTCAGGTGCTAAAATGATGTATTTTCTGGACAAATCAAGGCAAGAGAAAGCAATTGCTATAGCCACTAGGCTGGATGAAACTATAAAAGATAAAAATGTGAAGGTAAGATTCTTCACAATCTGATCTATAGACCTTTTAATATCTAAAAAAGCAAAACAAACAAAAACCAAAATGCATCTCTACAACATAACTCTAAGTGGTTAAGAGTTCAGCCTGGATGCAAATCTCAGCTCCTCCACCCATTATTAACTAAGTGACTTCAGGCGAGTTATGTTTCTTCTCTTGTTTCTAAGATGATGTGTAAGTGATACCTGTTGTATAATTGCATTGGAGTGAACTGAAATAACAAAGCATGAAGTCCTTTGTCCTGACTTATACATAGAGGCACTTAGTAATGTGAGCTACTATTACCAGTAAAGGATACTCTTCCTGGATGTGGTGTACGCCTATAATTCCCTGACTCAAAAAGGGGCAGACAGGATCAGACATTCAAAACTATGGCTGCATACTCAGTTTGATGCTAACCTGCCCCAATAAAACAAAAACTAGAATTATCTTAAGGCTTTTCCCTTAAAATGTTTTCCCCTCTTAATTTTTTTGTTTGTTCACTGGGAAGGAGAGTGCCATTCCAAGAAATGTGGATGGAGGTCAGAGGACAACTTTGGGATTTGCTCCCTCCTTTCCTGTATAGGTCCTAAGGATTGAATTCAGTGTTCAGTCCTGGCAGCACGTGCCTTATCTGCTGTGGCATCTCTCCTTTCTCTCCCCTTTTTTGAAATAGGGTATTGCTATGTAGTTCATGTAGAACTTGGAGTGGGAATCCTACTTCAGCCTCCTGAGTGCACCACAACCAGCTGAATGTTGATGATTAATGTTCTTTATTTGAAATGCTTGCTTGCTAAGAAGAGGGGACTGAAGTCTTTCTCTGGGATAAGGAAGAAAGTGTATCTGGTGATTAAAATCACTATTAGAACCTGCTGTTTATCTTTGTACAACTGATACTTCCTCATTGCTTAGACCCTAATAAAGGTTTCGGAGGCACTGCTGGATGGCAGCTTTGGGAACTGCAGTTCCCAGTATGAAGAGTACAGGAAGGCCTGCCATAACCTGCTTCCACTTACATCTGCTTTCCAGCCTGCTGGGACTGAAGCTATGCTGAGCCAAACAGCTGACCATCATCAGCTCTTGCAGCGTGAAGTTTGAAATCTTGTACAAAGTTTGCGCCTACAGATTCAAAGCTGAATTCATATCAGGGTTTCTTCTCCAGTGTGCATTTTAGTATTGGTATGAAATGAAATATTTGGATAGAAGTTTTAAGTGGAAGATTGTGTAAGCTTATTTTGGGCTGTGTCTGGCCTCCAATTTACATAGACCTCTGTTACAATTACTTGTTTATACTTGTACAGTCTTACACTCTGGAATTATGAATGGTATAGCTACTGTATTATACTTTGGTTGCTGATTAAGGTGTAGACAGCTCTCTTATGCTATTTTCTTGTGATCCTAGATTCAGAATCTGTTTTGGTCTCTTTATTGGCTTGTTTATTTGATTTTTTTTTTTTTTATTTTGAGGTGTTAGCTGTTTGTTAAAAAATAGTCATATTTTCCATTTTGGTAGTTAATACAATTCATTCCTTTTTTTTATCTTGAATGATTTATATTTCCTTCAGTGTCATTAGACTCTATTAGAATCTAATTAGTGATTGTTTATGGTTGAATAGTATTCCAGTTTTATGTTGACTATTCAGAATGTGAAGACTTGTTTGCCTCTTAATTGTGTAAATTTACCATTAAATTCATTGTGGATGAATTGTGCTTTCTTGACTGATTGCTTAGGAGTTAGCAAGTAGCTTATCCTGAGAGGTTTTTTTCAAGGGAGGCATGATTGGGCAGAATACAAATTAAAACAGAAACAGCACTATCACCCTCACAGCCATTCTTTAACTATTCAGTGAATTTTTAGATCATCAGATGATAATTTAAACTATAATTAGTTTAAGCTATTAAATCATAGCATTGTTGAACAGTATTGGGGGGCATGTTTTTGCCATATCATGCAGTGAAATCATTGTTTCTCAGCTATGTCAAGCAGTATGTCTGTAAATCTACTATTGGATACAAACTGAGAATGGAGATTTTATTTAGACATTTCTAATTAAATGATTTTCCTTTATCTCTTTAGATTCATAGTTGCTGAGAGGAGAAAAATTAACTGTAAAATAATGCCAACGTAGACAATTCTGTAGTAAATTATTTTGTACAGAGTTGTTTGTTTATGTCTGTTGTTATTATTTGTCCATACTAGGAAAAATATTTTGGGGGGAAAGCAGAAATGTAATTTTCTCAATCTTTTCAAACTTATACAAAATTAGTTATTGATAATCACCTCCTAGATATGCTTTAGTGCCACAGAATTTCTTTTGGTGTTTTAAAAATTTAGAAATAGGGCAGTTCGTCTAGTATCTGCTAGGCAGTGCATCTCCGTGACAGCTTCGGTGTCTCACGCACCTCTCACCCAGCGTCGCCACGATGCCCAAGATGAAGGTTACCGCGGATGGAGCGGCGAAGGTGGAGTCCAAACGACGCTCTGCCAGGCTGTCGGCCAAGCCCACCCCAGCCAAGGTGGACGCGAAGCCCAGAAAGGCCGCCGCGGGAAAGAATAAACAAACAGGCTGAAGTGGCTGACCAGCAGGCTACAGATGTGCCCGCAGAGAATGGAGCCTGAAAACCAGAGTCCAGCCTCTGAAGTAGAAGAGAAAGAAACCAAGTCCGACTAACCATCCATCATGTCTGTCAGG
>PVIH01000398.1:84648-172488 GCA_004025045.1 Sigmodon hispidus
TTTTATCAACTATTTTGTAAATGCAAGTTTTTTAGTAGCTCTAGAAACATTTTTAAAAGGTGGGAAAGTCCCACCTCATCCCATTTTTTAAGTGTAAATGATTTTTTAAGAGGTTAAGTCACTTGCTGGTTGTTTATTTTTTGGTACAACCAGAAAATAGCAGGATACTGAATCAGGAGAGGCTGCAACTGTCTCGGGGTCACCATAACATTCCGTAGAGAGGGCTAGTTTTATATCCTACAACACAAAGCATACTAAATGGTAATTTGGAGTCTCGGTCATGCGTTTGTGTCTGGAATATTTTCAGTTTATATCTAGTCTCGTGTTTCTAGTAGAACTGTTTCCAAAAGAACCACTCCTTGGCCCTTGCCCTGTCAGATGTCTCTGGTCATGGTGGTCCATTTTCCTAAAATTGTGATAATGTGCTGTGAAAGATTGAAATTTTGAGTATGTACTGTATGTGACATAAAATTGTGAGTAAGTGGAATTGAGAATTGTGAGCATTTCATTATTATGTGAAGTCTTAGGGAAAACTTGGCCAACTTTAAAGGTGGAATATCACTGGAATAAGTTTAAGGAGAAACAACATGTGTCTCGGGTACGTGAACACAATATATGACTCATCAGTGTTTGGGTACGTGTGTTAAGAATTGAAATGTCTATGTACTCTGCTCCTCAACCAATAAAATCTCAGTTGTGGAAAAAAAAAATTAGAAATAGGGCTAGGCATGATGGCACACACTTTAATCCCAGGGTTTGTAAGACAGACAGGTGGATCTCTGATCTAGAGACCAGTCTGCCATCCAGATCGAGTTCCAGCCCAGCCAGGGCTACATAGAGAGACTGACTTCAAAACAAGCAAAAAAAAAAACCTAATGAATATTTGTCATGAAATACTCTGGCGTCCATTCCTTGTTGGACTCTGAGAACTGCATGGTTCAGACCTGGGTGAGGAAGACTCTGCCTGGTATTCGGGGACCTGAAAACTCCCTGGAGCCTCAGTCACCCTGCTGGGCAACCTGGGAAAGTCACCCTCAGCATCGAAGTGGCTGGTGGAACCACAGCCCTTTGGCCCTGGAACCTCCCACGTCTCACACTGCTCAGTCAGTCCTGCTCATTTGTGAGTCAGAACAAAGAGCCCTGGATGGTGAAGAGAGGAGACAGTAGCAAAGGATCCAGAGGAGACAGACACACAAGTCCTCTTGCTACAACTGACTAGGAGCTGCCTAATCGTAAACCACTGAAGCCATGGGCAGACGCCAGTACAAAAATACATATAACAATATAAAGAACAGCAAAAGAAACTGGTAGTTCTACAAGACCTGAACAGAGCAATGAAGAGGAAACAGAAGGAAACAACACCAAAAACACCTTTATGAAGATTATTGAAGGCTTCAAAGAAGATATAAAAAAAATCCCTTAAAGAAATAGAAGAAAATACAAACAAAAAATTGAAAGAGATGAACAAATCCTTGAAAGAAAACCAAGAAAAGGTAAACCAAAAAATGAAAGAAACATTCCAGGAACCAAAAACTGAAATAGAAGCAATAAAAAAGGCACAAAATGAGGCAAAGGTGGAAAAAGAAAATCTGAAGAAAAGAGCTGGAACTACAGATAGAAGCATAATCAACAGAATCAAAGAGATGGAAGACTCAGTAGCAGAAATAGGTACATCAGTCAAAGAAAATACTAAAACCAAAAAAGCCATAACAAAATGTTCAGGAAATCTGGGACACTATGAAAAGACCTAACTTGAGAATAATAGCAATAGAAGAAGGAGAAGAATACCAACTCAAAGGCACAGATAATGTTTTCAATAAAATCACAGAAGAAAACTTTCCTAACTTAAAGAAGGAAATGCCTATAAAGATACAAGAAGCTTACAGAACACCAAATAAATATGACCCTAAAAAAATGTCCACTCACCACATAATAATCAAGCCACAAAACATACAGAACAAAGAAAAAAATTTGAGAGCTGCAAAAGAAAAGGGCCAACTTATTTATAAAGGCAGACCCATCAGAATAACACCTGACTATTCAATGGAAATGATGAAAGCAAGAAGGGCTTGGTCAGAAGTTACACAGACACTAAAAGAGCATGGCTGCCAACCCCCCAAAAAAACTACCACAGAGCCTGAATCCCATATATAAAAGCAAAGAGCCTATATTGAAGCTTAAGCTTGGTCTCTGTGCAGTGTAATAGTTAGAGCAGAGAGCCCCAAGCCTGGGTAGGAAGGGTTTTTATATAGTAGAGGTTGAGGTGAGGGAGTTCCAGAGTTCAGGACCCTGATAGGCTGACATTTGTCTAGGGATATCTTAGCGAGATCAAGAGGGGTAGGTGTATGCAGGGCTCAGGGACTAGTTAATGATTGGAATGTTTGGAATATCGGATATTTCCCTCGGGTGCTGGTCCCTCCCTGTGTGGTGTCTGATGGGCTTTTCCTGGAATCACTAGGTGCTGCTAGTAAGAAACTCAGGCCTATATAGTCTGGCTGGTTTCCATTAAGCCAGTCATGCAGCTGTATACAAGCTCTTCTGGGCCCCACGGAGCTAAAGTCAGAGAAAGTGAAAAAGTACTAGGGGAAAAAAAGGAAAGAGGCAGAATGGAAGGAAGAAAGGGAAGGAAAGGGAGGGAGAGAGGAATAAGTGTAGCTGTACATCAGTCTTACCTTACTGTGCACTTTGGTGACATGTGACTGACAACTTACTAGTGAGGATGAGGAGCTGATTTTCACATTTTAATTTGAATGTAAAGGTGTTTGTTTTGTTCAGTTGGTTTCTTTTAGAGACAGTATGTGTAACCCTGGCTGTCCTGAAATTTTCTATGTAGACCAGGCTAGCCTTGTGTGCAGAGATCCACCTGCCTCTGCCTTCAAGTGTTGACATAAAAGCTATGCCACCACAGCATAAAGATCGTTTTATCTCTCTCTCTCTCTCTCTCTCTCTCTCTCTCTCTCTCTCTCTCTCTCTCTGTCTGTCTCTCTCTCTCTCTCTCTCTCTCTCTGTGTGTGTGTGTGTGTGTGTGTATGTGCATGTCTATTTCACTACTCATGTTGGGGTCACAGCTTGCAGGAGTCAGTTTTTTCCTACCATATGGGTCCTGGATAGAACTCAGCTCGTCATGTTTCTTTCTCAACTGAGCCGACTTGCCTGCACTTTCATGTAACTTAAGTAGCCATAGGTGACTACTTCTAACGTTAGTCAGTGGTGCCTCATGAATAGTTAGTTCTTAGGAGGGGCATCTTTGCAGTTCCTCCACCAAAAGGAACACCTTTTCTACCCTTGCAAGACAGCTGTGTGTTCTGCAGGTTGCCTCCTTTCTCAAACCGTTGCTACTGTGTGGTCCCCTAGCTGATGCTAGCTCCCCAGCCTAGTCTATAGAATGTGAAGTGAAGGCGAGCGCTCGCTGTCAGTATTGCTGAATGCTGCCACTCACCTAGGTACTTTGAGTCTTCTCCTTCACACTTCACAGTGGGAGAGGCATGTCTCCCATCCTCAGCAGACATGACTCAAAGCTAGGAGAAAGTCTCAACTCAGAGTGGGACCCAGACCCTTTCTTTCCAGCCCCCAGCTGCACTCTTGAATTCTTGTCGGTCATGCTCTGATATCTGTCTGACCTTGTGTGAGGTCAAGGTCTTGTCTGTCCAGCAAGCAAGTGTCTGAGGACAGGTCCTAGCTCAGCCTACAGAAGATACTCATATCCCTGATTTACATCTATGTTTATATACTTAAAAGTGTCATCCGTGTTAATCCTTTTATTAGCATGTAGTTCTGGACCACATTGCAGTTGTGTGGTTAGTTCATTATTTCCCCAGTAGAGGGCAAGCTTTCCAACTCAAAATTATTTACTTATGATTTCTTTAAAATGAACATCTGTATGGCAGGTTTCTGTTTTAGTTCTTGTGTTGACCCTCTGTTGACCATCTATGCATTTCCTCTCTGACAGTATGTAGGTTTCTGATCCAGTAGGTGCTGGTGGCTGTCTTCTGTAGAAATGAACAGTTTCACAATCTGGTTACCTGGCTATTAAATTTTAATGTGAAAATTTTGCATGGGAAGAGAGTCTTGGTGTCAGAGGGGGAAGAAAAGGGGACTGGAATTCTTCCCTCCCTGGGCTCTTATTTCTTGTTGGCAGAGGGAGGAGGGTTTTCTAGGAAACAGTATTCTGTGATATTTTCCGACTAGAAGGCTCATCTTGGTTACTTTTGTGGTACCTTCCCAGACAGAATAAATCCGATTGAGTGGGAAGGGTGGTTGGTTGGTTTCTTGATAATTCAATACAGAACACTTCTGTAACTATGTGGGGGAGGGTGGTATTTTTTCCACAAGGACTGGTTTTCTGACACTGGCTGGGTATCCCATACTCATTTCAATTCTGACCTTGTCTCCCTGAATTAAGTAACTCCTGAGGGTTTTAAGACTTCAGTCCCACAAGCCTGGCAGCTGAAATCAGAGTCCCATGCCCCATGCTCCTTCCCTTTGATTGTCCGCTAGCATGTCTCCTAGTGCTCAGGGAAGCATACAGTAGCTCGTTTATTATAAAGAATATTATAAATGACAAAGATGTTTGGTCAAATGAAGAGGGCAAGACACAGTTCCTAATGCTTTTGGGATAACCCACTCTTCCAGCACGACAATGTTTACAGGAATCCAGGATGCCTTCAATTTGGTTTTTAATGAAGACTGTTGGGTATGGTAGACTTAAAATGGGCCATTAGTAATCAACTCTATAGTAGCCCTCTCCCTGTAGATGGGATGGTATGGAGTTGAAACTCCAGCCTCTAACTCTGTGGTTGTCTTTCTTCAGCATTAGCACCAATTTGAGGCTCTCAGGGTCCCAAGCCACCTGTCACCTCATTAACACATGGTACCAGACATGATCTGAGGAGTTTTAAGGGTTTTAGGTGCTGTGGGCCAGAAAAAACACCAAGACTCCCCCAAAAAATATTGTCAACATTTTGCAATTTCTTTTATTCGGAGTAATTTTGTGTCATGCATTCATTTCATGTACAGAACTGTACCTGATGTGTAAATATTTGTTGAGTGAGAAATCTTGTAATTAAAACATTAATTTGGCTGTTTAAAAGTTAGTTCACAGAATTGTATTTATTCATTGGCTTTAAAAATTTTTTTTGGTTGTCATACAAAGTCCTAGGTTGGTTTCATTGTGACATTTTCATACATACATGTTTTATTTCTGTTGTTCATCTTTCTTGCCTACCTTAGTCCATGTTTGAGCTCCTTCATATGCTAATAAAAGGATCAGTTCATCAAGAAGATGCAATATTTGTAAATACGCATGTACCGAATACTGGGACTCATAAATTTATTAAAAAAAAAAAAACCAAATGCTAGCTGCGCATAGTGGTACATGCCTTTCATCCCAGAACAGATGGAGTGGGAGGGAGAGACAGGAAGATCTCTCTGAGTTGGAGGCTAGCCTGGTCTACATAGTGAGCTTTGTAACAGCTGCTACTACATAAATAGATCCTGTCTCAATAAACAAGCTAACAAAAAACCTAGATACATCTTTGAAAATGTGAGGCAGGGCTTTGTACCTGACATCTTAGTTTTTGAGACGGGGTTCTCTTAGTAGTCCTAGCTGTCCTGGAACTCTCTGTGTAAACCAGGCTGGCCTGGAACTCAGAGATCTGCCTAAATGTTGAGATTAGAAGAGTGCAATAGTACTGTCCAGCAACATTATAGTATTTTTTATAGTTCCTACATATTCAGAATTGAAAGGAGTAGAACTCAGACTCTTCTGTAGAAGGAGGCAAAGTTTCAGAGACACTGACTTTCTAGTCTGTGTTTTTTTCCTCCTGGGCACTGTCTGTAGTGTTTGAAATACAAGTGATCTACTGTTTGAAGTTATTTCTTCATTCAGAATTTTCTACTTCTCACCAGCGTTGTTGATATCACAGTCAAGCTCTGTCTTTTCAATACTTCCTGAAACCTCTCAAGTCCAGCGTGAGGGTTCTGATTACCAATGAGCTCGTTACAAACACCACTCTGTGGAGCAGTGAGAAGAATTCCAAGTCACCTTGAGTTGAGCCACCAATGCTGGAGTAGCAGGGAGAAGAGATGGGAAAGGCGATCAGCTGCCAAGCTGGGAACCGAAAACCGCAGCCTGTTCTGGAGATCTGAATGTTAAATTGAAACTCATATCCCATCACCACTATAGTCACTTCCCTCCAGGCTTGCCAGCTTTAACACACTGGCCTTGTCCACAGCAATGTGGGTCAGCGCAAACAACTTGAGCCCCCCTCTCCAGCCATTCATTACACCAAATGCTTAGTTCTGGCTCAGTGGACAGTGCCCAGTGCTCCTGAGCCCTACTGCTGCTTCCTGCTGCAAGTTGGGGAAAACGTTCCAGAATGCAGCATTTTTCTTGCTTGGGTCTATAATGGCTCCTTATGAAACCATTTGATTTCAGGTTGTGGTCTTTAGCATGCATGCTAGAGACCACACACATACTCCAACTCCACTCCACTGCATGCCTCATTTTTTTCTTTTTTTGGCCTAAAAAAATACAATTAGAAAAGACAGGTGGATCTCTGTGAGTTCAAGGATGGTCTAGTCTACAGAGCAAGTTTCAGGACAGGCAGGGCTGCACAAAGAAACCCTGTCTTGAATATACATACATATATGTATGTATGTATGTATATGTATATATATATATATATATATAATTAGAAATGGTGAAAGGAAAAGAGACAAGAGGCAGATGATGATGCCTGGCTGGGTTGGGAAGGGTGGGAAGGAGGAGGTTAGAGCTGAATGAAGTCCCAAGGCAGGCTGCAACTCCCACATCCCTCATGCTGTTACCTGGTGGCTTTGCATGCCCTTTCTCAAGACTTGCATGTTTATATCAAAGGGGTAGTGCCGACAGGAAATGGGGTAATATTTGCTGAAAGCCAATTGTGTACATTTTTAATAAGGGTGATGAGGGTCTGACAAGGGGGAATTTGTCGGCTTTCTGGTAGAAACACTCCACAGGAGGTTGGGCTGCCTGGATCCTGTAGGAGGTACTCTGGCACACTGGAAAATAGGCCCAGAGAGAGTGAAAACTTCCACCACCTTCATAAGGTTGTCTTAGTATCCACACAGTGGCATCTGAGTTAACTGTTGGGCTAGGAGACCTTGAAGAATTTCCAAAAGGAAAAGGTCAGAAAAGAGGAGGTAACTATGGGAGACGATAATGATAACGAACACTTGTGTGAGATGTTTAAAATTAGGGAGCTGGAGATCTGGCAGTGGGTAGTAATTGACTCAGAAGAGTCTGGAGTGACACACGTGGAGAGGGATGTGTCAAGATGCACCTGGCTTGGTGTGGAGGGCTGCGTTTCACTGGAGAGAAACTGGGAGAGAAGGACTTTGAACTTGAAAAGCCAGCAGGTGAATGCTGTTTCTCAGCAAAGTTCTAGAGACCAACTCTTTGTCTTAAGAGCATGGCTGCCTGCTTGATCATCCATCCATCCATGCATGCAAGCATTCATCCATCCATTGTATTTTGATTTGCCCAACTGACATGCATTTAATATCTTTTCCCACTGACATGAGCCCTAGGAGCTAGCCTAGAGACATACTTTGCTTCCTGTCAGGATCACTTGTGTGTACACAAACCTGTCTGTCAGTGCTGGAGCACTTTCTGTCTTCACACAATGGCCCCACAGGCCCATAGGGAATGGAACTATTAGGAGGTGTGGCCTTATTGGAGTGGGCGTGGCTTTGATGGAAGAAGTATGTTACTGGCTTTGAGGTCTCAGAAGTTCAAGCCAGGTTGTGGCTCACTCTCTCTTCCTACAGCCTGTGGATCCAGATGTAGAACTCTCAGCTCCTTCTCAAGCACCATGTCTGCCTGTATGCCACCATGCTTCCTGCCATGATGACAATGAACTAAACCTCTGAACTGTAAGCCAGCCCCAATTAATTTTCCTTTATAAGAATTGCCATGGTCATGGCATCTATCACAGCAATAAAAATAAGGCAGACCCCAATAGGCACATATATTTGAATGCTTGGTTCCCAGTTGGTGGAACTGTTTGGGAATGATTGGATACAGGATGGACACATGTGAGTTACCCCCACCCCCTTTTTGTGGCATCCTTGCCTTCTCACAAGCTATTTTTATTCTCAAAACTCTAAAATGATGTTGTGGGATACAGACCCTATCAACCCTAGTCCTGAGGAATTATCTTGAATAACTGATCAGAAACAAGGAAGCTGGCTTATTTCAGTTAGCATGATGTTTTCAAAGTTCAATCTTTTTATATATTTATGGCAGAATTTGGTGTTTTGTTTTACTTTTTTGAGACAAGTCCTTGCTATGTATCCTAGGTCAGCTTTGAATTTAGATCTTCCAGTTTTCCTTAGTATTAGAATTACATGTGTGTATTATCATACTTGGTTTTCTCTTTTTAAAAGATGAATAATAGCTATTTGTGTATTTTCCACATTTTCTTTATTCATTTTTAGAATCTTGATTTTTCAATTGTGTGTGTGTGTGTGTGTGTGTGTGAGAGAGAGAGAGAGAGAGAGAGAGAGAGAGAGAGTGTATAGGCCACAGGTCAACCTCAGGGTCATCTGATGGTGTCTACCTTGTTTTTTGATAGTCTCTCAGTGGTCTGGGACCTCACTGATTCCATCAGGCTAGTTTCCAGAGAGCCCTAGGATCTAACTAGGGGTCTACACATCCCCACCTTTCCAGGGCTAGGATTACAAACACATGCCACTGTGCTTGGCTTTTTGTGGGTTCTGGGGCTTGAACTCCCTGTGGGGCAAGCTCTTCTTCATTGGCTAAGCTGTCTCCACAGCCCTGATTGCAGTTCTTCTATATAAATACCCAGAAGTGTATTTGTTGGTCAAGCGTATGGTCTTTCTCTGTTTAGATTCTTAAGAACTGCTGTGCTGCTTTCTTTATGTACAACCACACATTTTATGTTCCCACCAACAGCACACAAGGGTTTAGATAACTCTACAGCAACACTTGTCATTTGGATTTTGGCAACAGCTTTTATGACAACTGCAGGCTGCTAATAAGCCAATAATTAAAAAAATACTGGTGATTCCACTTTCATGAAGTATGGGAAATAGTCAGTTTCATAAGATCAAATCCAATAATAGTTGCCCAGGGACTGTAGGCAGGGATAAATAATCAATTTAATTTCATTTAATTTAATCATTTAAGCAAGTTTAGTGAGTTCTACAAACCTACCTTTACTTTATTATACCCACAGTCAACCATAATATATTGTACCCTTAAAGTCTTTTAAGAGGAGAGATTTAAGATTATTTTTACCACAATAGAATTAAAAAGTAACAGCAAAAGAACTATATGTTTAATTTTATAAAATTGAAAAAATATATATGTAAATGAGAAATTAGTGTAGTAAATTATGTACAAAATGGAACACTATGTAGTCATTAAAACAGGTAACAAAGCCAGACATAATGGGCAGTTAGGAGGCAGAGGCAGATGAATTTCTGGTAATTTGAAGCCAACATGGTTTATATAGTAAGTTATATAAGCCAAGTCCACAAAATGAGAAAATGCTTCAAAAACAAAATAGATAATAAAAAATATTCTGACAAAGAAAAAATTCCATGGTATATTATTAAAGAAAATATATACTATATACAATATATGTGACAGTTATGCTATGTTGTATGTCTATACATTTCTGCCAGTATTTGTGTATATTCATTTATTTGTGGGAGCATGGGATAATGCTTACTCTTAATGTACTTTTCTGTATTGTTTTATTAAAAATGAATATTAATTATTATATAAACACTAAAGTGATATATAAAACTTCATAATAATATAATAATATTTATTATATTATTTATTATAATGTCCTCTATATTAAACTATTAATATAGAGGACATTATAACATGCATGACAAACATTGTACTAAGCATTTTTATACATTATCTGGATAATAGCCAGGACAACAATAATAAATACCAAAATCAAACCTGAATACAATCTGTGACATTTGACAGTAGGAGAATTGCTTAAAAGTGATGTAAAATGGAGATGTCAGTTCTTGAGCATAATGCCAGGATTTAGCAGAATTAATACAAGTTTGATGATAGCCTAGGCTACAAAGTGAGGCCTTGTTTCAAAACCAGACAAGAACTTTGGAGGTGAACAGTTCAGGTGGGCTTTAATAGCTTCTGTTGCTGTGATAAAACACCATGGCAGAGAGGAACATACAGAAGAAAAAGCTCATTTGGTCATGGTTCTAGAAGGTGAGTCCATAATGGTGAGGAAGACATGATTAATAGGCAGATCTGAGAGATCACTTCCTTGACCACATGAAGGAGAGAGAGAGAGAGAGAGACAGAGAGAGAGAGAGAGAGACAGAGAGAGAGGTGGAACAGGGCTATAACTCAAAATCCACCCCCCAGTGACATACTTCCTCCATATCTTAAATGTTCCATAGTCTCTCAAAACAGCGCCACCAACTGAGGACCAAGAGTTCACACAGATGCGCCTGTGGGCGACATTTCTAATTAAAGCCACTGCACAGGCATCCGTTTTCCAAAACCTGAGAACCAGACAAAAGGTATTGACTTTTTGCCCTTCATCAGGTTCCAGACTGGATTTGGAAAGGAAGAAATTGTAACCAAGTTGTATTTTAAGTCAAATCTGAATGGAATAGTCTGTGAGATTTTTTAAATGACTATTTATTCTTTGATAATTTCATATAAGCAGAATGTGTTCTGATTGTTGTGCCCACCCTTAACTGCCCCCTACCACTAATACCCTTCTGCTCTGGCATCCGCTTTCCTGCATTCATGACTCTGAGGTTTTGCAGGGGCTGTTTGTCTTTGAGACTGTCTTTGTTAGGGTTTCTATTGCTGTAATGAAACACCATAGCCAAAAAGCAAGTTGAGAAGCAAACTTGCTTCCACATCACTGTTCATCACCAAAGGAGTCAGGACAGGAACTCAAGCAGAGCAGGAACCTGGAGGCAGGAGCTGATGCAGAGGCCATGGAGGGGTGCTGCTTACTGGCTTGCTCCTCGTCTTAAGGTTTCTATTGCTGTGAAGAGGCACCATGACTACCGCAACTCTTACAAAGGGAAACATTTAATTGGGGTGGCTCAATTACCGTTCAGAAGTTCAGTCCATTATCATTATGGCAGGATGTAGCAGACTGCAGGCAGACATGATGCTAGAGAAGCAGCTGAGAGTCCTATGTCTTGCAGGCAATAGAAAGTGGTTTGAGACCTTATTTTGTAAGCATATATGAGACCTTAAAGTCTGACTCCACAGGGACACACTTCCTCCAACTACACCACACCTACTCCAACAAGGCCACACCTCCTAATAGTGCCACTCCTTTTGGGGGACATTTTCTTTCAAACCACCATGGTCATGGCTGGATTAGCCTGCTTTCTTAGAAAACCCAAGACTACCAGCTTAGAGATGGCACTTCAGCATGGGTTGGGTCCTCCCCCACTGGTCACTAATTGAGAAAATGTCTTACAGTTGGAGCTCATGGAGGCTGTTCCTCACAAGTGAGGCTTCTTCTCTGATGACTCTAGCCTGTGTCAACCTACTGGCTTCAATCAGGATCACCTCCGTAACAGTTGGTTTGGAACTATTGGCTGGTACCTAGCAGGAATCTCAGTGTGCCCTCAGTGGATCCATAGGTAAAGACAATGAATGCCCCTCTGGAATTGCTTGTTTTTAAAGGCAGATTCACAACCAGGTGTGATAGTGTACACCTGTAATTCTACTACTTGAGAGGCAGAGGCAACAAGGTTATTCTAAGTTTCAGGCTAGTGTGGGTGTCTGTGGTAGTTTGAAATAAAATGGCCCCCAAAGGAGTGGGGTTACTAGGAAGTGTGGTCTTATTGAAGTAGGTGTGGTCTTGTTAGATGAAGTTTGTTACTGTAGAAATGGGCTTTAAGGTTTCATATATGCTCTAGTTTTGCCCAGTGAGACAGTCTACTTCCTGTTTTCTGCATACCAGCATATAGCAGCCACCTCTCCAGCACCATGTCTGCCTGCATGCCACCATGTCCCATTATGCCAATAATGGGCTGAACCTCTGAACTGTAAGTGAGCTACCACAATGATATGTTTTCTTTATAAGAGTTGCTAACATCATGGTGTCTCTTCATAGCAATAGAAACCCTAAGACACTGTCTTAGTTAGGGTTTTTATTGCTGTGATGAAACATCATAACCAAAGAAACTTAAAAAAGGAAAGGCTTAATGTGGTTTACACTTCCACATCAGTGTTCATCATTGAAGGAAGTCAGGACAGAAACTTACACAGGGCAGGAACCTGGAGGCAGGAGCTGATGCAGAAACCATAGAGGGGTGCTGCTTACTGGCTTGCTCATCATAGCTTGCACAGCCTGCTTTCTTATAGAATCCAGGACCAACAGCCCAAGGTGGGCACTGTCCACAATGCCTGGGCCCTCCCCCATCAATCACTAAGAAAGTGCCTCACAGCTGGATTTTATGAAGACATTTTCTTAATTGATGCTCCCTCCACTCAGAAGACTTTAGCTATATCAAGCTGGTATAAAATTACCCAGCACACTGGTCTACATAATGTACTAAGATTCTGTCCAAGTAACAAAATAAAAGGCATTCCAAGCAAATACCAACAAAAGTAAGCTTTAAAATTAGTCAAAAAAGAAGATCATTTCATATGATTAAGGGAACAGTCCATCAGGGAACATTAGTGTCCCTAGCTTCATGACACACACACTATTGCTTGTAAAGACACAGATTAACCCCAGCAAAAGAACAGCAGAGGACTTGAGTATTTCACTCTCACCAAGGGTAGGCCATCCCAACAAATACTAAAGAGAGACACATGAAATGGACCTAACAAGACATCTACAGAACATCCACCCCAAACAGTGCAGAATATATATGCTCTCAGCTGGGGGTGTAATGTACTAGAATGTCACAGTCCTGCCCTCACTTCCCTGAAGGATAAACTATAGCCTGGTGTTGTAAGCTGAGCAAACCCTTCCTCCCTGAAGCTGCTGTTTGTCCAGATGCTGTACCACAGCAAGAGAAGGAACACTAGGTCCATTTGTGCTGCTGTAACAGAATGCTAGAAACTGAATAATTTACAAAGAATAGCTATGTATTTCTTACTGGTCTGAAGTCTGAGAAGTCCAAGATCAAAGGGCTGCCAGTTTATGTGAGGGCCCTTGCATTCTATCATCTCCTGTCAGGAGGCAGAATGGGATGAGAGAAGGTGGAGGGAGGAGAGGAGAATAAAGCTGATTTTATTTATAATGTGCTTAGTTTGTGTTTGACTCAATTTGGCTGTGCTGTTCAGAGTGGTCTTGGGTTCCCAGCTTTAGGTTGGTCCTTCCTGCTGAAAGTACACCCAATCAACATTGCTTTTGGAAGATACCAGCTCCCATAATACATCAGCGTGTTAATGAGGGCAGGGTTCTCCCATCTCCTCCCCTTTGCAGCTTGGATCCCCAGCCTTGTGCATGTTAGACAGGCGAGTGCTCTCATACTAATATCTCTGAGCCTCTCAGAATTATTATTACAGAGTTATCTTTTAACTGGGTGTCTTAGTTACTTTTCCATTTGCTGTAAATAGACACCATGATCAAAGCAATTTATTTAAAAAAGGTGTTTAATTGGGGACTTGCTTACAGTTTCAGAGGGTGAGTCCATGACCACTCTGATGGCAAACATGGCAGGCAGGCGTGAGGCTGGAGGAGTAACTGAGCCTAGGGCTGAGAGAATGGTCTGGGCTTTTCAAAGGCCATCTGCAGTGATTCACTTCCTCCAAGAAGGCCACACCTCTTAATCCTTCCCAAACAGTTAGCAACCAGAGTAGGGGAGGGGACCTATCTTATTCAAACATCATATAGAGTTCAGCACTATTTGTAGCAACAACAACAACAACAAAAAAAAAAAAAAAAAAAAAAAAAGGAAAGAAAGACCATTTCTTCCAACAGTGCATGAGTAGATCAGTAATTTATGGCATATCTTTATAATGAAATGTTTTCTGGCAGTGAAAAGGATGAAATAATGCTGGCACATGGTCCACGCTGGATGAACCTTGAAGACTGAAAGGAAAGAAGCCGATGTCAAATTGTCTGATTCTGGGTTGGGAAATGTCCAGGGGAGGTAAATCCATAGTGATAGAGTAGATTGATAGATGGCTCCTGAAAACCAGGTATGTGTGCATGGGGAAGGGATGGGGCGGGAACGTTGATGGGGGGGGGACTTTCTTCTGCAGGGTTAACATTTTCCTAAAGACAGAGTCAACAAGCGGGCTCGCCAGGTTAAAGGCACTTGACATCAAGTGTAGTGGTCTGAGTTGGATCCTTAGAACCCACATAGTGGAAACAGAGAGCTGAGGGGCCCCCACAAATGCTGTGACACACACACACAAATACAGAGAAAATAAATGTAGAAATAAAGGGAATGTCTATAAAGTTAGATAAAGTGAGTGGAATTGCTATGAATTATATCTAATACAGTGATGTGAGAAAGAGGATTCATGCAGGAAGGAGAAACATGTGCTCATGAAGACAGTACAGAAATACCTTACATGCCAAAAGGGAATTGGAGCCTGGCCCCTTAGGGGCCTCCAGCACCTGGAGACAAACTGTCTGCTCTCCTGTCCATTACATTCTCTGCTGCCTTACTCATGGCCACAAATACTCCAGTCCAGGTTTGGCCTAGGCCAGTAGCTGTGTTACTCAATCTGTTTAAAAAAAAAATATAAGCACAGACAGAATATAGCCTGTGAAGTAAGAGGCAGAGGGGCTGATGGGTGCAAAAAAAAAAAAAAAAAATACAAAATGCTCATTGGTCCACTGCCTGGACAGAAAGAGGGATGGATGTCATAGGGGAGTGTGTGCAGTACTCTTTGTCAGAGCTGATCCTGACACATGGAGACACAGTACAGGCTGCCCACACACCTCCATGATCAGTCGGCTCAGAGCCCTTTGAAGAGTTGATACCAGCATTTTTCTGGAAGGTTACAATTTATTCTCTCAAAAACATACTATTTCCAAGGGATGAATTCAATGTAAGAGTTAAGGTATTGGGGTTCTACACAAAAGAAATACGTGTAAAGCCAGGGATGAGTGTGTGTGTGTGTGTGTGTGTGTGTGTGTGTGTGTGTGTGTGTGTGTAGCTTAGGGGTAGAGCCTCCCATGTGAGTCCCCCATTCCAAGCCTAGAACTGAAACATGAACAAGATACACAATAAACAAACAAACATCACAAACACATTAATTGAAATAGCAAGAATGTAGGTTAAGTGATCTAGCCTTCCTGGGGTGTCTGAATGTCTGAAGGGGGATTCCTCTCCTTTGAAAATTGTTGATTGTGCACTCGTCAGCTCTCTAAAGTAATTTTAGGGTGCCTTCTACAAGTCTCCCCTGTAATCCCACAGAATCCATTGCTTGTGGTGTCCAGAGCAGATTCTACCTGTAGGGAGTCTCTGGTCTCCCCCCAGTCTTAAGGGTTAATACAGTGTCAGGTCAGGTCCTTGTCACCTGAGTGCTTTTTTTCTTTCTAGAATCTCCGTGCCCCCACCCCCACCCTGTCCCATCCTGAGGCAGTCAGCCTCTACATCTGTCCTGTCTGAAGGCTGACACAGAATGCAGAACTCTGTTTTCTTTGCCAAGATGGCGATGGCCAGGGCCTAAATATACTTTTTAAACTCTCTAAACACAGCTTTATCTTTTTCTTTCTTTTGTAAAAATTATTTATTTGTATTTTATGTACATTGGTGTTTTGCCTGCAGATATGTCTGTGTGAGGTATTGTATTTCCTGGAACAGGAGTTACAGACAGTTGTAAACTGCCATGTGGGTGCTGGAGACTGAATCCAAGTTCTCTGGATGAGCAGTCAACGCTCTTAACCACTGAGCCATCTCTCCAACCCCTTCCTTTATCTCTTTCTAAGGCCTCCTCCTGTGTGTGGCTGCCTGCCTCCAGGTGGCTGACTTCCTGCTGCTTTATCTCCAGCAGACTGGGTTTTTCTCTGCTTTTTCTTCTCCACTCCCCCCCTTCCAGGCAGCCAGGAGAGCCACAGCTTGCCTGCCCTGGGATTCTCCTAGACTCTAAAAGCTGTCCTCCGGCTTCTGAATGTCCTGGAGCTTCTGTTTGTGACTCTTTTTCTATTAATGAAACTAAGAAATGCAAGAGGGCAGCTTGATTTCCCAGGTATCATGTGACGGCCCAGTGGGGAGACACACACACACACACACACACACACACACACACACACACACACACCCCTCCTCAGACTCTGGGCACACTTCATCCTACTTTTAAATGTTTTAATTGGCAAAACTCACATGTATGGAGAATAAAAATAAATAAATCTCAAATAATTAGCTTTAAATAAAAACAAGTTTGAAATCAACCTGAGCTAAATAATGAGACCTGATCAATCAAGAGAGAGAGAGAGAATTCTTATTCCCATGTAGTAGAATCTAAATTCTTGAACTACACGCAGCTATCATCATTTAAAAACAAAACAAGCACTTTGTTGACTGCAGGATATATTTTTTTCTTTAAACATATACTCACAAACCTAATTCTCCATTTTGTTATTGATCAAGGAGATTTCATAATTCCCCAGAATCCAAATCCCTAGGAAAACTAAAATTAGAAAAATTTAAGGTTGCAAAGACTACCAGGTTCTAAGCAAGTTAATATACATGTGTTAAATGTTTTCATAAATGGCCAACATATAAAGGAAGTTTGTGTTAGGCTTTAGAAGTCTTAGTCCATGAATCCCACAATAAATACTGCATGTTAATGGACATCATTTGTTTTTCTTTATTTCATTTGCTTATGTATATATGTCAGTTACTGTTTACATATTACTACAAGTCATCCACATTGCAGTGGGCAGTCATCCATTTTCTCTGCTGTACATTATTTTACACTGTGACTATATCATCTCTTATTACTCTAGTCTCCTGCATAATACAGTTCAGGATTTCACATCTCACATTGTGGATTTTTTCTTTTGTGGCACACACTTGGGGTCTTAGCCCATTTGTACCCTGGCTGAACCTTTCTGTAAGTCCAGCATTCAGGAGGTAGAGACAGGTGGGGCTCTGTGAGATCAAGACCAGCCTGATCTACATACTGAGACCCTGTCTACAAACAAACAAAAAAAGTACATGTTAGGGAAAACCAGGATACTTTAAAAACAAACTTTCTAATCGTTGCCTCCCTGTAGTCCCCCCACCCCCTCTTTCCATCTCCCGATCTCCTCTCTCTGATCGCTGTAAGATGAAACAGGCATCTAGAGAGACAAAGTACAAGCTAAACATCCACTCAACTCAGAAAGAGGACCAGCTCTAAAGGAAGTGGAATCTCTGTCAGTTTTTTGTTCTTGGTTTTGTGGCTCCTGGGGCCTAACCAAAGGTTTCACAGGTGCTAGACAAGGGCTCCACCCTTGAACTGGCCCCAGCTCTATCGGTGGATTCCAGTGTTCATCCTGGACATCTGTCGTGCAACACTAACTAGTTAACAAGGTGATTAACCCACCGTACTGGATTTCTTTCCAACTGAGAACAGATGGGCATGAATTCTGTATGGAGAATATTCTTCCCCCAACATGGCTGCTGCCCCGTTCTCATTCATACATACTCATTCCACACTCACATTCTGCTTAGCCTCGTCTCTACATTGCTGCTGCACCCACCCACATTGCCAAACTCTGAACAATTATATGCTACATTTTTAAGGCCCAACCCATTCTCATAACATGAAGTCATACAGTTTTTGTCAGGGTAGTAAGGTCACAAAGACCAGCCAGTGTAAATGCTTGGTCTTGCACATAACCTTTTTCCAGACAGAGAATGACACTGAAATTCAAGATATAATAATAACAACAGCAGGTTGAACCTTGAATGCATGCAGAAAGTCAACTATTGCAAGGGGGTAGGTCCCAAAACAGCCTGGCCTTGTTTTAGCAGTAAACAACACCTGAGAATTAATCTTTGTATATTTTCTGCAGGAGCAGATTAGTTTGTCTGAATTTGTTCTGAAGTCTAAAATTATTTGTCTTTGAGACTGAAGCCACCATTGCAGTATAGAAGAATATTCTGGTGTTATTTCTACACATTAGACTTGACTAGGTACAGCTATACATGTGCCCAAAGATGTAAAACACTATCAAAGGGCTGTGGAAAGAACCTCACAGCTGTTCTTAACAGGGAGGCATAGCAGTGGCACCTGAGAAAGTTACAGACAGAAAACAGCCAGTCATTCTACAGGCTTTGTCTAGTGGGATCAGTCAACAGATAGCCTCACAGATTTTGTGTAATGGGCCATATCATGAATGTTTAGTGGGACTCCTTCATAGACTTGCCTAATGGGGTTCCTCAATACACAGTCATTTGTGTGGTAGGTCGATATGTCCCTGCTCATAGCCTTTGGGCTTCTAACCAGCTTGGGACTATTATGAATCAAAACCAAAATTCTGAATTACTATGAATTATTATGAATCAAATCAAATCAAAATTCTGTTCTTCTTCATGTCCATATGTATTAGCAGATGTGTGGGTTGGAAGTAACAGCTTTTGTCCTGATTGTGTTTCTGCTTCTTCCTCCTACATCTTATGGATTCAAACAGTGAAAAAACAAAGCCAAATTAATCAGGTCAGACCAGCTGTGGTTTCAGGGGTCTCTGTCGCAGACTGACTCGGTGGTCCAGGTTTCAGTCTCATCTCAAACTGTGTCTTCAGTTAAGGAAACACAACCCTGGCCACAGCTGGGTGCCTGAGATACTCTTTTATCTACAGAATTCTCTTACTTTCGCATGGGTTTTAGCTTCCTGAAGCTTGTTTTCCTCAGAAATAGTATTTTTTTAGGCTTCATCTGGTGGGCATTGGAGAATACATCATCCCCCTGGGCATGTTAATCCGGCCCATTTGTTTTTCTTCTATGGGCCTGGGGATCGAACACATTTAGGCAAGCTACACCTCCAGCGCTTTCGTTAGCTTTTTAACTGAAAACATACCGGCTTATGAATATTTATTACAGTGAATCGTTTAACTTTTTAGTTTTTGTGTTTTGCATCTTAAGAAATAGAAAATGTATTAGTTCTCTCCTTCGGGCCATTTGCCTAGTTCATGGCTCAGGAGTGGTACCTTTTGTTGGTGACAGTGTACTGGTGTTGACTGATGTCTGGCCCTTTCTCTGCTGTATTTTATCCGCTCACAGCTGGTGCTGTTTAGTGTTATCTGCTTTGGGGACAGTTTCTGCATTTTTTGAGTTGTTTCACTAACTTGTGGGTTTTTCATCTGAGTTCACATATTGATTATATGGATTGTAAATGGACTATGCTTTCTAAGCCAACACGTACTTCAGAAGAGATCTAAACTTTATGCACTAATAACTGTAATGGTGATTTGTACCTGCCTTTTCTGTACACTTTGGATACCTCTTCCTCTTCTGAGTATCAGGACTAAGCCCCTGATGCTCATTGACCCATCCATCCAGTTTCTATGATGGTTTCTAGCTTGTGCTCACTGGGGTAGCAGCTGCTTCAGTCGGGGATACACTAGAAATGGAAATTTTTTTTAATGGGTTTTTCAAGATAGGGTTTCTCTGTATAGCCCTGGGTGTTCTGGAACTCTCTCTGCAGACCAGACTGGCCTCAGACTCAGAGTTTTGCCTGCTTCTGCCTCCTGAGTGCTAGGATTAAAGGCCAGTGCCAACATGCTCAGCCGCTTTTTAACACTTTCTACATTGGCCACCCAGACTTTCACGTCACTGTTTCTTTCCCAGGAAAATTACCCAAGCTGCTCTTAGGGTTTCTCCAAAGGTAGTTCTTTTGAAGAAAATTTCAGATGGAGAGACAAGGGAATCTTTGCAGAGTGTGAGAGAATGGTGGGATACGGGTGGGTGGGAAGTGTTTGCTCCCAAACTCTGGGAATTCCTGCAAGCAATCTGTTTTGAATTACTGCGAACATATCTCTGCCTTGCTCACTTTTCATTGTAATTATATGGTCATCTTGAAAATTTTTCTATCAGGGGGATTCTGAAACAGGATGTTTCTCAGGAGGGCATTTCACATTCTTTTCAGCCCCCCCCCCCATCTCCTGCCCTCATCCCTACAATGCCAGATCATGCCTTACCACTGACCTACATTCCAGGAACACCACAGTTCGCTTGCTGGTATTCTCTTTTGTTTAGTCTAACTATGTCGGGCCTGAGTAGTTCACCTCCTGACTTTCACTCCTGACTGCCAGGATTATAAGTTTATGTCACCATGCCTGAGTTCAATTCCCAGCATCCACATGGCAGCTAACAACTGTCTGTAATTCCAAGATCTGACACCCTTACACAGGTATGCATGCAGGCACAATGCTGATTCACATAAGAAAACATTAAAAAAAGAAATGTGGAAAGAGGAAGTTAAGAGAGCTGGGCAGAGCAAGAGAAGAGGGTTTTTCAGCTTTCTCAGAGACATTCCCTGAAGAGTCAGAGGCATTCACTTGGAGACAGGCCTGAGGAGTTGGCTGGGTGGCCTTGGTTTGTTTCTCATATTTCATCTTAATTTTATTAAATATATATCACCACATATAAAATGTATATTCACATATTTACATACATATAGGCATATACAGAGACAGACACACATACACACAAATATATACGTTCACATATATACATGCACACATATAGGCATACACACATAATATATATACTCATGTATACATATATAGGCATACACACATATGCTCACATATATGCATACATACTACAGGCCCACATACACACAAAACTGGTTTGGATTGAAAATAACAGGCTACCTCATTTCTGCCACTTGAAATTCCTTTTCCCCGGGATACTAGGATGATCCCCAGGAATAGTACCCCTAGTAGGTTTAAGGCCATGTCTGCCTTCTTTTCAGGAGTTTTATTTGTGACTGAACTACTAGGAAATCTTTCTCCCGTAGTCCGGTGAGGAAGGTGGTATTCTGGACAGGCTGTAGCTGTAGATATGGAGAGGTGGGAACAGCTGGAGAAGGCAAAGCAATTGAACAGATCCTGTGTGCCGCCCTGGGGACTGCACTCTTCTCTTCGTGGCAACAGAAAGTTGTAGGGTCCACCTCTGGGGCATCCCCAGCTTGAGGCTGCCTGAGAAGTGCTGGGGGTTTTTTTTTGTTTTGTTTGTTTTTGGTGGCACACAACTATAATATCAGCATGTAGAAGGCTGGACAGAAGGATATGAGTTTAAAGGCAGCCTCATATAGCAAGACAGCATTAAAAAAAAAAGTATCCACAAACCTGATCCAGTCTCCCTACCACGTTTTTTTGTTTGTTTGTTTTGTTTTGTCTTGTTTTTTATTTACTCACAGAAACAGATATGGCAGCCCTTACTTGTACACTGGATTTATTTATAATAGATCAGACTAAACCAACCCAAGTGTCCATCAAAAATTAATAAGTAGGGCTGGAGAGATGGCTCAGTGATTGAGAAGACTTGGGTTCAATTCCCAGCATCCACATGGAAGCTGTCAGCTGTCTGTGGTTTCAGGATCTGATGTCCTTGCACAGTTGTACATGCGGGCAAGACACCAATTCACATGAAATAAAAATATTTTAAAAAATAAGTAAATCATGGTAGATGTAAGGGTTCCTGGCATTCCATGTAGCTGACCCAACTCTGACCCAGGTGGGATGCACCTTGTACTGGGCATGCCCCTGGACGTGGCTGTGTAAACCCTGTGGCACCTCCCTGGACCCGTGACGCATACCCGTGCACGACCCTTCCCTTAAAAGCCGCTGCAAGCGCGTGCTCGGTCCTTTTCTTCTCTATCCCCTGACTTCTTTCTCACTCTTCTGTTTCTCTACCCGCCTGGGACTCTTCTCTTAAATAAACACCATGTGTGGCCTTGCTAGTGTGTGCTTGCTTTTACACACGGAATTAATAGTAGATCCATATAGTGAATAATCACCCAGCAGTGAAAAGGAATTAATTACACAGCAACATGGATAAGTCTTAACATATATTTGATTCCACTTATATAACTAGTTGGAAGTGATAATGTGAGTCAGGGTTGCAGGATCTTGTGAGGGGATAAAGGAGGTTAAGAAGCCATCACAGGGGGGCTGGAGAGATGGCTCAGCGGTTAAGAGCACCCTCTGCTCTTCCAGAGGACCTGGGTTCGATTCCCAGCACCCACATGGCAGCTAACAACTGTCTGTAGTTCCAGTTCCAGGCAAACACCAAGGCAAATAAATAAATAAATAAAGTTAAAAAAAAAAAAAAAGAAGCCATCACAGGAAATAAAACCTCTGTGTTCCTGTCTATGTTTAATATCTTGTGAGTGGACGCTAACATTTGTCAAATTTTGACCCAATTTGTGCAGCTAATTGTATGCAAATTTTACTGAGAGAAACTTGTGAAAAAAATCACAGTGATATCTTTTTCTGTCTTTAAAAGTCCTCTTGTGGTGGGCATGGTGGTGCCTACCTATGATCCCACCACTTGGGATATGAGTTCAAGACTAGCCTAGACTGAGCTCAATACCTGAGCTTAAAAACAAAGTATCTAGAGTTAAAGAGAGCTTAGTGGTAGACTCTGGGCCTCAAACTACCTGGGTTTGATACCCAGCACTACAAAAAAGACACCTCCCCCATAAAACCAGCCAACACAGAAAGGGTTCCCTTGCCTTTTCTGCCATGCTCAGCCATCCTCAAGGATGCCTTAACCTCTGGGGTACTCTCCTCAACTTCATTCCCTGTTTGCCTTGAATCACTAGTGAGCCCTGCCAGAGAGCAGGCGCAATGCTGAGTTAGGGAGACAATGCCGGAGGTCACTCGGGGTCATGGGAAGGATGCATTGGGGGTGTGTGTGTGTGCACTGAGGTGGAGCTGAGCACTGACGTCATTAACTGAGTCACATGGAGAGGATGCCATCGGGCCTGGTTTTGCCCTTGTAAAAGGAAGATCCTAATACTAACTTCAAGAGCTTGTCACCAAGATCCAACAGTCTGTGTGATAAGTGTCAGGGGCTAGGACTGTTTCTAAAGACTGTCAGGGATACCAGCTTGTCATAGAAATAAATCCTCAGGCTTTTCTGGAAGGATAATTAGAGAAGCGTTGTCTGTAGCGTGAAGATGGTGTTTGATAGTCTGTGGTGAGGGTGTACTTACTCTTGGAAGGGCAGCAGAGTGGCTCTTAGGAGCTAAGAGATGCTCATGGTGAGGAAAAGTAACTTCGCAGTTGCTCCTGTGTTCAAAATGCCATTGTGGGGGCTACTGAGATGGCTCAGTGGTTATGGGCACTGGCTGCTCTCCCAGAGGATTTGGGGTTCAATTCCTAGCACCCACATGGCAGCTCACAACTGTCTGTAATTCCAGTTCTGAGGGAATCTGACACCTTCATACAGACATATATTCGAGCAAAACACCAATGGATATAAAATAATAATAAATAAATAAATAATTTTTAAAGATGTCATCATGTATATTTTACATCCAGTCAAGTACATTCTAAGTCTTTGTCCAATGAGTTTTTGTTTACTCCAGCATTAAACACCCAATTGGGGACACATTTCCTGGGGGTTCTCTTGGGCCCCCTTTCATTGTGATGTGCAGGACCTGCAGATCTGACTTGGATCTCCAGTGATTATCTTTATCTGTATTTAAACTTAGATTCATGTACATGGCATCATATGGTACAGTCAGGCTTCTAGCTGCTATAACAAGTGACCATAAAAATACGTATCTTACAACTTTTATGTTAGAAGTCCAACAAGGAGGTAGGTTTGGTGCTACACTCCTGAAATCCGAGCATTCAGGAGGTGGAAGGAAGAAGCCTCTGAGTCCCAGCCAGCCTAAGCTACTGCACACCGTGAAACAAAACAGAAGCATTAAAGAAATCCATCAAAGGCTTTGTTAGGCTGAAGTCAATGTGTTGGCAAGGTTGCATTCTTTTTTAGATCCCTATCACGGAGCCTGTCTCTCTCTCTCTTTTTTTTCTAACTAGAGATACCCCACCTCAACCCCAACATTTCTTGGCCTATGGCTCCTTTTCTAGTCTTCAAAACTATCAACGAAACAAAACATCCGTTATCTCTATTCTCTGCATCTACATGTTCCTTAGGGCATGGCCAGGAAAGGCTCTCTTCTACTAAAGATTCATCCTATCAGACTGGGCCCTGTAAGGCTTATATATACTGTTCCCCATAGACTGATGTATTGGGATCTTTGTTCCTGGTGTGGTGATGTTGGAAGGTGGTGTGATCTCTAAGAAGTAAGATTTAGTGGGATGTAGTTCAGTCACTGGAGAACCCTATCCTAGGAAGGGACTAATGGAGTTCTTTGGTAACTCTGGTCCCCAAGATGAACTGATATTAAAAAAATAAACAAACAAAACCCCCCTGCATTTTACTGACTTTTTGTCTCTCCATGTGATCGCTCTCTTTTGAATATGTTCCCATCATAGTGCTATCTGCATGATATGATATAGCCAAGGAGGAAAGTGTGAAGCTGGCTAGTGCTGGACTTCTAGCTTCCAAAACTGTGATGGGTAAACCTATCTTTTACTCAAGGTACCCAGAGCTTGGTGGTCTGTTACAGTCACAGAAAATGAATCAATGCTGGGGCTTGTGCAGACTTTGCATCTCAAACTAGTTTTCACCATTGTAGTTTTATATCAAGTCTTGACACCTTATCTTCTTTATTTTATTTATTTATTTTTAGGTTTTAGAGACAGGGTTTCCCTCTGTAGCTTTGGAGCCTGCCTTGGAACTTGATTTGTAGTCCAGGCTGGCCTCAGACTCACAGAGATCTGCCTGCCTTTGCCTCCCTGAGTGCTGGGACTAAAGGTATGCACCACCACTACCTGGCTGACACCTTATCTTCTTTAATATGGCCTTTCATTAACGGAGGTCAGTTTGAGACTATCACTGGCATGAGTTAAACTGTGTCACACTCAAATTTGTCACACATCAAATATGGATGTGATCTACGTGGAAATAGAGTCTTTTGAGACAAGATGGAGTTAGGGTAAAGTCATCCATCCTAAATTAGGGCAAGCCTAATAATCCACATAAGGTAACAGTTGCTACCCTTAAAAGAAGAGAAGAAATCAGATATGCAGGGGATATTATGTGACAACCAGAAGATCAGGATGACACAATGGCAACCATGAGACACCAAGGGTGGACTGTACACACCCAGGAACCAAGCAGAGGCATGGGGCAGATCCTCCCTGCGGGCTCCCAGAGGAAGCAAGCCCAGCCCAACGATCATGAAGTCCCAGGTTTCCCATCTTCAGAGCTCTGGGAGAGAATACATTCCTCTTCTTCTAAGTCATCACTCTATGGACAGATGGACAGATACCGAAGCATGACTCAGGCTAGCCTAAGGAGGAAGGAAAGTCTGGCCCTTAGCCTTACAGCACCGACAATGAGGCTCGGATAGTATTTGTTTGACCCTGTAAACATTAAGGGTAAACTTCCCATAGGAGCTTACACACAACAGCCATTTTGGTTAGTCTTGAGCATCAAACCAAGAACCTCACACACTTGTCCACTGAGATATATCTCTAGCCCCTGACATTTTATTTTATAATCGTCTGCTGCAGATGTTGGTTACCCAGGGTTGGTTGACATAGCTGCTTCATGACACTTGAGACACTTCTTTAAATGTTTTTGCTGTTGTTTTGGGAAAGTGACCTCTACCTCATGGCTGAAACCCAGCTTCATGGCTGCCTGTGATTCAAAAGAAGAAAGAAGTGAGTGAGACTTACCCAGGAGGCCACATGAGCCTGCTCTGTCCAAAACTTAGTCACATCACCAGTCTTAACTCAAGATACCAGGAACATACTATTTCAGGAATGCATGAGTCCATCTATTTATTTACAGAGACAGCTAGAACTTTCTTCCATGTCTGTGGAGGCATAACCAGGGCGGAGGTCCCATGGGTAATTGATTATAAGACATTTAACAGGAGGAAAATCAAATCTGAAAGTGAAATGAGTGAATTATAGTGCTAATTTTTAGAGGGGAGAGTGAGGTGGCCAAGAGAAAGTTCAGAGAATGAAGGCTCTGGGGAGACAGGTAGGCAGCTGGAGTTCAGCCATGATAACACCATCCAGCTTTCAGAAAGATGATGCTCTTGGCTGATGCTCTGGACAAGTTTCAGGAAAAGAGTCCTGGACAGTGATCTGGGGGTGGCAGACTTGGGGGTGAAGTCTGAATTGCAAATTTGATCCTGTCAACCATCAGTGCCTTTCTGAGCTGGCTGTCACCAGGATATAGAGTCCTCCACGATGGAATTAGGGAGGTGGGGTCAGTTTGCTCCCTGTCCTTCCTTTGGTCACACAAAGATACAGCAAGCCCTCACCACACAGCACTGGGGGCTTGGTCTTGGGCATCCTAGCCTTCAGAACAGTGAGAAAGAAATTTCTGTGGTTTACAAATTCCCCAAATTATTTTGTTATTTGATAGCAAAGTAGACAGGGGAGAGCTAATTAAAAGAAAGGACAGGCCTCTACAGCATAAGAAGGGTCCCGATTTCCCTGTGGCAAATCAAAGGGGACACCAAGTCTCTGTCTTGAGGTTACTGTGTCCAGTGCTGAGTGCCCTTCTGAAACTTAGAAATTAGCTAGCTCTCAGTGTGAGGAGTTAAAGGATACAGCTCCCCACTCTTCCCGAGGGACAAGTTCACACCTGAATGCTGAGGTCATTGCTATCTCTATCACCACTGTCAGGTGGCCGGGGGCAATAAAAGGCCCTAGGATAGGACATGGAGCCCAACCAGAAGGCTCCAGGACTAAGGAGCTAAACCTTTACCTGATTCTAGGGAAGAAATCAAGATGAACACATGGGCAGAATCACACGTAAGCACCAAGATGTATCCCGGGATGGGCTGGGAACAACCCAAAGGTCCACCGGCTGGGTGATGGACAAATAAACTATGCTCAGGGTACCGACCGAGCTTGTAATTGACATCTTTTCGGCTGCAACCCCCAGATTGGTTGCTGCTGTTAGCTTAGGGCATGAGCAGTGGGTGCCATGGGCAAATCAAAAAGAATACTTTTGGGGAGAGAAGAAGGGGTGTGGGGTGTGTGGGGTGTGTGTGTGGGGAGAGCAGGTGAAAGGAAGTACCTTGCCTGTGGCTTCTGGGCCTGGGTTATCTGCGAGGGTTTTGGTGCCTCCCTTAGCGACTTAGCTCTCTTCCACCCCAGGGAGGCAGGGTGTGGCTAACCTCAAAATGGCTAGAAAAAGAGACTGGCCTGCCTTCAGTTAATTCACTGATGAGCAGGCATGCTGCTTAGCTGTCCTTGCCTCAATTTTCTCTCTGAAAACAGTGATTATACAACTCAGGGTGACTGGGTGGGTGAGATCTGGCCAATGCCACATCCTAACACCTAGGAGGGCTGGAGTCATCAAGGGAAGATCTCCTCATACAAATACTGTCAAAAGATTCTGGGATGAAGGCTGCTAATCACTTGAAAGTGTCTAGTGTAACTGGGGGACTGAAATTTTTCATTTTATTCAATGTTACATTTGTGTATAAAAAAATGTATTTATTTATTTGCAGTTCTGGGTAATAACCCCTCAAACCTAGGGCTCACCCATGCTAGACAAGCACCGTATCACTCAGTCATATTCTCAGCAACCAAGCTCCTTGCTTTACATTTAATTAACTTGTGTGTGTGTGTGTTGCTTGTGCAGGTATGTACACAGGTGTATTCCTTGGGCATTGGCCACCTCACTTTTTAAGACAGGGATTTTTTTTGTTTTGTTTTGTTTTTATTGGCCTGGAGTTCTCCCATTGGGGTAAATTGGGAAGGCCCAGGGATCTTCCAGCTTCTTTCTCTCAGAACTGGGATTACAAGTGGGCGGCCATTCAGACATTATTATTATTATTTTATAGTTTTCAAGACAGGGTTTCTCTGTGTAACAGCTATGACTGTTCTGGAACTCACTTTGTAAACTAGACTGGCCTTGAACTCACAGAGAACCGCCTACTTCTGCCTCCCAAGTGCTGGAATTAAAGGCATGTGCCACCAAGACTTTTTCATTTTAATGTGGATTTTGGAGCGTGAACTCAGGTTGATATACTTTCACAGTAAGCACTTTATAGAGAAGCTTGTATTGTGTAGTTCACATATTGCAGGCCTCATAAGTTCCATTCTCTTGCCTCAGTTTCCCCTTCTACCGGCATCTCTAGGTCTGGAACTGCAGACACTGGCCACTTACTGTACTTTTTTTTTTTTAAACTTTATTTATTTGCCTTTGGTGTTTGCCTGGAACTGGAACTACAGACAGTTGTTAGCTGTCATGTGGGTGCTGGGAATCGAACCCGGGTCCTCTGGAAGAGCAGACGGTGCTCTTAACCGCTGAGCCATCTCTCCAGCCCCTTACTTTACTTTTAAATAGCTGTCTGTGGCAAAGAGCAGTCGGTCACCCTATTTGCACACACAGGGTCTGAGGAATTATACTGGGCCCTGCTAGATGTGGACGTTTGGTTTACTCACGGGGTTCTAGTACAGAATGCATCCAGTCCATGCGGTGATTTCTTCCCGTAGTTCAGGACCCTAAGGTCTGTGATCACCTTCGCCCATAGCCCTCAGCTGTCCACTCTGTCCACACACAATTTTGTAAATCCCTTGGCAAAACTGGGTGAGGACTCTGCCCCATGCAACCTACTGATGCCCTTGGTTCTTTTATTTTTGTAGCAAGCAAAGAGGTTTTGTATCTGCAGTCCCATTTCATAGATGAAGAAGCCGAGGCTCAAGGAGGGGCGAGAAGCCAGATAAACTCTCTGAAGAGTTATGGCAACACCGAAAGCAGCAAAGACACTTCCATGGGTCGGGTTGTCAGGGTGGCAAAGAAAGCGGAGGGTAAATATTTAGGACTGTAACCCAGGATCCGGCGACACAAGTCGTCACTGCGGTTCTCCGTCGGCGGGCTCGTGGCGAGGGCGGTGCCGGGGTAGGGAACGGAGGGGTGTGGGGGGAGACAGGGGCGTCCCCTAAGACGTCTGCGACAGACTTGGCGGCCCCGCCCCGCTCCGCCCCTGCCCGTGGCTATAAGACAGAGCAGCTGGCGGGTGGCGGCGCAAAGGAGGTGTTAGCGCTGGCTCAGCCAAGAGCAAGGCAGGGCCACCCGAGCGGACTGCAGTGCAAGGCGGCAGCCACCAGGGCCAGCACCTCGCAGCATCTCTGCCACGCGTGTCGGAGAGAAACCTCTCCATGAAGCCGCCCTCGACTCAGGGCAGCCCTGCAGCGACCGCGGCCGCTGGTGAGTGCCGGGTTGGGGGTGCCCATTCCACCTCTGCGCCCCCGGATCGAAGCCAGGGACTCTATCCACGCTAAGCTACACCAGGAGTCCCGGGGCCCCTGAGAGCCCGACTCTGCAGGTGGGGGCGAGAGGACCTGCAGGGGTCGCGATGCTCTCTTTCTACTGCCCACCCTTCTGCCCTCCATCACCCTGGGACCTCATCCCCAGTCGTGTGGTCCGAGCCAGTTCAGTTTGGTTTCCCACTTGGGACAAGGATCTGAGCCTGACACGTAACGGGTGCTTGCTGACTCAGACTTCCCGCCGCCACTCGCTCCAGGGAGTGAACGTGGGCACAAGTAGGAAAGTGCGCGCGCGGGGTGGGCTAGGTGACTTCCAGGCTTTCAGCGCCACCCACGGGGCTGTGTCTGGTGACAGGCACTTTGGAGGGTTGTCGAGAGGCTACAAGGTAACTGTGAGGCTGCACTGACAAACGCAGAGTAGTAACCTTAGCCATCCTAGTCCAGTGACCACATCTCCAGGTTCCCTGGGGCAGGGAGGGGAAGGAGTCACCCTCACCCACGTCCCCATCATCTGAGCGCTCTGTGGCCGCCCCCAGCCCCAGCCATGGACTCAGCGGCCGCTGCGGACCTGACCGACGTGCTGTGCGAGTTCGATGCGGTGCTGGCTGACTTCGCATCGCCCTTCCATGCTCGCCACTTCCACTACGAGGAGCACCTGGAACGCATGAAGCGGCGCAGTAGCGCCAGCGTCAGTGACAGCAGCGGCTTCAGCGACTCAGAGAGTAAGTGTGGCCCTGTTGATGGCAGTGACCCCGGGGCTTGCTTCCTGGGGCTCCACTGTCAGATGGGTTATCAGTAAACTGAGGCACGGTGTCCAGGAAACTCAGACCGGAGGCCCCAGACCGACTGAGATGCTTGGAGAGTTGACTTTATGAGATTTAAGCTCAGGTGTGCAGGGGCCATGAAGGCAATGTTGGGGGGGATTCTTGACGGACTGTGGGTCTACTTGTCATGGCAGGTGTCTGTCATGAGGTCTGAGGGTTTGTGTAGTAAGCAAGCACTCCTGGGATCCCAGCCAGGTCTTCCAACAGTTTTCCAGCTTTTCTCCCTCTTTACTTATTTATTTTATCGAAACCTTCCCAAGGAGATCCTTGTAGCTGAGGATGACCCTTACCTTCTGATTCCCCTTCCTTGGGCTTCAGGATGCTGGGATCACAGAGGAGTACCAGCACCTTCAGTGGAGACAGTCCTGGGGGTCAGACCTAGGGCTTCTTGCTGGCTAGGCTAACACTAAACCAACAGTACCCTTCCCTTCCTTTTCCAGGATGGGTGCTGGAGGACTTGGGGACACGGGCAAGCACATTTATGAAACATTTGTGAAGCCAAAATGATTTCATAAGCTGCTGTTTTTGGAATATTTGAAATAACTGCATTCACTGTTCAGAGCTCCCAGGCTCTTTCGCCACTCCAGGCAATTTTGAAACAACTCCCTCGGCCCCCCCCACCCCCCGCTGTTTCAGACACGCCCACCCTCCAGGTTACCCGGAGACGTTCATCCCGGGAACCTTTCCCATAATGCCTCTATCCTCACAACTTTGGTAGAAAGAGGGGGAGGGGGCAGTGGGATGGAAGGAGGGAGGGATGGTGTCTTAGTAACTCAGGTGACCTGCAAGATTCTGGATATCTATTGAGTTGTCAAACAGTGAATTTGGTAACTTTTTATTATTACATAATTGTTTTGTTTTTCAAATCCTGGCTTACTCACTGCTTTTCGGTGTCCATGATCCTGCGAGTAAAAGACGTGGTTAAGGTTTATGTCTGCATATTTCACTTTCTGCTTTTGTTGTTAAACCACAAGCTTTTAGTGTGGTGATTGGAGAAGTAATGGGAAGGACCTAAAAAACTATGATGACCTTGGCCTTCACTATCATTGTGGTTTATTTCCTGCTTGGCTGCTCAAAAGTAGTCTTGGCGGGATTTGATGTCTCTACATAATGCTTGTTTAAGGACATGTAGTACATGTATGTCTTCATTGTCTCTAGGAATGGATCACAGACATTTGTTACATTCATTTGTTTGGAAGAAGAGAGTGCCTGGGAGAGGTGTAGGCCACTGAAACTTAGCTCTCGGGAGAGGGCCGGCCAGGTTTATAATGTCGGAAGTAGCAGCTCACTTCCTTTTACTAAACCCTCCAGGAGGGTTGCTGTAATCATGACTTGTTTGCTCTTGTTGTCATCCATCATCTCTCCGGGTGTTATCACACATAATCTCTACCGCAGTCCTACAAGTTAGGCAAATTTATCCGCATTAATTTCTTTGATAAAATAACAGAACGCAGGCTGGCCATCTATGGCTTTGCTCTGTCATCATAGATGGTTGGCTAGAAAGAATGTGAACCAGAACTTGGGAGTATCCTGGTGCTCTATTGTGCTCAGATTATGTCTTTTTATACATGGTATTACAGGTTTTTTTCAAGGCTTTCAGGATCAAAGGTCAGTGGACATAAATGATGGATATTCCTGATTTTTGAAAAAAATACCTTTTTTTTTTTTTTCCCCCTCTCACTGAATGAATTAGGTTGTGCAGGCAGATCTCTGTGAGTTCTAGGACAGCCTGGTCTACAGAGTGAGTTCCAGGACAGGCTCCAAAGCTGCATAGAGAAATTCTGTGTACACACACACACACACACACACACACACACACACACACACACACACCAAATTAGTTGCAAGACTGGAGTGATGGTACAGAGGTTAGAAACAGGTACTGCCTTTCAAGGACCAGACCAGTTCCTAGCACCCACGTTGGTCAGCTCACAACTTCCAGGAACTCCAGTTCCAACAGGATCTGACACCTTTGGCCTCCAAGGGCACCTTTGCTCACATGCACAGACACACACTCATTTCAGTGAAAATGAATTTTAAAAGGGGCTGTGTCTTTCCCATAGCACTTTATTAGGAATAATTTTAAGTGTCCCAATACAAGGGCAATGCATTTGGGAGCTAGAATAGTGGTTTTCAGGCTTGTATAAGTCAAACATCTGTGGTTATTTTGCTTTGTTTTTAGAATATTATATGTAACTATATATATATATATATAATTATTTACTTAGAATCTTTTCAGACAGGATCTTCCTATGTACCCCTGGCTGACCTAGAACTTACTATGTAGACCTGACTTCAGACTTTCTGAGATCCTCTTGTTTCTGCCTCCCAAGTTCTAGGATTAAAGGTGTGCATCATTATGCCCAGCTCTTTTTCAATAATTTCTGTGTTTAACTTTGAAAGAATAGCATGAGTTTTTAAATGGGTTTAATAAAATTTTCACTCATTATATCCCAAATTTTAACTTGTGTGCTAATGTATGCATCTACTGATTGATTTTATAAACAGTTTATTATATTGACTTAAGCTTTGAAAGGTGAAACTGAGTGTGACTCTTCTATAGTGGAGTTTCACAAACATTTATCCTTTGAGAGGGGAAGTATTCTGTTATTTAAAAGAAAAGGTCTGACTGAGATCTACTGTGCATGCTGTGGCTATGATGAATATTGTAGATATTTGGTGAGAATAAGGAACTGAGTTCTTTAGGGTAGCAAGACTTAGAACATCCAAATATTTTTGCTTTTACTCTGGTTTGGCTATGAGAGAAGAGACTTTAGGGATTCTAGAAACCAGAGTGGGGCTGGAGAGATGGCTCAGTGGTTCTTCCCTAGGTCCTGAGTTCAATTCCCAGCAACCACATGGTGGCTCACAACCATCTACGATGACATCTGGTACCCTCTTCTGTATACTGTATATATAATAAATAAATCTTAAAAAAAAGAAAAGAAACCAGAGTGACAGTCACCAAACCAATAGTTAATCGAGCCGTGGAGCTGGGAGCTTGATCTTGTCAAGATGTAAGAGGCTGGGGCCAGGTAGGAGCCCTCCTGATACCTGGGACCACGTTGGGAGCTGAGTGAGTGGCAGCTCTTAGACTGTGATTCCTGGCAGACTTTCTTAGAGGGTCAGAGCCACCCCAGAGGGGAGCTGGGCACCATGATCAAACTGAGAGCCAGGACTCTTTCCCACTGTGCCACGCTTCACTAAAGCTGTCAGAATTTAGATTTGGAGAAGAGAGACCCTCATCCTTGGCATTCCCTGTGGGAATAGTGACACAGACACAGAGCTTTCTTTTTCTTGGTAATTACTATAGTTCGCTTGCTGCAGATGTGTGGGATGGTTCTATATTTACAGGCTCTCTGGGCAAGGCTCAATGTCTGTGGTTTACTATTCTCTAGAGGAGCACATTTCAGTTCTAACCTTAAATTACCTTTCTCCCAACTCCCCAAATTAAAATTTTATAAATATATATATAATATATATATGCCTTTCTTTTAAACAAAGCTTCTGTTATGCTATGGAGTTTATGTTTGATGGGCATACAAACTTAGGGGTTGTGCATGGAATATGTTTTAATATCCTTTTATTTCTTCTGATGGTCCCTTAGGACGCTCTATCCCAGATCTGAGACTTGAATGCTTTAAATGGACCAGGAATTTAAAGAACATTTGTCGTGGGGATTTGATACTAGTGAGGTGGGGCTTCAAAGCCGTCTCAAGTAGATGTTTTAAGTTCTACTGTACCTCATATGAAGGTCCCCAAGCCATGAGTCCCTTGATCATAACAACTAATAACAATACCAGATAGCAGGGTGAGGTAGCAATACATATATGTGCTATCAGCCAGAGACACACTTTTGGCACTTTATCAGACTGGCTGAATATTATTTTTGCAAGAACTAGCATTCTAACGGAGCGACCCTAATGGGAGTTTGAACCTTACTTACCTAGTCATCTACCACAACATCCAGCATGAAATTTATACAGGCAGGCTCCCAATAAAAGCCTGTGGGGGGAAATATTGGGTAAAGAAGTTCACAGTTTGGTTATCTCTGTATTGTGGGTTTCCTCTTCTTAGTACCTCTGAAGAGAAACTGGAAGCTGGGGCTGGGAATCTTGGTAATTGTCTTCTCAGTGATAATGCTCCACTTTTAGTATCTGTTGTTCCCCATTTTACTAGGAACTTGAAAGTCGAACCCTTGTGAAGTCACAGGCATCATCCGCAGGAAGCCTAGGTTGACATTGCTTTCCAGTGGCCCCTGCTCCCCACCCTGTCCACAGGGGCATAGCTGAGGGACTTGGGACTCGGGTTTGCTCGTTTCTTTGTTCTCTGCCCCCTATGAATTGTCGTGTGTTAACTATTGCCACTGGGATCCAGACAGGGCAGCTTGGTCAGAGATCCTGGGAGTTCATTTCCTCACTAGAGCCTGAGTTGGCTAGGGTATGTGAAGACAGGGAAAGAGTATAGCCATGAGGTGACAATGAGATGACAGGATGTGAGATTGCGTGTGTGTGTGTGTGTGTGTGTGTGTGTGTGTGTATGTATGCATATGTATGTGTACATGTGGGGGGGCAGGGAGGAGAAAGTGAACACAGGCTATGCTGATCTGCCTCTATACGTACATATTTATGGAGATGCTGTATTCCTCCCCCCCTCCATTATAAGAGCAGTATGAGTTCACTAGTAATGAGGCAACTACAGATCCAACAGTCTGGCTTAGAGCTGAATTTATTTGTCATGTAAAAATCACATTCTGTCTATATTTTTTGATCTTGAGAAAGTGCTTGGGTTAAGGGATTTCTTTTCATATGAAGTAGATTTTGAAGGATCAAAAGCAAGCCAGGATGATCTCCTAAGACTATGACTTCTTCCCCACAGCTTCTCTCTCCCCGATACATGGATTGAAATCTCTTTTACTCCTCTTTGGATGCTTTTCTGCTGTCATTCTCTTTCGTGATGGCTTTTTCCACATTGAGGTTATTGCCTCTGTAAACAGCCGATAGTGGTTGGCTCAGTTGCTTGGAAGGTGAACCAAGCTGCTATGCCCCATCCCTAATCCTAAGGCATGATTATATGTGGATATAAAATTTCTGGACAGTTGAGGCTGAACAGAGGTGAAGTTCAAAGCTAGGGGAAGGATTGTGGTGTATGCAGGGTGGGGTGGAAAGAGGTGTGGTATCCAAAGTGGCTCCCCAAGTGCCAGCTGTTCTGAGAGATAGAGAGCAGGGAGGGGGTGGCCTTTAAGCTCTGGACTAGAGAGTCTCAGAGCTGGAACTCTGATCCAAGGATGGGATGATGCTCTTGGATCTCTTTCAGAGACAACGGTATGTGACTGGGGGTGGTGAGTGTTGGTATTCCTTCCTTCTGCCTCACAGCCTGCTTCCCTGAGGCCCTCCATGGTTTTCTTACCCTCAATGATGACCCAGTCTGTGGTTATTGATGGCGATAAAGTGATGTGCATCCAGGGATCTGCAACAGATGTGTGTGTACCTTCCTGTGTGCAGGGGATTGATTGCTACTGCTGTTCTGCAGGCGTGAACAGGGGAAAAACAAGAAGGGCTTCCAACTCAAGTTCTAGAGAGTTCCAATTGTTAAGTACACTTGGGAGATAGGACTAGGGTTGACCTGTTCCTTCATCCTAAGACTTCTCAGGACAGTCGTAGTGGGAGTGAACACAGAACAGTGTTCTTGGTGTTGCCAGAACACGGTTGGGCACACAAGTCAAAGATCTGCATCCTGGAGGTGGGAGTTGCTTATGATCTTTTTGGATGGGGAATATGGGTTTTCAGGTGTCGAGAACCTAAGTTTGGGATCATCATCAAAACCCTGAAACATGACTGCGGTCCTTCAAGGTGACCTGGGCTGGAACTCTCGAAGGAAGAAAAGCTCCAGAGGGTTGTTCATGAGGTTCTTCTGGGTGTGTTTGGAGAAGTGGGTTAGGTGGATATTTAGACCAGAAAGGGTGACAGGAGGGCACCTGGGTCCTTCTGGTCAGAAGGCAGAGGACTGGGAGCCAGACAAGATAACCAGAGGAGGTGTGGCAGCCATTTAGGGATACTCACATGACTAGAAACTTCTTTCAGAAACCCGATTTCCCTTTATTTTGAGCACATTAAAAAATAACTTAGACAAGTTCATTTTTAGTTAATGGAACTAAAGAGACGGCTTGAACAGGAGCCTCCGGGGGAAACTGAGACCTAGCCAGATCCT
The DNA here is from genome assembly GCA_004025045.1 of Sigmodon hispidus. Lineage (NCBI taxonomy): Eukaryota > Metazoa > Chordata > Mammalia > Rodentia > Cricetidae > Sigmodon > Sigmodon hispidus. The sequence goes on from PVIH01000398.1 coordinate 120,999, forward strand.
CATTATTCACTGCTCACCTGAAGAGCCCAAAAAGCCCCTGCTGTACTCTGGCTGGTTTTGCTTTCCGTTTTTTTAACCAGAAAAGCGGCTTCCTCCCTCGCTACCACCTCTGGGTCCACATCCTGCTTCTGCTAAACTCCTCAGAGTGGGCTGGCATATTCCTCTTTGGCAGGATTTAGAATCTCAGAACTGGGAGGGACTGGAAGGATTGTCCAATCAATCCTTCCATGGGTTGGGTAAACTGAGGCCCAGAATATAGTCTAAGCACTCCCGAGTAGGCAGTAGCTGAGCTGTTCCAGGTGCAGCCCGGTCTGGCAGGAACTTTGCCCGCGGCTGCTTTGACATTTGGAGCGTAAGAACAGAAGAAACTGTGAAGTCCCTTGATCATAACGGGTGAACAGCCAAGAACAAAAACAATCTTTGTTGTTGACTTCAGTTGGTCAGAGACAAGAGTGCAGAGTCTTGGGGAACTCTATGATCAAGACTCATGAGCAGGGAAGGAAATTATTAGACATGGGGCCCAACATTGTGCTTATATTTGAAAGGCACTTAGAAGAGAATACTTTTTGTGAATGCGCCATCTTTTTATTGCCTACCCTCTCCCTCGCCCCTCCCTTCTGAAGACAGATTCTCATGTATTTAGGATTTCAGGCTAACCTCACCCATGCGTAGCTGAGGGTAACCTTGAATTTCTGATCCCGTTTTTTTCTACCTCCAGAGTGCTGGGATCACTGGTACACCGCTGACTGGTGTGCCGCTGTATCAGCGTCAGGGTCTTGGTGAGGTTTGTTTTCTCTACTAGTTAAAGAATTAAAAGGCAGGAAAACTTGTGTGCAGCAGGAGCAGCAGAGAAATCTCAAACCTTGCAAACAGGGGTGGACAGAATTAGCAGTTGAAAAAATGCTGATTATTGGGGAGGTGAGGAAACACATGAAGCAGAGAAGAAGACCGTCTGTAAAACAGAGGCTGAAAAATCCAATCTCTTCTCAGGATGGTCAGTTTGAAGAGCGTCAGGATGGCTGATTGACCCACAACAGTTGCATAACAGACTTAGTCCAGCCTTGAACTTGTAGAGCCAGTCTGTCAGCAGGGGGCCGGCTGGTGGGAGACAAAGGTCTGGCTACAAGGCCTTTGTTTTAAGCTGCCAAGTTTTATCTCAGATCTGGAAGCTGAGGAAGTTTACTATCTAACTATGGCCCCCTCTGCCTGTCTGTCTGTCTGTCTACCAGGGAGTCTGTCCAACACCTAGTCCTTCACCACTGTGTCTAATTTATGTGGTGCTGGGGATTAAACACAGGGCTTCCTGCCTCCTGGACAAGCACCCTACCAATTAAGCTCCATCCATAATATTCCAGCTCTCATCCATCAGCCAGGACCTGACGTGATAACTGGCCAGTAGACTCCTGTGTAGCAGAGGTCTGGTCCTGCTAACCCATCACACTGTCTTAGGAGACCCAGTGAACCTGACTGGATGCACACGATGACCGCTGCATACACACACTTCTTTGCCTGCCATAGATCATTTCTTAGGTTGAAAACGGGCCTGTTTTCTTTAATGCAGAACGGCAACATCTGATTCTGTGGGAGATTAATTGCTGGGTACTGTAGACACGACTGGAAAGCTTAATGAGTGCACTATTGATGAATATGGCTTCCTTCCTTAAAGGTGCGGACTCACTGTACAGGGACAGCTTCAGCTTCAGCGATGAGAAACTGAATTCTCCAACCGACTCCCCTCCAGCTCTGCTGACTTCCACTGTCACTCCTCGGAAAGGTGGGTCCACCAGCCGGAATCTTTTGTCGACACTCACCCCCTTCCATGTATCCTCAACCAGGCTTCCACAGTGTACAAAGCAAATAGATAAGACACAGTTTTGGGTGCAGAGTGCATTGGATCATGGGATCCTGGCCACCTGTTGATCTGTCTCCTGGTCAAGCTTTCTCACTTTCCTCCTGGACTAGCTTGGTTCTGGAATGTAAAATTCAGCAGTTTGGTTTCGCAGCAATGAGAAGATTTTAGTTTTTTAATTTCATTAACTGCGTACACCACTGCTTTTAGGTGACCAGTTTAGCGCTGCCATTATGAGACGAGAATGATCTGACATGGGGCCATTGAGATGGTTCAGTGGGTAAGGGTGCTTGCTGTCATGTCTAATGAGCTGAGTTTGATTTCCAGAACCTGCTTGGTGGATGTCCTCTGATCTCCACATGGGCACATGGTTTCATACGTCCATGCAGACCCACATACCAAATGAATGAATGGATACATAAATAAATGTTTTAAAAATAAAATGCGCATGATTCAAAACAACAACTCCACCCTGTCTCCGCTCTGATATTAATAAACTAAAAGGGTTTAAAGGGCATGAGTTGGTTCTTAGTATTTGGAATTGGCCAAGTCCCACCAGCTAGAGAGCCGAATGTTCTGTTAAATTGGACAGGAGCCCTTTTGAGAACAAAAGGAGGTCCCCCGCCAAGGAAAATTGGACTTGCTGGAAGTAGTTGCAGAATGCAATAAAAATGGAACCAACTTTAAAAGAAATAGGACGATCGATGACTCGTGTCCATCTGGCAATCTAATAGAACTTCCCTCGTTCTTGAAAGAGATATTTTTAAATTCTCTTCTCAACACAAATGTTAGCAGCCACGGGGGATTCGGCCATTGTCCAGCCTCCAATCTGTAATGGATCTAGGGACTCCAGGGAGAGAGCAGTCTAGAGAATGCCTTACATAGTGCCCAGATCTGCTACCTAATCCTCCAGAAGTAGGAATTACAGAAGGGGAAAAAAAACCCTGTGGCTCATAGACTTGGAAGCTAAGAACAATGAACCGTTTGTAACCAGCAAAGGGCAACTAAGAAAAATATTCAGTGGTGCATTCCAAGGAAGGCATAAATGACCAACTCTATGGAAGAGAGTAACATACAGAAAGAAAGCATATAGCTGGGCTACAGAGACAGCAATGTCCAGATGAAATCCCTGTGGCCTCTGACATGGACTGGCTTGTTTTATAATTATATTATAAAAATATAATAATTTTACACTCATGTAAAATTACGCATGTCACATAGAAAGGTCGTGGTGGGCGGGCACTGAATCATCCTCCTGCGGTGGTGCAAGCAAATAATTTACCCCTCCCCCTCACTGTCTCTCAGACTTTTAAGACACTGAAGAGATCCACCTTCCAGGTCAGGAAGGTGGGTGGGATGGTGGCCTAGGGTGGTAGTGAGCTACAGGACAAACACTGAGGCTAGTCTCCAGTTGGTGGAGACACTAAGGACTGGTACACAGGATGCTCCGTGAGGTCTCTGAAGATAACAGGTTTCCATAATCTGGAAACTCCATGATCCCAGGAAAAAATCCTTTATCAGTTGTATCTGAGAGGGAAACTGAACTCTTTTCTATTTTGCAGCCAAATTAGGTGACACTAAAGAGCTGGAAGACTTCATTGCTGATCTTGACAGGACATTAGCAAGTGAGTACATGCTTGGCAATTAAAGCATCACACAGAATACTGCACCATGCCTTTGATAATGTGTTGTGTGGTTTCCCAGCTGGGGGCGGGAAGTTACATCATAAGCTGCTCTAGGTGTAGAAACGGGACCTTGGTGGCTCAGAAAACTATCTGGAGGATAAGCTTGCAGAAGTGGCTGGACTTGCTTTCCCAACTGTGTAAACAAGTCAGCAGCAGACAATGGCATGTTGTTTAGAAAATGGAGACAGAGAGAGCACTTTGCTGTGGGAATAGCTAGCCAGTTCTGAGAGAAGGAACAAGCTGACTGGTCATAAATGCATTCCTCCAGCAAGCCAGAGAGGTCCATCTTCTCAGGGTAATTCCCCAGATTTTGATGCAGGGGCCTAGTGAGACTTGTGTGACTATTGAGTGCCAAAGAGAAGTGGTCTGGGATACCCGTGTCAATTTGCCAGTGACCTAAATTCAGCATGCAGATACGTGCTTCTAATTTGGGAATACACTGTTAGTTTTCCATTCTGTGGTCACAATTGTAACATGGGCAGAGCGGAGATGGGAGGGGGTGTTAGAGGAAAGAACTGTCACATTCTGTCTGTGGCTCTTCTTCAAAAGGACGAGACTGCGGGAGGCACGAGACCCAGTCCCACTTTGCAGGGTTGTTGGTCTCAGCCTATCTCTCTTCATGGGGGACTTGCTAAGCCTCGGAGAATTTTTTTGTCCTGGCTTCTTGATTATTTTGTAGTAGCACGATTTTGGGTTGTCTAAATGAGACTCAGAGCCAAATATTGGAGGAAGGCTGAGATATGAGAGAGAGGAAGCACCACAGTCAGTTCTCACCCAGCTGTCTTCCAACTTCCTCAACCTCGCTCCTGATCTCTTCTGCCAGTTGCTTCGTTTCTGCCTGGTTTCTAGAGCCCTTATATACCCTGTCCCATCCAGGTTAGGATTAAAGGTGTGTAGCCTTGACCTCACAGAAACAGAAGAAGTTCTGTCTCTGGAGTTATGGGATAAAGGATGTTGGTCCCACTCCCGGCTTTCCCTGTGCTGGGATCAAAGGTGTGTGTGATTGACTCAGCTGTTTATCCTTGTGTTCAAGGATCAAGGATTTCCTGAGCTGTCTGCTAGGATTTGACTGTGTGGTCTCTCTGATATCTCAGAATTTATTAAATACCTAAGAAATATCCACATTATTTAGTGAAAGAGAGATTTTTTTCCCTGTAAGACATGCTCTATGTTTTTACTCTGCTAGACAGGTAAAATCTAAAAATTTACAACCAGAAGTTAATTGAAACAGTTGACTTAAAAAAGCCTGAGCTTGGGGCTGGAGAGATGGCTCAGCGGTTAAGAGCACCATCTGCTCTTCCAGAGGACCCGGGTTCGATTCCCAGCACCCACATGGCAGCTAACAACTGTCTGTAGTTCCAGTTCCAGGCAAACACCAAGGCAAATAAATAAATAAATAATAAATAAAAATAGTTTAAAAAAAAAAAAAAGAACCCCCCCCCAAAAAAAAGCCTGAGCTTTATCTCTCTCCCATTTTGTATTTGCTTGATAATTTTATTCCCTCTTTTTTCCATGTTGCACCATCCTACATCAGAAGACCTAGGCCTGTTTTGACAGAGGTTATTCTAATTACAACACAATTTGTATTAGTCCATGCAACAAGCCTGTCTAGTTTATGCAAATTGCAGCTGGCCTCCTACTCATACCAGTTAGCCAGATACGCACTGCATGGGAAGCCTGCCATTAATTGCTTTTATGCCTGTGTACTACCTTGTGATGTGGTTAAGTGCAGGGATTGTGAGTGTCTGACAGGGCTATCTGACCCTATCTCTTCTCTTCAGGTATGTGAAGCAAGGTGTTGGGGGTCCTTAAGCCACAGAGTGAAACTCCCAGAAGGCTCCAAGGACCCAGCAAAATCAGCTCCTAGAATCTGCTGCAGGAAGGAACGGAGTTAAGGTCCATGCACCATCCGGCTGTTCTTGGCTCATCCTAACATTTGCCATTGGGTCTATCTCTGGGCAACTCCGACAGTGAAGCTGACTTTGTTTACCTGCCTGCAGCATATTTCAACAGATAATCTGTCTAATGTGTTTTTACTCCTTAAACATAGCTCCTCTATAATTTAAAATGTGTTTATGGAAATATTTGTAATTACTTATATATAGTTGGAGGCCATAATAAGCTTTTCCCATCATAATATATTTTTGTATACAAATAAAATTTAAACTGGCATCTGTACTTTGAAAACTGTGTTATTACTGCCCACATATTTCCATTCAGTAGTTTTCTAGCAGGAATGATAGGCCTCTGGATTCCTAGTGAGAATACCATGTGCTGTGATTATACTCACTTGAGGGTGGCCAGCTTTCTGAGGCTTTTCTTGAACTCTAACCCTTACATTCTTAAAACTTTCCCCTTGTGGAGCTGGAGAGAGATGCCTCAGTGGTTAAAAGCAATAGCTGTTCTTCTAGAGAATTTGGCTTCAGTGTCTAGCACCCACATGACACTCTGTCATAAACTCCAATTCCAGGGATCTGACACCCTCTTCGGGACTCTGGCACTACATGGGCTGTACAGACACACAAGGTAAACATTTATACATATAAAATAAAAAGAAATAAAATTTCAAAAAAATTTTTTTTAAATTTCCTCTTGGGACTGAGAGATGGCTCAGCAGTTATGAGCACCACAGGGGACCCAGGTTGAATTCCCAGCACCCATAATGTTGCTCACAACTATCTGTAACGCCAGTTCCAGGGGGTCTAATGCCATGCTCTGACTTCCTCAGGCACCAGACACATACCTGGTACCCAGATATACATGCAGGAAAAGCGCTCAAACACAGAAAATAAACATCAATCTTAAAAACAAACAAACAAAAATCTTGGACTTAATTGTTTTCTATTTGGTAGTTTCACATGTCTGTACAATGAATTTTAGTCATTTTCATGCATACCCCTGTTCATCATTCTCTCTTGTTCTGGGCCCTTCTCAGCCAGCCGCTCTGCTTCTTCCCTCACAGCTTCTTTCTGTGTGGCCCAGACTTTGATTAGAGTTTCTTGCCCGAGTGTGGGTGGGAGGTTGTTTATTTCAGAGGGAGGGCAGCTTCTCAGTGGCTACACCACTGAGGAAAAGAAAAACCATGAAACAGTTCATCAACCTGTGTGTGCCATTCTCATCCAGGGCTCGTGCTGAGCTCTGTTTGGTCCAGTGTAGGCAGATGTGCTGCTGATGTCCCTACATTCATAAAGCACATGTACCCCAAGCACAGGTAGGCGGGTTGGTTTTGTAAACTTGAGTAAACTAGAGTTACCTGGGAGTGGGATCCCCAAATGAGGAATTGCCTCTATGGGATTGGTCTGTGGACATACGTTTAGGGGGTTTGCTTGATTGATCATTGATCATGGGTGGGAGGATCCATTCTGGGCAGTGCTACCTTTGAGCCCATGGTCCTGGTTGGGATAAGAAAACAAGCAGAGGGAGCCCTGGAGGGCAAGCTAGTACCGCCTTCCTCCATGGTTCCCGACTCTTCCTGCTAGACTTCCTGCCCAATTCCTTAGTAATCAGGACATGAAATGAAAGTCAAATATATCTGTCTCCCCAAGATGCTTTTGTTCACAATTTTACTGCAGCAACAGAAAACAAGTGAGAACCACAAACATAGTGCAGTGGATGATAAGTCACCTTTGACGGCAGTCCCGTCATGAGATGTCATAGCCATCATGATGTTGTAGTGGAATGCATTTATGTATTTGTGGTGAGGCTGGTGCAAACAACCTAGTGTGCTTCAAGCCATATGAAGTACAACTCAGACTGTTACATACAGTCATAAGACTTGATAATGACAGAAAATGTCACTCCACTTACTGGCTTGTGCATTTGTTACATTTTTTTCACTGGTAGAGATCACAGGAAAGGTTTTTGTTGTACACAATTGCTGCCAGTCACTTTACATCCTGTTTTATGATCAATAACACTTGATCAACACATGCTGCCCAGATTTGTGCTCTGTCCTTTCTCTGAGGCACCTACTGCGGTTTTAAAAAAAAAAATCACTTAGCAATACATGTTTGAAAACTATTAAGATTTTGATTTTTTTTAGAGCATTGTGAAGATACCTTACATTCTCCTTTCCTCCAGCTTCTAGGAAAGCTTTGTGTCCAATGCAAACATTCTCTTTTTTTTGTCTAGTTTTGGTTGGTGTGTGTGATACGCATGCATGTGCCTTGGTGCGTGTGTAGAGGATGGAATTCATCTTTGGGAGGTAGTCTTCCTCTGCCTTTGCGTGGGTTCTGGGGATTGAATTCAAGTCACTGGGCTTGTGCATCCTTCACTGGCTGAGCCTTCTCACTGGCCTCTTGTTAAAAAATAAAAATTAAAAAAAAAATGGAGGTTTGATTCACATGCTGAAACTTTAATTTTGTGGCTTTTAGCGTATCCACAGATATTACAACCACCATCACGATAAAGTATCTGTGTCTATTCTAGACACATTAAATGAAATGATACACCGTGGTCTGCTACTTAACATATTTTCAAGGTTAATCCACATAGTGTACCTTTTAGTAGCAAAATAATATTCCACCACGTGGACATGTTACATTCTGTTTATAGCTGGTTAATGGATGGCATTTGGGTTTCTACTTTGGAGCTAATGAGAATCCATGTGTAAGCATTTGTGTGGATGGCTGTTTTCATTTCTCCTGGGTATATAAGCAGGACTAGAGTTCCTGAATCAAATCAATCTCTGTGTTCAATTTTTGGAGAAACTATTACATGTCACAAAAGCAGCCATGAGTGTGCCGAGTCACATTCCCAGCTGGAGCTGTCCTCACTGTGAAATGTCACAGTGGTCACCTGGGTGTGGGGTATAGCCCCACTATAGCTTGTCTTGCAGTTTCTGTATTACAAATGACATCTTCTAACGTCATTACTGGCTTCTGTTTTCAGTTTTGAGCTATAGGAAATCACCACAGGTTCCCGATACAAGTTCCTTGTCATATATGTGATTTGAAAAATAGTCCCTCTCTTGTGGGTTTATTGTACAAGACTGTCATCAATGCCAAACTGCCACCATCCTCAGAGTCCATCATCTGGGCCTGCTGACTTTTTACCTTCCCTCTTAGAAAGGGGGCAGAGAGGATCATGGGACCCTCCTGGAATCCAGCCACCCCTTACAACCAGCTGTAGTCATTCTGCCCTAATTGCAGATAACCTTCCGGTATTGGGGGAAGGGCTAGGGAGCCAGTGTAGCAGGATGAGGAGAGGGGTCTTCATCTACATAGCTAGGAGGAAGCCTTCATCCTTGCTGGCTGCAGAACTCCAGTGCAGATGCTTTAAGGTCACCCATCTCCTTCCCACAACCTCCCACCCATTACTCTGTAAGTAACCCCGATAAACTCATTGGTTACCCACCCTGGTGAACTGTGGTAGAACTGGCTGAATCACACCGTGGTTTGTTGTTAGGACCTTAGGTGGAGGCGTAGACCTTACATGCATTGCTCAAGGGAAGGCCTTTCAGAAGCAGAGCTTCTGTTCTTCAAGCATGAAAGTTTTAGTTTTGTTGAAATCCAGTTTGTTTGTTTGTTTGTTTCTGTTGCTAGCAGTTGTGGTGTTATACTGGAGAAACCACAGTCAGATCTCAGCTTGTGGCTCACTCCTTTCTTTTAATAATTTCACAGTGTTTAGCTGAGTGTAGTGGTTCATGACTCTAGTCTTAGCCTTGGGAGACTTGAGTTCAAGGCCAGCCTGGGCTACACAGGTGATTTCAAGAGCTAGATAGTGAGAATTTGTCTCAAAAGAAAAAAACAAAAATCAGGGCATGGTGGCATGCTTGTAATTCCAGTGCAGGAAGATCTTGGCATTTGGGCACTAATCAGTTAATCCCACTTGACAAGTTCCAGGCCACTGAGAGAGATGTTGGTTCCAGAAATAGGTGAGTGGGTCTGTGGCTGGAGCCCAGTGGTAGGTGTTTGCTTTGTTAACATGAAGTCCTAGGCTCAGCCCTCAGTACTGAAAAAGCAAAGCAAAGCAAAAAAAAAAAAAAGCAAACAGCACCTGAGAAATACTCTATGCTTTAGATTATATCTGCATCTACATGGACACACGTGACACACACACACTCATGCTCACATATACAAACTAGACAAACTAGGTTTAGCTTTTGCATTTATTCTATGATGTACTTTGAGTTAAGTAGCACATAATTAGTCCTACAACATCATTCCTTTGCACTAGACCAGGCCGTTGTCACGATTCTACTTTTTAAGAAGACATTTCCCTTTATTGAGTCCAACTGGTGCCACTGTGGAACAGCAACCATAAATGGATGAATTCTCTCTCTTTCCTTCTCATGTTTTTGTACAGTCTCACGATGCCACCCAGACTGTTGTAGAACTTGCAATGTAGCTCAGGCAAATTCACTATCCTCCTGGCTCTGCCTTCTCAGTGCTGCTATTTCTGGTGTGCACTATGAGTTTTCTGTCTTAACAATTGATCTTTATTTATAGGCATAGGATACCTTTCCATTGATAAGCTGTTTAAATATTTTAAAGTTTCAAATATCAAGTTTATTTTGCCTCTTTAATTTCTCTCAATTATATCTTGGAGTTTTTAATGCTATAAACCTTGCATCTTTTATTATTTATTGTCTATCTCTATAAAAGGACATCATGACCATGGCAACTCTTATAAAAGAAAACATTTAATTGGGGGTTTGCTTACAGTTTCAGAGGTCAGTGCAGTCATGGCAGGGAGCATGGTGGCCTGTAGACACACATGGTGCTAGAGCAATGGCAGAGAGCTACATCCTGGACCTCAGGCCAAGAGAGAGACACTGGGCTTGGCATGAGCTTTTAAAGCTCTCAACCTACACCTCCAGTGACTCACCTCTTAGTCCTTCTAATCCTTTCAAATAGTGCCAATCCTCGGTCACTAAGCATTCAACTATATGAGCTTATGGGACCATTCTTATTCAAACCACCACATTAAATCTTCTAATACTATTGAAAATAGAGAGCTGTAGGGGAAAAGCAGCCACTACACCAACCTGATAATCTAAGATCAATCCCTACATCCTAAGTAAAGAGGATGAAGAGAGTGCCTACTCTATAACATTGTCCTCTGATGTTCACATGGGCATTGTGGTACACACAGGTCCATACTCACATATCATGAGTACATACCTACACAATAAAAACATAAAACTCATAAAAAGTTTAAAAAGAAAATAGATTTTTAAGAATTTTACTTTTAGATTTTCTTCCTGGCTAGTAAATAGAACTGACATAAATTTCTGTATGTTGCTTCCATGTCCCTTTGCCTACTGTGTTTACTATGTCTCTGTGTGTATCACACACACACAACATCACACTGTAAGTACTAATGTCTCTGCTTCTCCACTTACACTCTGAACGCATTCCATTTCCTCTTCTTCAATGCATTTGTTGAATCTTCCACAGTGCTGAGAAGGGGAACCTCTTTTTGTCTGTGGTTTCAGAGAAGATGTTTGTCCCATTATGCATGATGGCATGATGACCCATTGTGAAGTGCTACATTGTAATTTTCTCATTTAAAAAAAAAAGACGAATTTAGGGGGCTGGAGAGATAGCTCAGAGATTAAGAACAGTGACTGTTCTTCCAGAGGTTCTGAGTTCGGTTCCCAGCAACCACATGGTGGCTCACAACCATCTATAATCATATATGATACTCTCTTCTTATACTGTATGCATAATAAGTAAATCTATTTTTTAAAAAAGATGAATTTATTTTTATTTTATGTGTGCAGGTGTTTTGCCTGCTTGCATGTCTGTGCAGCATGTGTGTGCAATGCCCACATGAAGGCCAGGAGAAAGTGTTGGATCCCTTGGAACTGGAGTTATAGATTCCACGAGCAGCCAAGCGGTCATGAGAACCAAACCTAGGTCTTTTGCCAGCAAGGGCTTCTAATCATGTCTCCAGCTCCTCTTTTGGATCAAACAAATGCTTGGCTTCTTTTCTAGATTCTGTCTTTTTCATTGCATGGATCTGACTCTTGCCCCTTTATCCCAGCCCCTTTGGATAATTTTTTTTTCATTGGGATGCCAGAGGCTATTTGTTTTCTTCATATGCTTTGATGCTGGAGCTAAGGAACTGCATTGCAGCTCTTTCTTTCTTTCTGGGCTTCTGAGACTTCGGGTTCTATGATAGATAAGCAGACGCGAGGCTTTGTGGTATAGTGTGAATGATAAGCTTGGGGGGGAAGTGGATTCTTTTCTACGAGTAAGAAGGGTTCTTTGTGCTCTTGTAGGCCTTGGTTGGATAATGACTTAGGGACAAGTGGCCTGAGTCATGGCTGGAGGTTCTGGAAACATGAGAAATGTTTTCAGAGTCCCCTCATACATGTTTCAGGGAGCAAACTCCTTATCTATTTTGAAAAATAGGTGTTATGTCATCTGTATTTGAAAAGTATGATTGTTTGGCCCCTGTACATGTTTCTTGGGCGTTGTTCTAAGTTGTTGGATCAGAGATTAAGAGGTAGACGAGTTGGAAGGTTTTTCCTCTCCAACTTTCCAAGATGAGCAGGGAGGGTTGTTCCTTGATCAGAAGAATGGCTAGGCCTCTAGTCCTCACATTTATCTGTCATTCAGAGGGAGAATAGAGAAGCCCTGGCTTGTCCTTTGCCACAATATGAGTTGAAGAGACATATCACTTCGGCTTAGATGAAGTTCCTTGTTCAAGACCTAGTCACAGGCTAAAACTAACCTTCTCCAGGACCTGAGCAAATTGATAGGATGGTCCTGGAAAACCACTGGATTGTTTCCTGGAGAAGGTCAACTAACAGGCTTTTCTGGGACAGAGCAAGACTGGATGCTGTGCAGGCAATGCGGGTGTGTTGTTGAGTGAAAATATTTGGAGAGGAGCAGCAGCTAAAGAAAAACAAAACAGAAAATGTGGCACACACCCACAAGTAAGATGATTTAGTGCCAGCCCAAGTATTCATGCACCAACCCAGCCTCTGGAATGGGGTAGAGAGAACCAGCATGTGTCTCTTCTCCGGGAACTGTGACTGAGGGAGTCTGCATCACATTTGCCTCAGGTGTGAGAAATCATGCCCGAGCTGAATGGAGAAGAAACTGACACCCGGTCGTTGACAATCACAGTTGGGATCTGGCAAAACCTCTTCACGGATGCATCCTCCATTCTGGTAGAATGGAGGAGGGGTTTTGAAGCTAGACCGGGTTCAACTCTCAGCTGCATGACCACGAACAAATTGTTCCATATCCAGCATCTCTGTGGCTTCATTTGTGAAGCAGAGAGGTGAGTCTTTGTCTCCAAGGGTCATGACAAAATTCACACAGAGCCGATGAGTTACGTCCAGCATGCTCCCCCTTCATCTTCCAGGAAGGATGGACTCCTGTACCCGAGGCAAAATTAAGCTTCAACTGCAATGTGTGCCATGGGTGAGTCTGGAGCCATTCCCTCATATGTGGTGGAAGACACAGGACCAGAGTTTATGAAGCACCGAGGGTTGGGAGATGGGCTTGGAGCCCAAGCCCCATGGCTGACTGGGCCCCCTCCCTCTGCAGGCCTTACATCCCTCCAGGATAAGAGCAGGATGCTCAGTCCTGGGCCTGTTACAGCTTCATGGTTGGTGTGTGCTGACCCCATACTTCCTCTGCACAGAAGATGTGCTGTTTCTTGTTTCCTTGGCATGTGTTTCTTCCACACCCACATCCCGAAATATTTTCCTGTGTTAATGTATCTGGCTAAGAAGTTCTGCGGTGAGGAATACCAAACAGGAAATGAAATGGCTGTCATAGCCGCCGTGCATAAGTCTTGTTTTTTAATGGCTTTCAGCAGCATAGGCCACCTTCTCTGCCTGGCTGGGTAGTAATTGCAGGGGTGAAAGGAAGCCCATTTTTAGAAGGGAACATTCTTCTCCAAGTTCAAAGTTCACTGGAGGTTAGAGATTAAAACTAGCCGCAGTGATCATGGTCGAAGGCTCTTTCCTTCTGTGCGCATGATTCCTGCTGTCCAGACTGTATCTCCTGCCCCATTTCTAGCTAATTCTGAAATAGGATCAATTCTAGTACCACTCATTCAGACCTTCCTCATTTCCTGGTCTAGGATGGTTTGTTGGTTCTTCTAGAACTTTCCTTAAATTTACTCATTTTGTTTTGCAATGAAATACTCATTTGTATCTGTTATGGTCTGCACAGGCTGGTGTGGTTAAACACTTGGTCCTCAGCTTATGGCACCATTTTGGTTCAGTCAGAAGTTTCTGGCCTGTACAGCCCGAGGTCCAAACCTGCAGTCCTACAGCTGCTTAGTCCCAAATAATCACACAAGTCTTAGACTAATTATAAGCTGTTTGGCTTAAGGCTCAGGCTTATTACTTGCTAGCTCTTTTAGCTCAGTCCATTTTCATTAATCTGTATATTGCCACATGGCTCGTGGCTTATCTGTGCTTTTACATCTTGCTTCTTGAGTGGCTAGATCAAGTCTGCTTTGACTCCACCCTCCTCCCTTATCTGTGCTTGGAATTCCCACCTGCCTGTAAGCTGCTTTGCTATAGGCCAAAGCAGTTCCTTTATTATCCAATGATAATTCACAGTATACAGAAAGACTTCCCACTTCATTTTGTATCTGGTATCTGCTGGTAGAGATGGCTGCCTGGTGGAAGACCCTGAGAGCTGTACTAATCTCTACTCTCTATGCGGCTTGGTCCAGCAGGATTTGAGGAGTCTGCTGCCATGAATCCTACCTTGTCTTCTCTGCCATGCTGGACTAAAGTTCTCTGAGACTGTGAGCCCCAAGGCTTTCTTTTCCCTTAGGTTATTTCTGTTGGGTGCTATGTTATATCTGTGAGAAAAGTAACTACCCTAGTGTAACTTCTTGGTACCTGTCTCCCCAGCTTCCTGCAGCTGGATAGGATGCATGATGGAGGGCTAGGCCCATGTCTGACTCAGTGACTATCGTGGTGCTGAATATAAGCATAGTTCTTGTCTGTTGAGTGGATGGGTGATCTCTTATCTCCTTCACAGCCCTGGAAGTCTGGATATGACAGTCCATTGGGTGCTTGCTCCTCATGGGACCACTCTGCTAACCCAGGTTTCACAGACCCTTCTCAATATCCTACCGGAGCATAGAAGACATTGATCCAGAGCCAGCACCTGTATCGGATCTGTGACAGTCCCTTCTACAGTTACTGCTCATTCATGGGGGTGGGGGAGGTGGGGAGGTGGGGATGAAGACTGAGAGGCCATGGAGGCCCAAAGAAATGAATTCCTAGGGTTGGAATTTCAGGGCTTTAAGTGGCAATGAAGAAAGTATTGCTGACCTCAACAGTGTTTATACTTTCTTATAGAATAGAGATTCTAAAGTAGTCGGCCCCACTTTTTAAGCCTCATTGTGTATAGAATATTATGCAGTGTGTGTGTGTGAGTGTGTAAAACACACATGCCTATACATGCACAATTATCCCCCTGTGCCATGTATTTCTATATTACAAATTTAAGCAAATAAAGGAACGGGACACCAGGATATGGACTGAGTCAGAAGATCTAAGGCTCGAGGAACCATTGTAGCAGCTCCCTGGGCCGGCCCAGGGGGTGGTGACAGTGCCCAGTACTGGCACTGTAGCTACCCTGCCTCTTGCAGGCTTGCCTTTGCTTGTCACCTCACCAAACAGAATTAAATTTATAAGTAGGGTTTTGCACATCACATGGGAAGGGCCCTTTTCCACGTGCACCCTGGAAGTCTGTGACCTGTTGTCCTAGGCCAGAAGCCAAAGTGTGTTCTGGAACCAGAAAAGTCAGGGCTTGGCTGTGGATTCTGAGCCAAAGGAAGCCCCCACCCAGTCAAAAACAGGTTTGGAAAGGGGAGGGCCAGAGTGTGACCCTTCTGTCGTCATGGATGTTTTAAGAGTGAGGGCAGGAGTTGCGGAAAGGAGACCTTGGGAGTCCAAGTGGGGAATGTCACCAGCAATCATCAGCCATCCTAGGAGAGAGCCAATATGAGAGGCCCTTTCTGCTCAGGACATCGGGAGTGCAGAGAAAGTTCCTGGGCTAGCTCAGACAGCTACAAGAGGGCAGAGAAAGTTCCTGGGCTAGCTCAGACAGCTACAAGAGGGCAGAGAAAGATCCTGGGATAGCTCAGACAGCTACAAGAGGGTAGAGAAAGATCCTGGGATAGCTCAGACAGCTACAAGAGGGCAGAGAAAGATCCTGGGATAGCTCAGACAGCTACAAGAGGGCAGAGAAAGTTCCTGGGCTAGCTCAGACAGCTACAAGAGGGCAGAGAAAGATCCTGGGCTAGCTCAGATAGCTGGGGAAGAATTTTAGATTTACTCAGTGAAGTTTCTGAAACATAAACAGGTGCAAAGAAAAAAAATGTCAACACACCCTTAAAAGGAAAGAAAAATCAAATAGGGTTAGTATTTATTTGAGAATAGCTGGGCTGCAGTGGGAACAGAGCCCAGCAGCGCGAGAGTCCTCCCTCATAATACCTTTGGCCATGCGAGAGGAGGGTGAGGAAAAGGGAAGTCTGTATGGACAGAGGGAGAAGGCTCACACCGGGTATTTTGAAATGATTATCGTTGGCTGCAGTGACTAATAACAAGAGTGACAGGGTCTGAGGTTACACAGACAGTTTCTGGGCAGTTCTTTGGGTACAAAGTTGTGGTGGCCTTTGTGCATGCCCCTCTGAAAAAATCTTTGGTGATAGTCACTCCAGCCATCTTGTAGAGGAACTTTTCTATCAGTCAGCTTTATTTACCCCCCCCCCCGCCACCCCGGTAATAATAATAATAATGGCACAAAATGTTTATTTTATTCTGACAACTTTCAGATTTTGTTCACAAAAGTGGAATGGAGTCCAGGATCATTCTGGAAGGTGGACTGGCTATACCTTTTCTGAATACGCTAAGAATAAGGCATCTATCAGACGTTGCATCTTTTAAGCAAAATATCCAAAACCAAACATTAGCAAAAACACCAAAATAGAACATCAACAATAAATACACACACCTCAAAACCAAGCAAACAAACAGGACTGTGGGGAGCTGAACTCCACAGATTCAACACAGGAACCAGTGCAATCTCAGGGGATCTGGGCTGACCTAGCTATTAACTGTGTCCTGAAGGACATTCATTTGCCAGTTGCTTGGGTGCCGATAAGAAAGGTTGTCTAGGGCAAAAGACCAGGGAGCCTCAAGCAGGAGAAGATAAACAATTCAGGAAGGAGGTCACCTTGACGAGAGGAAGTCTATTGTGCTAAGTTTAGAGAGGCCAGAGAGGTTATAAAACAGGTCAAGCTTGGCCCCAGGAGACCCCAGGTCCTAGGGAAAATGAAAGCTGAGTCCTTTGAGTTGAAGACAAGAAGTCTTGTCAGAGAAAGTGAAGAAATGGCTTCTTCAGCAGCAGGCTGCTAGTCCAGTGGAGTCAGCCACGCCCAGCCAAACTACACAACTGTCACTGAGGAGCCTGGCTTCAGAACTGGCAGCTTTGACGCCTGTGAGCTCTGTGGTTTTGTCTGGACGGGTCTCAAATCCAGAGCCCATCCTGGTTATGCTAAGGTCTGTTCTGAAAGACAAAACTGTGTTCTCAGTGAGAACAAAAAGCCTGTCCTCACTGTCTTCCTTGTCTAAAAGGTCAGATTAGCATTTCCTCCAGATAACCAGGACTGCTCCAGACAACTGCTGCTTTATTTCTTTTACGACGGCAGACACCTGGCTCATTTCTTCCCTTGGTGTCAAGGCTCTTGATTTCTGGTGCTTTTGGTTGCAAAATCCAGAAGAGACACAGAACGGAGGGGCTAGGAACTAAAACCCTTCTTCCGAAGGGCTGTCCTGCAGCCTGCATAGAAGACCTGTGACAATTTAAAACCACTCAGTGTCAGTCACTTTCCTTATTGCCAAGGAATGGAGCAAGAGACCGGAGTTAGTGACAGCATGGCCATCCAGGTTAGACACACTTAAGTAACTAGATGGACGTTAGCAGGTCAGGAAGCTGTGAGGGTGAATCCTCTTTCTTCACAATCAGCTTTCCCCACAGGGAAGGTTTAAATACCAGGAGGAAAGCTGGAGGTTTCATGGCTTTGTTGAGACCCATGAAGGGGAAGCCACTCCTAGTGGAGAGAATGGGAGCATGACCCTTGAGATGAAACATCACATACAGTTAGCTTCAAGAGTTAATCAAGCTGGGGGCCTTTCAGTCACTGGACCAGGCTGCTCCCCATGAAGGTTGATTTACCTGAAGACAGCTGAGAGGGTGGGAAGAATAATATCTCCTCAATGAAACAATGTACTATTACTGTCTAGGGGTCTTGAGCTAGGTCTTTTTTTTTTTTTTTTCTCCTCTGCCAGTTAAAGAATTAAAAGGCAGGCAATGAGGGAAATCTTAAGATACATCAGAGAGACAACATCCATGGGCAAAGAAAGGCTTTTATTAGGAATGAAGAGATGCGCGCGCACACACACACACACACACACACACACACACACACACACACACACACACCAAGACAAGACCCTATGCCAATGGCTCTCAACATGAGGGTTACCTAAGACCATCAGAAAACAAAGACATTACATTATGATTCTTAACAGTAACTGTAGGCACCACAGAGTTAGCTCAGGACACCCCAAGACCAAGTTCTCAGCGCAAAGGAGATTGATCTGTCCCAGAGGGACAGAGGGTGGGAATAAGAGACAAAGACGGAGAATGAGGGAGGAGGGGGAAGGACGAGAGGAAGGAGACAAGAGGGGCAAAGGAAAGGGGGGAGGGGCGTTTGTCCCCAGGGCACGGAGGATGCCTCGGGATAGAGAGCAGACAGACGTGCCCATAGAAAAATGGCAGTTTATAAAGGTACACGGGGAAATCCTGGGTTAAATGAGGTGTTTAATTTTAATTGGGCATGATAATTAGGTGAACCAAAGGGGGCTTTTGACGGCTGGACTTCAATAGTTTGATAGCTGGACCTTGGTGGTCAGCCTCAGAAGGAGGAAGTGGTCAAATAAGGGAAGAGGCCTTGGTGACTAGCTTTAGGAATGTAATCTAATGGGTTTCTTTTTTTTTTTTTTTGCAAGGCAGAGGGAATGAGGGAGAAGGGCAAGGCCTACCCAAGCATTGCTTGCCACACTCAAGCTGGCCAGAGTCCCTTCAGTAAAAAAAAAAAAAAAAAAAAAAAAATCACAGTTATAAAGTGGCGACAAGAATAATATTAAGGGTGGGGTCACCACAACATCAGGAAGGTTGAGAATCACTGCCCATGCAAAGTAGAGGTGAGACTCTGGAAGCAGGAGACTAGTTTCTCCTTGAAGGTTTTTGGTTGGGTGGTTTGGTAGGTTGGTTGTTTTGTTTCTTTGGGTTTTTGAGATAAGGTTTCTCTGTGTAGTCAAGGCCAGCCTTGAACTCACAAAGATCCACCCGCTTCTGCCTCCTGAGTGCTGGATTGAAAGCATGAGCTCTCACCAGCCAGCAAGGTTGGTAGTTTTCAGGGGCCTGAGGAGTAGCTTCCTCCCTCCGGCTTAAAACACAGTCAGTTAAAACACAGGCATGTAGGCTTATAGGCCCACAGGTTTGGGGTAAACACTGTAGTCTGGCCTTGACAGTTCCACAGAGAGAGGGCCCTGTTGGTAGGAGGAAAAGCCTGCCAGGTTCCCTCAGGTTAGGAGGGTAAGGAAGAAGTCAGCCATCTTGAAAGTATCGTAGAGCTTAAAATCTAGTCACAGGCTCACTTACTATCTGTCTCTCTCAGGGAGTCTAACTCCTGGTCCCTCAGCTCCACACCCAGAAACCCCTCAGCCAGGTCCTCAGTTGCTCTTAGATCTTCACTGCTAGGCCTGCCTGGCTTTCTGAGTTCTAGTCAGCTTATTCTCCCCCTTCCCGTCTGATCCCATCTTTGGAGACTGATCAAAACCCTAAGATTACTTGTTATAACCATCTAACTGTCTCACTCTCGGCCCCAGACACTGAATTTAGGAACTCAGAAGGTTAAACTCAAAACCCAAAACCCTTCTTCCTACAGCTGCCAAGACATGCAGCTTGCCCACTGCCAGGTCATCCAGAAGGAAAGAAAAGGGACAGGCGACTTCCGGTTCAGCTCTTTATTATGATGGAAAACCTCCAGAGGGAGTCTATAAGAATCTCAGAGCTTGGGGACCACTTACAAGCTGAGTTAGGTATAGGGAAGAAGGGGTGTGTGTCTGTGTATGTAAAAAGTTCCCATTTTGGATGGGTCACCAGCAGTGAACACAGGCAGGTGAGGAGTAAGCCAAAGAATGCCGGGTAACTCCTAAGTCATCCTCAGGGGGTCTGCAGGGGGTGCTGTTAGGAAAACAAGTCTGGAATGTTAATCACCATTTAACCAAAATGGAGAAACTTTCCAGAATTTCTGGGCATATTTAACACCGTAATAGTTTCATTTTTTTTTTAAAGACAGGATCTCACTATGTAGCCTTGGCTGACCTGGTTACCTAGAACAGGGTGGTCCTAAACTCACACACATACACCTGTCTCTGTCTCCCTAGTACTGGGACTAAAGCTGGTCACTACCACACGTGGCCTGAATACTTCTACAAATGAGCTGAACAATCATCCACTGAAAGAAACCCCATTCCCTGCCAACTGGCAGGGGGAGCGGTGAACTTGGCTTGCATTTAACCCCGGCCTTTAAGGGTTTCTTTTAAAGAAAGAATCTATTCTTTTGGGTGTTTTACTTGTTTGCTTGTCTGGGCACCACAAGTACCTGGTGCCAAAGAAAGAGAGTGTCAGATCTCTTGGAACAGACATTACAGAGCCACCAGGAAGGTGCTGGGAATCGAACCCAGGTCCCCTGCAAGAATAGCCAGTGCTCTTAACTGCTGAGCCATTTCTAATGGATGCTGGGAAGCCCTTTCCGAGGACAGGAGCCATCCCTGCAAGAGTATGGGGTTTTTGTTTTGGTTTGTTTTGTTTGTTTTCTGTACTGTGGCGGTTCCTCCCAGGGTTCTGTTCTACTCCACGGGCCTCTTACTGTGGCACTTGGGCAGACTGGATGACAGCTCCTCACTGGACCTGGATAGAGGTTAGTCACCTTTCTAGGCAGAACAGGAAGAGGTGACTGTCACATGAAATGCCTGTTATAGAAATGTCTGTCACGGAAGCTTCAAAAGTGACTCTGGAGTTTCTGAGGACAAAGACATTCTGTTCTGGGACTCCGACAAATCTAGCATTTAGGAGGTGTGAAGTCACTTTCAGAGGGCTACTTGCAAGGGATGTTTATGCGGATGTGGCAGCAGAAGGATGCCCTACAGTCTGGAAAGCCATGCTCTGGAGAGCTCTTGAGAGTGAGACTCAAGTGCAATTGTCCTGTGCGCACAGCATTCGACACAGGTGACTCATTTGTTCTCTGAGCGGCTCCACTAGGTCGGCTGCTGTCATCCCCAGTGTGCAGACAGGAAGGACTGCAGTCATGATGGATGCAGAGGCAGGGCTGGGCCCCACTCTGTTATGCCAGATGCACCACAAGGAAAGATCTCCTTTCCAGTCAAAGCTTCCTGCCATTCAAGGCTCAGAAGTTGATTTCCTTGGGATTTTGATCCAATGGAAATCTCATAAATGTTGCCCCCCTCCCCTATAATGAAGCTCAGCTTTTCCTCATCATCTTGCTACAACCTGATGCAACCTTGGTCAGTGTTGCTATGGTTACCTTAGCGGGCCAGGGAGGGAGTTGATGAATAAAGCCCCCGGGTTCCCTTTGGCTTCCAGGTTTCTGAGCGAGGAATCACAAACCCAGAAAGGTAAGCAGGGGGTGTACTCACTCATTAGTGGACTCTAAACAAAAAGCAAAGCACACCCAAGCTACAAACCACAACCACTGAATAGCTTGGGGTCTGAAGCACCTTGGACCAGCACCTTGGAGCCCACTCCCTCCAGAGGAACACCTGACGCAGTCTTGATACTGGGATGAGGAAATCGCACTTTCCTGGAGTGGATGTTGAACTAAGCCACCTTGGGACCTCCTGTCCTTTCTGGGGAGGAGATGAGGAGATGGGGAGGAGAGAGAGTGACCGGGAGGAGTCGGGATGGGGAAGGGAGTCTGAACAAGGGGATACATGGATAAAAAATGAGACTTTATTCAAAAATTAAAAAAGATATATAAATGAATAAATAAATAAATGGATATAGTTAAAAAAGAAAAAGAGAAAAGAAAGGAATGTGTAAAACTTATTTTTTTTAGACTTTAAGCAGTAAAGATATTTAATTGGGAAGCTACCTAGCTTGGTTCCGGGACAACTAGGTATACTGGGAATGAAATTCTTGTTTGTCTAAATGTAGTCCAGGCTGGGTTTGGATTTGCTATGTAGCTAAGGATGACCTTGAATTTCTGACCCTCCTGCCTCTAACTCCCAAGGGCTGGGATTGCCAGTATATACCACCACACAGTTTATATCGTGTTGAGGATCCAACACAGGACTTTCATGCATGCTAGGAAAGCATTCCATCAACTGACTGAGCTATAAACCAGCCCTGAGCATGAGACTAATGGCAACAGAAACACTGGCCGCCCCTCTCCTCTCTTCTTTGCCCTCAGAGTCTCCTGCATATCATCCGTCACGTGCCCTTTTATCCCAGGGGCAGCTTTGCACACTGTCTCCTCTACTGGACCATGAGCTGTTGGAAGCTATGGCTGCTGCCCCCAGGAATGTGTGGTAGATACAACCTGACTGACCTGAGTTGAAATGATTTCAAGTTAGAAGCAGTTGTGTGTGCTTTTTGACCTGTCTTGGCACAAATTGTGCCCTTAAAAATCCTTCAGTTGGAAAAAAAAAATCAGTGCCTCTTCTATTTTAAAATTACCTTGGAGTAATAAGAAAGCTGGAATTGGAACCTGAGAACTGATTGAAATCCTGGCCCAGTTGTTTCTAGTTGGAGATTTGGCTCAAGTCTTTAACCCATATTGGAACTTGAGTTTGTGGCTTAAATATCATAAGCAACCTAAAACTTATTGAGAGAAATGAAGTCATATAGAACTCGTCCATAAAGAAAAACAAGAAAAAGAGTTTGTGTTATTGAAAAAAAATTGTATTGAGTAAGTTTAGTTAACATACAGACCTCTGGTATGGCCTTGAGTTTTGAATGCTATCAATCCTCCAGAAAGCCCATTTAGGGGTTCCCTTCATGGTCAAAACCCTTTAAAGGTAACTCCATACTGGATATTCCTATTTATAGACTGGAGAGGGCCTAAAATAATCTTCCTGTTTGGGCTCTCTCCAGTGCCCTCTTCCCCAGACTTCTGGTCTGAAAGGCCTGATAGGGTGTCCGTCCCAGGAAAAGTTGCACTGGTACCTGATGGCTGCAAGGCCAGTCCTAGGTCATCCAGCCTCTGGAGGAATTGCAGGCTCAGCTCCTCCCCTCCAGGCTGGTTGTACCCTTTCTGCCTTTGTCACTGCATTTGAGGACCTTACCTCATCTGCCTCAAGGGTCTTCTGTTCTAGCCTGTGGGTTCACTAAAGACACTGGCCTCTCTCATCCATTCCCATGTCAAGATCCCTGGCACACAGTAAGTGCTCAAGAAACCCAACTGAGTTATAGACTTGAGTATGAGACAGGATACAAACTCCAAGTATTACATTTATGGCCCGAATCACTCATCTAATAACTCACAATTGCCTTCGGCTTCAGTGGAAGTCATTCCAAGTATACGGACATAGCCTTTTGACTGTGCACGTACTAATACTATAAAAGAAAAACAACCAAAAGTCAGGAGGCTGAAGGTACAGGCCAGCATTGCACAACCTAGATTGGAAGGGGACGCACCAATGTGCCGTGACACGAATTCGCTTCATGTTTTAGTGATGAAAGGACAAACTCCCTGGAGGTGAGTCTCTGAGCCAACAGGTGTGAGCGAGCCTCTCACAGCTCCTCTATGACAAAGTTCGCTCCAGACATCTGGAGTCTCCCTTCCTGTGTGGCTGGTAATGCAGCTGCCTCCAGCATCAATCAGTCCGGGTTAGTCCTTGGTGGGCTCATGGGAGTCTTCTCAGTTCTCTTCACGAGTCAACTGGTGACATGTCACTGTGTTGATGCCTCATTGGGTCACCATGGTCTGAGCAAAGCCCTTCCATGCTTCTTGCCTTGTCTGTAGACAGACTTTTAAAGAACCATCTCATTGAGTGAAGCTCATGTTCCTTAGACTTCGCCCCGTGTATGGGTCTGTTCTCTAGTGTGGTCACAGGGCTTGACCCCCATCACTACTGACCCCAGAACACTCATCACTCCTACAGACACTCATACCCACCAGTGCTCACCTCTTCTCCCTCCCAGTCCCTGGCTGCCCCTCTGGATCCTTCCATCCTGCGCATTGCAGCATGTGGCCTCTTGCGTCTAGCTACTTTTACTGGCACAGTGTTTTTAAGGTTCATTCATGAATCTATATCAGTACCTCACTTCTCCTTTAGGGCCAAATAATATTTCAGCATGTGTATTTGGTTTGTTCATGTACCCATTCATGGCTATTTCAATTGTTTCTTCTTCTGGAAAATTTCAACAATACTATTGTATACAGTTGTGTGAGCAGATATTTTTAGTTACTTTATGAGTAGAATTCCTAGGCATTTATCATTTAAGAAGTTTTAATTTCTCTACCACTTCTCAAGTCTCCCTACTGATCATATAGTTTGTGTCTGTTATCAGACATTTTCTATTCCGGAGTTCTAGAGCAGTCACATATATCTAGCAGAGACCTACATAAATGAGGGAACCTGCTCTCAAAAAGCCAGCCTCAGTGTATTCACAACTGTGTGTGGAAACCATGTGGAGACCTGGGAGGAAATTATGCCAGACCAGGAAGAACCATGCTTCCCAGGTATCATTTAAAGGACTCTTCCCTTTTCCCACATCTTCTCCAGGATCTCTCTCTCCTTTCTTCTTTCCTGGCACTACCTTCTTATCTCACCTCCTCCTCTTCAGGGATCTTCCAGCCCTCTCCCAAATTTGGGGTCTTTCTGCTTTTTTCTTTTTTTTTCCTTTTTCTTTTTTTCCTTGAAGCATAATCTTCCTCTGGACCTGCTGTCCTTAAAAGAGAGCACGAGGCGGTTACAGAGAGTCAGGAGGTGTCCTGGTAGACATTCAGATCATGACTGTTTTCTGCCTTTTAAGTATCTGAAACATCCTCCACAGTCTAAATAAACATCCCATGCATCCATATCAGATTGAACCAACCGTTCTTGGAAATGCATTAGGAACACTGAATTTACCGGAAGGAGGCACAAGTTAGTTAAAAAAATAAAGAGTTGTGATGGCAGCTAGCATTTTCACCCCTCAAAGAGTCCAAACCTGTACACTCTCTTAGTACTTGGGATGCAGACACTAGGTTGGATCTAGAGTCCGAGGCCAGCCTGGGCTACATAGTGCATTTCAGGCCAATTTGGGCTACAAAACAAAACCTGTCTCAAACAAACAAAAACCCCCAAACTGAAACCAAACCCCAGGCGATTTAGCTGGTGTTGTAGACGCTGCTCTGCCCTGTGCAGCCAGCAGATACCAGCAGCTGTTCCTATCCCTGCCACAGATGTTTCTGGGTTCTCGCTAGGGGTGAGGGTGGGGGGGCTTGTTTCTCGTTAAAGTTCCCAGACACCTGCACTTTTGCATGTTCTCGTTCAGACCACAGCATTTCTCATTCTAATGATTCACCATTTTTGTTTTTCAGGAATATTTACAACTTCAAACTGGCCTGAAGGCCTTCCTCACAGTGGAACCAATCTTGGAAGGGTTTCTGGTTCTGTAGACATGTGAGCCACGGTTTAGGGGTCCTGCTTCTCAGAGGTGAGATTTCCATTTTCCTCCACTGGATTACTATGGTTCGACTCTGTTGGATGTCTCCATGTGGCAGGCAGCACACTAAACATCTTTATATTTTACCTCAGGGATCCATGTGATTGTTCTAGGAGTTAGCCACTGTGCTGACCCCGTTTAGCCTGGAGGGGCTTGAGGAATTAAACAGTTTGTTCAAGGCCATGTGGTGACTGAGTAGACAGCGTTCTCTCAGGTCTTTCAGACTCCAGAGTTCCATTCTCTTGGCCACTGTGTTTTGCAGCAGAAGGCGAAACTCCTGACTTGCTCAGCCACCTGTGTAACAATAAAAAGCTAAGAAGCAATTCCACATTCTGTGGCCTCTGGGAGGCCCCAGTGGTGTGGTGGGGCCGGTCCAGGTTCCTGTTGAAGGGGCCGGTCCGCTTTGAAAGTAGATTTGGAGGAATGGAAGAAGAAGGATGTCAGACTGCATTTAGCATATTCTTAATTCTTTTCTTAATGTGTGTGGACATTTGCCTGCACGAATGTCTGTGTGCCACATGCATGCAGTGCCTGTGGAGACCACAGGGAGGCGCTGGATCCTCTGGGACTGAATTATAGACAGTTGTGAGTCAGTCCTTATGTGTGCTGGGAATGTGTCCTAGGTCCTCTGGAAGAGCAGTCAGCGCTCTTAGCTGCTGAGACAACTTGAGCTACACATTTAACACATTCTTTTTTTTTTTTTAAAGATTTATTTATTTATTATGTATTCAGTATACAGAAGAGGGTACCAGAAGTCATCATAGATGGTTATGAGCCACCCTGCTGGGAATTGAACTGGGCACCTCTGAAAGAACAGTCAGTGTTCTTAACCCCTGAGTCATCTCTCCAGCCCTCATTTAGCACATTCTAATGCCGTGGATGAATGTTTTGTTTTTTAGTGGTTCAATAATGTTCTTTGCAATAACAGCAGAATCTTCACATTTTTTATTTAGAAGCAATTTAACAGTGTATAGATCAGTTCCCACCTCCAGAAAGAGAAGTGACTCTGGGGGTCTGTTTCCTCCCTCTGTGACAGCATTGGGGGTGCAGAGCAGGTGGACAAGGGAGAGGTTCATTGTGGACTAGTTTTAGAGTTAGAGTAAGGCTTCAGCCTCCAGTATTTCAAGGATAGAAGAAAACCAAGGGTGTCGGCTATTCCCAGGGACCATATTTATTACCGCTGACCTGTCTAGACCAGCTTGGCTCCAAGATTTCCTGTGGAGGACATTGGTAGGAGCCATGCCTAGTGATTGTCTCTTGAGGCTTTGAGTTTTGGTTCTCAGCAGAGATGTTGAGAAAGTAACTCAGAATAGGAGCTGTCTATAAGAACCTGCCCTTTGTACATCATTTTTCTGATCCATGTTAACACTTTGCTTTTTTTCAGTCATTACTGGCTGTGTAGACCGACTTTTGCCTCCTGTAGTCACACATTTCCTCATGTAACTATGCAGTTCTTTGCTTACGTCCCTTGATTATGCATCTGCTGTGCGGCTTGTTTCAGCCACTGGCCTAAAACAGACATGCAAGCAAAGACCTGACATAGTAATGCACAATTAGGTTTGCTTTGTCGTGGTCTTTCCAGCATACTCCAGGCTAGCCCACTGACCTAAAGAGAGCAAGAGATACATGGAGCAGGTCAGAGTGCAGTAGGGCACAGTCAATCTGCTTTAGATTGTGTCCACTATATAAATAAATGAGCCACTATATAAATAAATGATCAAAATGCGTACATATTCCTGTGAGCCTCATTACAATAACTGACTGCTAGACCAGAATGTTTCCTTGACTGCACTCCAGTGTTCTCTTTGCTTGAAGTTGTGAGTCAAAGGATTTCCAAAACCTTGGTTGGAATTTATGTTTGAGTCTATATGTTTTCAACTGCAGAAGGCCCCCTCCAAGTCTTGAGGCTGAGGGTGGGAGCTGTGGTGAGTCCACAGAGGAAGCAGTTAGGAGATAAGAATCGTTGTGGGACAGAATCTGTTACTGAAGAAATAGGTAGTTGTGAAATGAGCAACTCTGGTCTTTGGGTTAGATCTTCTGGGTGTTCAGCTCTTGGGGGATACACCAGGACCATGTGGGCAGGGCTTTTAGGATGTGCCAGGAATTTGCACCATCTGAAATGTAAAATGATGAAGGCTCCATACAAGCCTCAAGTCCAGATACAACACAGAAGCCATCAAGCCCTTTCAGAAAGGACCACAGACTATCTGTGTTATAATAGATATACATACATATGGAAAATACAGAAAATAATGAAGAAAGCAAAAATCATCTTTAATCTTTACCCAAAGATAATTTCAATTGGCAGTTAGAATTTCCCCTGAATTTTTAATACATTTTATCCCATCTTTAAAACAAAATATATTATGTCCTAATAATTTTCTGAAGTTAAAAACTTCAGAAATAGTAGTCTTAATAAATGCTACTCTTTCATTGGCTGACTATCTTGATCAGTAGTCAATCATCTAATGTTAAACACTAATGTTTTCTAATATTTACTTATTTATTCTTTGTTGAGACAGGTCCTGCTGTACAATGTGAACTGGCTTGGCTCTCACTGTATAGCCCAGGTTGGCTTTGAACTTACTATCCTCCTTCATCTACTTCCTCTGAGTGATGGGTTTATAGATTTGTACTACAGATGCAAGCTGATTTTTTTTCCTGTGTACGGATGCTTTGCCTGCATGACTGACTATCTGTACATAATGTATGCTCCTGGTGCTCTCATAGGCCAGAAGAGAGCATCAGCTCCCCTGGAACTAGAATTAGAGTTGGTTGTGAGCCACCATGTGAGTGCTGGGAATTGAACCTGGGTCCTCTTGAAGAGAAGCAAGTGCTGTTATTTTAACCACTAAGTCATTTCTCTAAACCCATATTTAAAAAAAAATTAAATAGTAAGTGTCTTATGCATTAAAATGTTCAAATCTTAGAAAAAATTGTGTGAAATGATCTTTTTGTACACTGTGAAGACGTGTTGTTCTCCTTGGTTTAATAGAAAGATAAATGGCCAGTAGTTCAGCAGGAAGAGGTTAGGCAGGATATGGACAGGGAGGGAACTCCCTGGGATGAAGAAGGGTGGAGACACCAGGAGACATGAGGAGAAGCCATCCAGATATGGAATGAGTGAGACACACAAAGTGGGATGGAGATAATAAAGCCATGAGGCAGAAAGTAACTTAATAGAAATGGGTTACTTTAAGTTATAAAAACTAGTAAGAGATAAGCCTAAGCTATCACCCAAGCTTTTTTTAAAAAAAGATTTATTCATTCACTCTACATTATACAGAAGAGGGTACCAGATGTCACCACAGATAGCCGTGAGCCACCATGTGATTTCAGGGAACCGAACTCAGTACCTCCAAAAGAATAATCAGTGCACTCAACCTCTGAGCCATCTTTCCAGCTCCCTCACCCAAGCTTTATAATTAACAAGAAGTTTTCCTGTGGTTATAAAAGCTAGTAAGAGACAAGCCTAAGCTACCAGCCATGCTTTTATAATTAACAAGAAGTCTTCCTGGGGTTATTTGGGAGCTGGCTGGCAGGACAGACTATTCTGCCTACAAAAGATTCCTAAAACTACAAAATTAATACTGTGAAGTCCCTGGGAAGAGCTTTTGCGTTATGCTTTTGCATTCCTTTTTTTTTTTTTTTTTTTTTTTTGAGACAGAGTTTCTCTGTGTAGACCTGGCAGTCCTGGAACTGGCTGTGTACACCAGGCTGGCATTAAACTGAGGGATTCAGCTGCCTCTGCCTCCCAAGTGCCGGGGTTGAAGGTATGTGCCACCATACACAGCTTCACTCTTATTTTCTGTTCTCTTTCATGGTTATACTTTGAGAGTCTGCTGATAAAGCAAACAAAACAAAACCAAAAAACCTAAACCCAAACCAATGACAACAAAACCCCCATTTTTCTGCTGTGTATGCTTTTGAGTGTTTAGCCCGTGCTTCTCGGGGACAATGGAGGCAGCTAGGAGAGGAAGAGAGGTCCAGGGACTAAGCTACCGGGTGTGAGAGAGGGTGTCGGCCACGGAAGCTGGTTCCACCCAACTGAAGCTGGTCCTAGGCTTTGCCTGGCAATTCAATCACTGAAACCTTCTCCCTCTTCAGTTTCGCTAATCCTCTTAGTCCACTTGTCATTGAGAAAGAAGGTCAAATGGAACGAGCTTCTATAACCTTTCTTCACCATCTGGCTCATATATACCCATTTAGTCCACCCTTCCTGTGACTGTCCTGTGATGTTGGCAACAACTGTTTATCTCTCCACCTAAGAAAGACCGGGATCTTTCTCCAGTATCCCCATTCACACACAAACATACTACCTTCTCATATTTTTATTTTGCTTTGTTTGGGGGCATGGTGTTGCTGTGTTTCTCAGGCTGCTCTTGCACTTATCTCTATACCTCATCTTCCAGAATCATACGGATGACAAATGTATTTCACTCTGGTCACCCACCTCTCAGCTTTCCAAATAGAAAGCACAGTTCATGTTCTCCTCTGGATCCAATTCTATTAATGCCTACTTACTGCCTTACAGCAAAAGTCCTTAGAAGCTTGACCCTACTCACTGTGCCCACTTCCTGTCTTCACATTCTTCCTGCCAAACCTCAATTGTCTTCACTGACAAAATTATCACCAAGGTCACTGATGACTTCCCACCCCAGGTTTCCAGTGGTCAATGCATTTTCTTCAACTCTCCATGTGACACATTCCTGAGTACTTACTTCACCTCTAGGATGCTGTAGATTTGCAATCTGCTTACTGTGGGACATTTCCAGTCTTTCCTGTCCCTCATATCCTTTTATCTCAAGGTTAGAGGCCATGTGACTTAGCCCTGAGCTCTCTGCTCCTCATTCCACACACGTGTTCTCTTTAGCCTTGTGATCTTCAAGGCTGTCTGTAGGTTTGCCGGTAACTCTGATCTCATCCTTTCCTTGAACGTCATAGGCCTGCACTGGGGTGCCTGCCTACTTTGGTGTTTGGCTCTCGCAGGATCTCCAAGAGCAAATACATCTCAACAAACATCTGATTCTATTCGGACTCAGAACATGCAGCCTTCCTTGGGCTAATTCCTCCCTTCTACCTGTTAAGGCTGAAATAGTTGGTATCAACTTTGGTTCTTCCTTCCTTTGGTACTCTTGACCCAAACTGTGTAGGATTCTGTTGGCTCTACCTCTCTACCTACAGTACCACCAACCTGGTTCATAGCACCGTCTTCCTCACATAGATGGTGGCAAAACCTCCTAGCCAATCTCTGTATACTAGGCTTTCCCCACACTTTCCTCCAAAATCTACCTTCCATGTTAGATGCTAGACTGACAACATATAATTCTCAGTTCACATTCCTATGGCTTCCCACCCATTCCATAACAGAGCTGAGGCCCTGGCTCATGAGACTCAGGGCCACTATCCCCTGGCTCATTGATCTTGAGCCCGAGGTCTTGGCAGTGTTGCCCTCTACAAAATGTGTTTGTACTTCAGGGCCTTTGGGATGAACACTGTGCCCACAGCTGGTGTCTTCTGCCTTTAGCCTCCCCGCTTAATTACCTCCTGGTGGTTAGCAGAAATGATGATTAGAAAGATGATAGAAGAATAAAAACAATGGTTTTATAAAGAATGGGAGACTAGGTAAAAGTATTCATGTCTCTTTTCTATGCCACAGATTTCCTGCCCGCCAAGAGCCTGATGTGGGGAAAGGGAACAGGTACTAATTTGACCTTATACTTCAGCTACTATTAATCGAGATACAACACGGTTTAATTTCCTCCTGAGGGGGGTCTTGTCTCACTCAGCAGTACACCGGAAGACCCTGTGCCCACTTGAGTCATAATCCAGAGTGGAAGAAGCAGCTAGCAATCCAGTTAGTTAAAGATGAAGTTTTGGTTTTGTTCTGAATTCTAAAGGGGAGTCACAAACTGTCTAGCAACCTCTAGTCTGTAAGAAAACATTCTTGTGAGTTAACCCAGAGTCAAGAGAGAGGAGAGACCCCAGAATAAAGCAAGGAAGAGACCAATGAGCAAAAGAACACAGGCTGAGAAAGGTTTGTCTAGGATGAGGAGGAACACTCTGCCTTAAATGCCACCCGAGGAAGGGCATTTCAAATGTCTATTTACTTATCCGTTATGTGCATTATTTGGTGTTTTTTCCGTCTAGATTTGAGTGTGTGTGTGTGTGTGTGTGTGTGTGTGTATGTGTGTGTGTGTGTGTGTGTGTGTGTGTGTGTGAGAGAGAGAGAGAGAGAGAGAGAGAGAGAGAGAGAGAGAGAGAGAGACTTTGCAGGTGCTAGCTGGAGGCGCAGGAGTAATAAATGGCTAGTCATCTTAGCAGCTTCGAGCCTTGGGAGGAGTCTGTTTATTGGAGCTGGAGGAGGGTGTGGGGGGCATTGGACAGTCTCGGGACAGCAGTGGAAAGAGCCTACAGCACTGAGGAATGTCATTGTCAAATGAAGTCATGGCCCTGGGAAGCACCCTGGGAGTTACATCAGTGGCTTTAGTGACTCTTTCCACCCGACCCAAACATTCTAGACTTTATATTTGTTTAGCATGCAGCTCTCTGAAATTATTACCCTACATCAACAGTCAGTTACAAAAAAAATCCAGCAATACATTTCAACTTCTGCTTCCAGCCAGATAAGGTTGGATGGACAGATCACCTTTCATGTGCCTGAAGTAGCAGGAAACAGACAAGATGAGACACTATTTATCATCATCATCATCGCTTAATTTAATTTTTTTTTGAGATTCAAGAACTGATCATTTGTTGCTCTTTTTTAAAAATATTTATTTATTTATTATGTATATAGTATACAGAAGAGGGCACGAGATCTCATCATAGATGATTGTGAGCCACCATGGGAATGCTGGGAACTGAACTCAG
Source organism: Sigmodon hispidus (assembly GCA_004025045.1). Classification (NCBI taxonomy): domain Eukaryota; kingdom Metazoa; phylum Chordata; class Mammalia; order Rodentia; family Cricetidae; genus Sigmodon; species Sigmodon hispidus. The sequence goes on from PVIH01000398.1 coordinate 153,143, forward strand.
GTCCTCTGGAAGAGCAGTCAGTGCTCTTGACCTCTGAGCCATCTCTCCAGCCTCCTTATTTGTTACTATTGAAGACTTAATTTTGATGGACTGAGGCTTAGAGGTGTTCTCAGTGTCTCTTGGTGATCTATCTGTCCCTGGTCTTTTTCTTTGGCTTCTTTCACTCCCTTGGCCAAAAGATCAGCACATCCTACATCCTGCAGCCTCCTTGCTTTTCTAAGTTCTCACTCCTTCCCTTCTTCCTGTCCCCCCCCCCCCCCAGATAAGGTTTCTCTATTAGTCCTGGCTGTTCTGGGGTTATGTAGACTACACTGACCTCATACTCAGGATTCCCCTGTTTCTGCTTCTGTTGTGCTGGAATTAAAGGTGTGCACTACCACACCTAGGCATTGTTTCTTCAGAGAGAGACACATCAATAGGCATTTGTTATAGGTACTGGGCTTATGGAGTAACAAGATGTTGGATCTTGGGTGGTTTGGTCCTGGACTTCTTATATTTTTGGTTGTGAGCCTAGCCTTTAATGGCTGAGCCATCTCTCCAGCCCGGTCCTGGACTTTTTACCTTCTTTATGTGCTTTCTCACAGCATATTGGCAGACATCATCATCTTTAAAGAAATTGAAAAGCTTTTGGATTTTGCTAGCTCTTTGGGGTCCCAACTGCTAAGGCATAGTAGTGTCTGTTGGTCTGGCAAATATCCGTCTCTCTGTCTGTTTCTGTCTCTATGTGCCTTTGTCTCTCTGTCTCCAATAACCAAGCTGAGAACACTCAGCATCCCCAATGTACCTAGAGACAGACTTGTGATTCTTCTCTCCTGGTCTCCTTGGTCTATAACAAGAATGCCCCTCACTAAACAGCAGGCACACTCTGCGGTGGGTCAAGACACCTTGCTTCATGGGAAAATTTTGTCATTTCCACTGACTCAGGCCACGTGACCCTTCCAAGCCAGAGCATCAGCAGCCACTTCTATGGCCATATGATTATCATAGAAAGTAGAAAGTTTGTGTTCATTGTGTTTATCGTCTGGCTCACACTGAAAATTTCCAAGTGGCAGTGGATTGGAGCTGATAAGCTAAACTCAGGAGTCTCAGAGTTAAGAAGCTAGATCTGAGAGTTTGAGGAATGGAGTCTGTGTAGGAGAGAACTGTGGGGGTCAGCAGAGGAGCCCCTCGTAGATTAAGGCAAGTACTGGTCACTGGGTAACAGCAGATGTGAGACTAGCTAGGACCAGGCAGGTAACCATCCAGGAGGGATGCAGGGGAAGATTCCCAACAATTGTATCCCAACTGTTAGCTGCCCTTGGGGCTGGAGAGATGGCTCAGTGGTTAAGAGCACTTGCTGCTCTTCCAGAGGTCCCAAGTTCAGTTCCCAGCTCCTACAACCCCAATAACAATCACTTATAACTCCAGCTCCAAGGTGCCCAAATTCCCTTCTGGCCTTTGTGGTCTTTCTCATACAACTTTGTGCCATACACATAATAAAATAACATAAAATAAAAATTCTAAAACTGCAAAATTTCTAGATAACCAAGTAATGTGAACAAAAACAAATCTTAATGTTAAACTATGAGGAGAAAATACTGCCTCCTTTTGATCTTGGGTTAGGCAAACATTTCTTAGGTACGATACTGAAAATAATATCCTTAACTTTCTAAAATGATATCAGCTTTACTGATAATGATACAAGGTTGGCCACTAGCACACAGGTGTTATGTCGGTCTCTTTGATTTTCGTCATCTTAGGTGGGTGGAAAAGGATGTCTTGGTAATGCCCTTTGAAGTTCTGAATTTTCCCGAAGTCCAACTTATCTTTTATTGATTTTTGTACTCTTGTCCTCATATAAGACGTGGCTATTTAACCCAAAGTCATAAAGATTTACACCTATTTTTCTACGCAGTTTATAGTTTTATCTTTTTCATGTGAATCTTAGATCTCTTTTAGTTCTTTTGCGTTGGGAGGAAGGGAAGTTCTTTATCGTGGTACAGTGATGGGTTATCAAACTGTAAACACAAGTATGTTTGGTTTATTATATGCTAATTACACTTCAAAATTAGTTCAAAAGTGATTTTTTTCCAAATGGTGTACATAAATGCTATATGTTTATGATGGAAAAGGTATATAGATTTTATTTAGAAAAAAGTATATAGATTTTGTTTTTTATTTCAATCTTTGTCAGTTTTTTTGTTGCTTAAATCTTGGGATCAGGGTGTAGGTTAGTTGGTAGAGTGTTTACCTACTATTCACAAGGCCCTGGGTTCAATACCTCATACCATAAAAAGAAAAAATATTTTAATATTGCTCAAGAATATTAATATTCTAAATATTAAATAACACTGAACATTTTAAAAACATGAACATTTATTTCACTATTTAAAATAAGTAAGCCCATTTAAATAATGAAAACGTAAATGTCCATGTAATCCTGTATTAGAATGGTGTTCAAATAGAAGAGCATAAGCCTCTACTGAGAAAAGAATTATTCTCTTTCCTCTGTTGTGTGCTATTTGCCTTTTCCTTTCTTTCTTTTGGATGGAGTCTCACTATATAGCCCACTCTGTATAGAACTTGCTATATAGAGCAGGCTGGCCTCAGACTGAGAGCTGCCTATCTCTATCCTGTGCTAGGATCAGAAGCTGCACCACCACCATTCATTTATTTGTAAAAAAGTAAAAGTGTGTGTATATCATTTTTTAATAAGATACAGTGATTGCACTAGAGACATATTTAATCTTCTTCCTGCCCATCTCGGAGTACCAGAAAGCCTCTTTTGTTCCTTCCTGACCTTCCTGGGGTTAACCGTGACTGACAGCTTTCCCAGCAGTAACATTAGAATGGACCTGTGAGCATTGTGTGTAAGACCCACTGAGCTGAGCAGCTGGAGTCGGCTTCATATTACCACATCCTGGGAGAGGCAGAGGGAAAGGGAGGGTGCCATAAGGAGTTAGAAGTTTCCTTCAAGTCCTGTCCTTATCTGAGAAGGCTGGGTTCCCAGCTGGTGGATGCAGCCCTTGAGAAGTGATTGGATCGGGGGGGGGGGGGGTGTTATACTTGATTAACCCATTGATGGATTCACAATTCAGTGACATAATTTGGAGGTACCAGGTTGTGGTTAGGTCCTGGGGTGTGCCTTTGAAGCGCTTTTTGCTGTGGTCCCTCCCTGTCCTCTCTATGTTTCTTGGCCGCCATGAAATGAGTAACCTCTGCCTTACATTCCTGCTGCTGGGGCATTTCACCTGCCTCATGCCCAAAGCAGTGCTGCAGCTGACCTTGGGCCCAAATCTGAAATAGGAGTCAGAATTAAGTTTTACTTCTTTGAACTAAGACAGGTCCCATTGGTTGTGAGGAAGGAAGAGTCACTCTCCTTTGGGGACGTGGCCCATGGTAAGTAGCTCAGGCTGCACTGGATGGTCACATATCCATAATGCCTATGGGCAGAACTGTTTGAACTTGTGCTTATTAATAAAAATAATAAAAAGAGAACATGAAGTTGAGAGGGAGATGGGGTGGAGGGAGGAAACAATGTGTGGATATGATCCATATGCATTATATAAATGTATGCAACATTCAAAGGATAAAAAACACTATTTAAAAGTACCTGCCTTTCAAAAACTGCATCCCAGCATTTTTGTCTTTGTAGATGCTGAGAGATGGCAGTTTTTGAATAATTTCCTCTAAACTGGTTTAGGTTGTTGTAACCAAAGAGCCAGCTCAAAGCTGTGCAATCCTGGAGTTTTAATTCTTAAAAAATAAAGGAGTTGTTTAAAGCCAGTCTGGGCTCTTTATGATGTATTTGTTTAACATTAAATGTGTCATTACCCACACTTGAAGAAAGATCCTTCAAGAACAAAGACTCATAATGTTTCAGTTGGAAAATTTCCTCCTCTTAAAACGTGGGCTTTTATTGAATTGTTTATCCTTTAGGGATGGGCTTTGAACAGACAGCAGAAATAGCACCATGTTGATGCTATTCAAAGTAAATAACAGGGCCTTTGCATGGGACCTCCCTTTTCCAAGTAAGCATGCAGAACATCAAAAAGCATATGCGAAATTTTATGAGAGCAATGCCACAGAGTCTCAGCCTGGCCTGTTAGATTATAAAATATCACCTTGTACCCATGCACAAGACCTAGGGGCTTGAAAATCTGCAGGATGAGATTCTGACATAACTTTGTGTGTGTGTGTGTGTGTGCACGCGTGTGTATTTGGTGTTCATGCATGTGGAGGCCATATGTATTTGTGTGTATCTGATATTTATGCATTAGAGAACAATATTCATCTAATTCCTCAGATATTATGTGTCTTAGTTTTGAAGACAAGGTCTTCCAGTTTCCTAGTGTTCACCAGTTCAACCAGACTGCTGGCCAGCAAGCTTTAGGCTCCAACTGTCTCTACATCCCAAGCCCTGGGATTACAAGTGCATACCATCATGTTTGGATTTTTAAAATATGGATTCTGGAGATTGAATTTAGCTTCTGACTCTTGAATGGCAAGCACTTTACAGATTGAGCTACCTCCTTAACCTCTGTAACTCACTTAAAAAAGATTTCTGTTTTCTTATGTGTGTATGTGCATTTGAGTCTGAGTGCCTACAGAGGCCCAAAGAGGGTGTTAGATAGGTCCCCCATAGCTGCAGTTACAGGTGGTATGAGCCAGCCGATGTGGATGCTGGGAACTGAACTCAGGTCCTCTGCCAGAGAAGCAAATGCTCTTAGCTGCTGAGCCATCTCTCCAGCCAATCCCCATAGCTCACTCTTCACATGGGGTCATGTGAAAGAGTGGGACGCAGGGAAGATGAGCTTATACACTGAACACCTGTTCCTGGGACAGTTTCCAGTGGCTCAGTGCATGGAGGACACTTGTGTGTTAGGTGGATGTTGCTTTATCTACTTTTCTCTGGGCCTGAAAAAGGTGTTTCTGTTTCTGTTGTGAACAACATAGAAGGAAAAAGCAAGTTAAAGGAGAAAAGACTGACTTTGGTCACAGTGCTGCAAGTTGAGTCTATAGTCATGGAGTTTATGTTCTTGGACAGGACTGTGGATGCGTGTGCTGGAAGAGGGTTGCTCACCTCATAGCTTCAGGAAGCTGAGACTGTAGAACAGCAAGAAGCTAGGGATAACATACCTGCATTGTTTGGCTTACTTCTAGCTAGGCTCTGTCTCTTAAAGCTTCTACAACTTCCCCAGATCTGAGGGATCTTCCCCAATATCTGAGGCCCAACCATTCACAAAGGAGCTCTTGTGTAGGGGATGGGGAGTGGGGTAGGGTGTATGTGAGGATAAGGGGTAACTTCAAGGGTAGGGGTGGGGCTGATTCATATCCAACCCATAACAGGATCCATCGCAGGAATCTCTTTCTGTTCCTATTCTTTTTTTTTTTTTTTAAACTTTATTATTTATTTATTTGCGTTGGTGTTTGCCTGGAACTGGAACTACAGACGGTTGTTAGCTGCCATGTGGGTGCTGGGAATCGAACCCGGGTCCTAACCCCTGAGCCATCTCTCCAGCCCCTCTGTTCCTACTCTTTATTTGGTCCCTTCCGCCTCCTTCCTGTTGAGCTGTATCTGGTCCACCTGCTACTGGAGAAGGCTGTAAACTCCAGTCGGGAAGTGTCCTAAAGACAGGCAGAGCTAAGATGCTTTTAGTGGAACAAATCTGCCCGCAGGGGTGGGAAGAGAAAGGACAAAGTTGGCAGGACCGGCAACAGGCAAAGCCATTCAGCATCTGTGGGATCCAGCTGGCGGATGCATGAAGATGGCGTTGCATACAAGCTTCAGGGTGGCAAACACTTGGGACTTCCTCAGGAAGCAGGCCAGGCCATCGGGTGTGGGAAGTAGACAGTGATGATTGAGCCACATCCTCACACAGCCGAGCGATCCTGGGCTAGGATTAAGTCTCTCAGCCTCTGTGTCCTCAAATCTGTCAGAAAGGATGCTACTCTGTGCTCCTTCGCCACTGGAGTTATGCTTTAAATGAGGGAATTTGGATGATAGATAGGCCTATGCTTTCAGTTAGTGCAGCATGATGAAAAAAAAATCCATTTTTCAAATGAACATGGTGCTGTGTGTGGCTTAAAGGGGACACCACACACACACATACACACACACACACACACACACACCACACACAAACCACACACACACACCACACACACATACACACCACACACACACACCACACACACACACACACACACACATACCACACACACACACACACACACACACACACACACATGAACACACATGAACACATGCAGGCACAGACACCCATGCAGGAACAAAACCAAAACAGTGGGCTGGAGAGATGGCTCAGAGGTTCAGAGCACTGACTGTTCTTCCAGAGGTCCTGAGTTCAATTCCCAGCAAAACTACATGGTGGCTCACAACCATCTATGATGACATCTGGTACCCTTTTCTGTATACTGTATACATAATAAATAAATAATTAAAAAAATCAAAACAGCAACAGCATTAGGTCAGGTTGGGTTCTTGGTGTAGTGGTTAGAGAGACCCATTGAGTCTGTCTCTCTCTTTTTAAAGCTAAGAAGAAGTAAATCCATTTCCCAGAGCATCTTCTTCACTGGGATGTGGCTGAGCTTCACAGACACCCAGGCATATCCTTGCTGGACTCTGGATAGCCGGGGTACATGTGGCTATTCACCTTGGAGCACAAGTCCACCTTGGAGATGAAGCTTCCCTTTGCCTGACCCATTGGCTGGTCTTGTGGGACCTGGTTAAACCATAGAAGTAAATGGAGAGGGTGTGGCTTAAGAAGGAGCAGCCGAAGGACAGCTGGGACAAAGAGCTGAGGTGGATATCTTTGTGTTCAGTTAAAGACCTCTTTCATCCCAAGTGATCTGAGCACCCTCCTCCTGACTGTGGAGCCTGGTGCTTTTGTGGTGTGTCTGTCTTACAGGGCTCAGTTTACGTGAGTCCCAGCGAGCCCCAACACACTTGTATTTTCCATTAAGAAGCTTTAGAGGCCCTTCTGGGATCTAGTGCCTGCTCCTTTCAGTGGAGCTCTGAGAGAAATGGAGATCATGTATGCAGAATGAACTACTTCAAAGTTGAGAGAACGGGTCCTTGTGTTTTCTCAGGGAGGTGGAAAAAGATGCCGCCATCAGAGGTCCCAGATGGTTTCAGTGGGTTTTAGCTTTTCCTCAGAAGCTCATTGCTTTGAGGACAGTGGCTGACGTCAGTACTCCAATGAGTCTGAGTAATCTCGGTGCTTGGGTGTTTCTCAGGGAGGCTGAGCACTGGAGCCATCCTCTAAGATCAATGGACCATTGACCTGTTTCTCATTCATTCCGGTCTTTGGCTGTGTTTGTGCTGTGAAGAATTCAGGGTTCTGCTACCCATTTTCTCCTCAGGGCCACATGCTGCACTTTAAGGCTGGGCCAAAGGACCCCATAGATGAAGTGCAAATGTACTTCCGATGTTGTACTCCTGAGTGCATCTCTGCTTGACCGTCTGCACTTGTCTCTGCATCAAGTGCAAAGCAGGAGCACTTGATTGTAAAGTGAGCGGTTGAGACAAGTCTTTGAGGTCCCGAGGTTTTGGGGTATTTGGGAGTTGGTGGTTGGAATAGGGGGATAGAAAAGAAGTCTTTGGAATCAGAAGTAACAAGGCACACACATCCTAGAGAATGCCATTATGACTCCTGACCCCAGAACAGGATACAGAGGGAGCAGGTACTACATTGCTTCTAGCCAGACCTTGTCCACACCCAGCTGGGACCTGCTGCTCCCCACCACTGAGCCCTAAGCAAACTTCACATTGTTCTCACTCATCACCTGTGCTCTTTCCTTTAGTGTAAGCCCCTGGGTGAGAAGATGTTACCACCCCAAGCCACACCCATCTATGACTAAGAATTGAAGAGTACAGCAACCTAAATCTGAGTACGCCCTTCTTAGAGGAACAGCTGCAGCATCCTTTTGCTGTTCCAGATTCTGGTGGTCAGAATATTTAGTAGCTGATAAACGAGAAACTGAAGGATAACAGTAATAGTGCTTTTTCACTATAGAATAAGCTGTGTGGGCAATGATGTCAGAAACTGATATGGACACATCCCCAGAGCTGGTATCATCAGCCCTGGATATGATTCCGGCTTGTGAGCTCCTCTGCTATGCTAGGACCAAGCATACATTTTGAAGCTATAAGGAGCTGGAGAGATGGCTCAGAGGTTAAGAGCACTGACTGTTCTTCCAGAGGTTCTGAGTTCAATTCCCAGCAACCATATGGTGGCTCACAACCATCTATAATGACATCTGGTACCCTCTTCTGTATACTGTATACATAATAAATAAATCTTAAAAAAAAACACATTTTGAAGCTATAAAATCTATGCCCTTCCCTATTTTAATGAAAGCTGTGGGAGGTCATGTGACAAAAGCATTGGAAAGGATGAGACTACTGACCAAGATCCTTATGCTCAAGGGAGTGTGTGGCATTCATGTCCCTCAGCCTCCAAACCCAGAGAGTCTCTTCAGCATGCCACACATGTAATTAGTGTAAGGAGGCCTCTGGGAAGATCAGGATTCTCAGACTCAGCCATATGTGAAGAAAAGAACACAATCTGAAGGCATAGTTTGAATATTTGTCAGTGTTGATGGTTAGAAATTAGCTTGGGCTTGTGTGTGAGTCACACTGAGTGTCTTTATCAAAGTGTGGCTGGGGAACAGCTGAGGAGTTCCCAGGGCCACAAGGTTTGACTCACCAGTCCAAGGGGACTGCAGTTTGGTCCAATTTCAGGCAGAGTACTGCAAACAGAGCGTACACGACTCGACCTATCTCTGTTTGCCTTCCTTCCCTCAGTGTGGCAATCAGCTAGAAAGCCACAGCCTCTGTAGCATCCTGGGAAAGAACAGGCTGTGCTGAGGAACAGCTTGGTTTTCCCTGGGCCATGATAAAGCAGAGACAAGGCGCACACACATCCACAGTGAGACGGTTCAGTTTTGGCAGCTGGACAGTCGGCCAACTTGTGGAGATCTCCAAAGGGAAGCCTGGGGTATCAGGTGTCAGAGCTCAGCGTGGGGTTATTATGTCCACTGGCCTGGGATGCTGGATACTTCATATAAGGCTATGGAGCCCTAAAGGAATTAATTCCCCCCTAGCCAAGAAATACAAAATTGTTTCATCAGTCAGAGTTTCTAGCTACAGGTAAAAGCAGCTGAGCCTCACTAATGGAAAGGAGCAAGACAGTGAGCTGTTCAGTGTCCCGGGGCCATTCTGTACCATTTTGGAAGTTACGCAGCCTGGTGGGGCACCCTAGCTTCTAACACCAAACTCTCCTGGTAGGACACAGTTTCTCTGCTGTAGCATCCGTCCACTGTGCAGCTCACTAGACATTAGTCTTATGGTACAGCTGCCTCACTGGGACAGTGTGTGCAAGGCAGGGGTGAGAAAGGTGACGTCTTATAAGGGGCAGAGGTAATTTACCTTCCTCCTTGCCTAGAGAAGCCAAGGGCTGGAAGTTCTGAATTTGGGGTTTTGAGCTGTAATATTACAACCAGGACACAAGACCAGAGGAGATACAGATCTTTGGTAAACAGATTTGATTGTCACCTGCAGGTAAAGGTGATAGAAATAATAACAGGTCATGTGATCCTACTTGCTTTTGGTCATGGCCTCTTTCCGATGGCCTCTGTCCTTCAGAGCGAGGCACACAGTGCTGATTTGTTTAGGACTTTCTTGCTTAGGATAATTAGAATTAAATGCACACATACATTACAAAATGACTGCTACAATCAAGTTAGTTAACACATCTGACAGCTGTGTGTGTGTACTCACAAACACTCAGGGTAAGGACACTTAATATGTACCCTGGAGGCTGGGGATGTGGCTCAACGGTGGGACAGTTGCCTAGCATGCAGAAAACATTGGCTTTGATCCCTAGCACTACACAAAAGAGTCTAACTTTTAGCAAATTTCAAGTTAATAACTCTGCTGTGTGTTAGGAACTTTTGTTGATGTTATAATGTTGTATAATTTCCTATTCAAATAACTAATCTTGTTATCCTAAGAAAATGTATATATCAGTTTCCTAAACTTAATTGAACATGGTAAAAGGTAAAATATTTATATATAAGTAGTAACTATCACGTAAGGTATGCTTAAAACATGCATTAAGAAGCCAGATGTCGTATCACAAGCTTTTAAATTCAAGACTCAGGAGGTAAAGGCAGGTGAACCTTGTTGAGTTCAAGTGTATCCTGGTCTACATAGAAAATTCCGGTCAATCAGAGCTACATAGAGAAACCCTGTCGCAAAAACAAACCAAAAACCAAACAACAAGTAATAATAAAACACACATTAAGGCATTACTAATCAATATGTTTGTGTCCGGTTAGCTTTTGCAAACTGGGCACAAACCAGAGTCATCTGGGGAGAGGAAAGTTCAGTTGAGGAATTACTTCCATCTGTGGGACATTCTCTTGATTAACAGTCGAAGCAGAAAGGTTCAGCTCCCTGTGGGCGGCGCCAAGCTGGGCAGGTGGTCATGGGCAGCAGAAGGAAGCAAGCTGAGCAAGCCATGGAAGGTGGTCGGTCAGTAGAGAGAATTCTCCCATGACCTCTGCTTTACTTCTTGCCTTCAGGTCCCTGCCCTGGCTTCTGGTTGGACTGCAATGTGGAAGTGTAAGTCCAATTAGCCATTTCCTTCCCCAAGTTGGTTTTGGTCATGGTGTTCCCATCACAGTTATAAACAGCCAACTGGGACAAAGTGTGGGGTCTTGTTGGGATGGATTTGACCTGGTCATTTTGTGGGGAGGATTGTGGGAGCATTTGGAACTTCCGGCTGAGTGTTCCCAGAGTATAATGAGTGGTTTTGGGGGTTTGGATGCTAAGACTCTGACAAGAATGAGAGAAATGCACATTCTGGGGGCCTGGCTTGTGAGCCTCGGAGGGAGGCAACGGTTCTACTGTAGCCATTTATATGTTTGAATTAGGAATCAGTGCAAGTGAAATGTGTGCTTCCTCAGGACAATAGATGCTGGTCAGCTGAGGCTCAAGAAATCAGCTGTGATTAACAAGAGGTCTCATTACTGAGGCAGACTTCTGGGAAGGGTTTCTTCAGGGTCAGCATACAGAAGTCAATGGCTCAGAGGCGGCTAAGGCTGTATGTCAAGAATTTGGCAAATAATGTGCAAAGTCTCCCACATGGTTTTGGTTTTGAAGGCATAAAAGGGTCATGGAGAGCAACTGAGTCTTGGTACTGTGAGAGGCCAGGAGAGGCCACTGGTGAGGGTACAACCCCAGGGTATTGGAGAGGTAGGGATAACAGGATGTCTGCCAAGAACAGCAGAGGTGTGGTTTGGAGCTGACCTAAGCCCGGAAGATAAGTTGTGTGTGTTGTAGATGGCAGAAGAAGGTGCCCAAATCCTTTGGAGTTTTGGTTTTGCTTTGATCTGACTATAACTGTGCCTTGGTTTTTTCCTCTTAGAATAAGAACTTCTTTTTTTAACTGCATGGGTGCCTTTGAAATAAGTCAAATATTTTAAAGAGACATTGAATTTAAAAATTGCACTGTATTTTATATTGTGATGTTAATATTAATGTGAACTTGGGGACAACCAAGAGGGAAAAATTTATGGTTTAATAGTGATGTATTTGTGCATCAAGCTGACAAAGAACTGGTCAACTGTGCAGGTTACTTGTCACAAGCTAGAGTATCCTGGGAGTAGAAATTGCCTCCATCAAACTGGTCTGTAGACAGGTCTGTGGTGCATTTTCTTAATTAATAACTGCTATGTGAGGGTCTAGTGTACTCTAGGCCATGTCTACCCTGGGCAGGTGATCCTGGATTGTAATAAGCTGAACAAACAATGGAGAGCAGGCCAGTAAACAGCCCTCCTCCATGGGCTCCACTTCAGTTCCTGCCTCCAGGTTTACACTCGGATACAAGGCCCAGTTTCCACTGCTGACAGGTTGTGATGTAAGCCACAAAAGACTTCTTCTCTCTCAAGTTATTTTTGGTCATGGTGTCATAGCACAGTGGAAGAAATTATGGAGGTTTGTAGAAGGTGATGCTATGATGCTATGATGTCTTTCTGTGTCAACATCAAAAACGCTCATGACCTTTGCAGACATTCAGCATGCTTAACAAAACCTGTATGGGCCAGTAAAAGACTTGTGTAAAATGTCATTTTAAGATGTTACAATTGTTTATGCTGTGGAACACTTGTTTTAATGATGTAAAGGTGTGTTGCATTCTTTTATGTTGCATTTATTTAACTCTGTGGAGCTGTGTTATTTTGCCTGTCTAAAATACCAGATGATCACAAAAAGCAGTTTAAGAGAGACATATTTTTTTACCTGTTTTAGATGAAAAAGTCCTTGACAGGTATCAGGGAGTGCTGGCAAGGTACGGTGAGAGGGTGCCATCTCTTCTCTTGTCTATTTCTTAACAGTCTCATTTTTTGTGTTTTTTGGTTTTGTTTTGAGATAGTGTTTCTCTGTGTAGTCCTGGCTGTCCTGGAATTCAGAGATCCAGCTGCCTCTGCCTCCCACCTGGCTATAACCATATTTCTTGAAGATTAGTTATTTTCATATCTCTTTGCCCTCTGTTGACTCTAGGAACTCAGATTCTTTCTTGTCTGTTTTATTCAGCATGATTCCAATTCCATGGAAACTGTCCTGTACTACCCAGCCTTCCATCTTGGTAAATAACATTGGTTAGCCACTTCTTGAAACACAGTGTTGTTTCCATGACAACACCCCTCTCTGGTGTTGTCCACCTTCTCTGTGGCTTCCCACTATGTCTGTTGGGCCGTCTCGTCTTCCTGTGCCTAATCCCTCGACATGACTGTTCTCCTGCACATGCTCCTGGCTCCTTCCCTTCCGCCCATGACCTTGAACACCTGTGATGACCTTGAACACCTGTGCCCTGATGGCTACTGCATTTTTGTCTCCAGTCTAGGTCTGTAGGAAGTTCCAGACTTCTGTACTCAGTAGCATTAAAAAAAAAAAAAATCCTACTATTCTTTCCCTCCTCCTCCTCCTCCCCACCCCCTTCTCATGTGTGAAGACAGCACACAAGCCAGGACACAGCACATCACCAGATACAAGCCCTGCTAGTGCCTTGGTCGTGGACTTCTAAGTCCAAAAATTTTGAGAAATATATGTTGGCTGTTTAAGCCAGGCCCTTTCAAATATTTTCACTGGAGAAATGTTTCCTTGGTCCTAGGTACATGGGTAAATAGGGATACAAGTGAAGTACTTAGAAGAAAAGGTGTATACTAATGAGATGGGTATGCTCGGCTTACATGGATTAAATGCATGCATTACGTACATTACATCCTGGTTGTTTTATACAGCAGAATGTAGAGCATTGTCAACAAATTTTTCAGAACTGACTGATATTTTTATTATAATCATCAATGCTAAAAATGCCATTTTGCATAAATACATAAAACAAAATGGCAGGAATATATTTAGGACCATTTCAGAAATTGTTGGAAGTTCTGTCCTTATCCCAAGCCTAGACTCAATGAGTGATTAAAAAAAAAAATTCAAGCCAACCATTCAAATAGCAGCTTTAAAGTCAAACATTTTAATATAATATAATGCAAAGATTATTTGATATCTTCCATACTATAATGCAATGGTTATGTTTCTATAAAACTCAGAAACTTGGTGTATGCAGTAAAAATGCCCCAGTTTATGCTATAAAGAGTCAATTCTGAGGTTGCTAATAGGAAGCATTCACTGGTGCTTTGCGGCTGAGGGGAAAGTGGTCACGTGGTTTGTTCTGAACCAAGGCTGCAGTGCAGTTATGTGATAAAACCTGGGCAAGCGCTGCTGGAAACATTTAGGTCCATGGCACAGTTGATTTTGAATTGAGTTTTGCTTGGGTGTGCATTTAGAAGCCTTTTACTGTTGCCTTTTAAGTTTTTGTGACCTCCACATTCATTATGGGACCCTATATGATGGGTGAGACAGTTTTAGAAGGTGTAGTTTAAGCCTCAGGGTCTAGGGTATTATGTTATAGCAGTCCAAACAGAGGAAGATAAAGAACTCGGTGCTCTTCCTCACTTCCTGTGTGAATGGATTTTAGGTGGAGCTCTATTTAATCTTATTAAATGAAACCGGGAGGGGCTGGAGAGATGGCTCAGTGGTTAAGAGCACTGTCTGCTCTTCCAGAGGACCTGGGTTCGATTCCCAGCACCCACATGGTAGCTAACAACTGTCTGTAGTTCCAGTTCCAGGCAAACACCAAGACAAATAAATAAATAAATAAATAAATAAATAAATAAATAAATAAAGTTAAAAAAAAAAATGAAACCGGGAATGCCTCAAATTTCCAACAGTTAAACGAAATCTGAGCAAAAAAGCCCCTTTCACCTTTTTTAGGAAGGTGTTTGGGTGTTTTGCTTGTGTGCATGTATGTGAACCATGGTATGTCTGGTGCCTAAGGAGACTGGTAGACAGCAATAGGTTCCTGGAACTGGAGTTGGACAGCTGTGAGGTAATGTGGGTCTGGGAATCAAGTCAGGGTCCTGTGGAAGAGCAGCCAGTGACTATAAACTACTAAATCATCTTTCTAACCCATGGGGAAAGTCTTCCTAAGCATTACAAATCTCTAGAGCAGAGCTTCTAAACCCGTGAATCTTTCCTCCTTTGGGGGTGTCAAGTCACCACCTTACCCAGGTCGCTGAAGACCAGCAGAAAACAGATATCAGAAAGCAGATTATTTACATTATGATCCACAGTTATGAAGTTATTTTAGTTATGAAGTAGCAATGAAATAATTTTGTGGGGGGTCACAATGTGAGAAACTGTTTTAAAGGGTCACAGCATAAGGAAGATTGAGAAGCACTGCTTTAGAAAGTTGTGGAAAATATTAATTCAGCAAAAATAACAGTAAAGGAATTCTGCATGGCAATTAAACAAAAACAGAACAAAACAAAACCCACTACTAACAGGGTCAAGAGGAGAAGGACAAACTGAGGAAAATACTTGCAACAATAATTAAAATGTTGATTATCAAAATGCATTCTCTGAGCTGGTGGTGGTGGTGGTGCACACTTTTAATCCTAGCACTTGGGAGACAGAGGCTGGCCTAGTCTACAGAGTGGGTTCCAGGACAGCCAGTGGTACATAGAGAAACCCTGTCTTGGAAAACCAAAAAAAAAAAAAAGTACCCACTCAAGTTGATTAAAAAAAAAAAACAACCCTACATATGGGGGGGTTAGATATCAAAGATGAGGGTTTAGAGAGGTGGCTCAGTGCTGAAGAGTACTTGCTACTTTTTCAGAGGATCTTGATTTGCTTCCAATACCCATGTGGCAGCTCACAACTGCCTGTAACTTCAGTTCTGGCCTCTGAGTGTTCTATGCACTCAGATAGTGCACATATGTGTAAATGCAGGCAAGCACTCATACACATAAAATAAAAACAAAGCTTTAAACTAAAAGAATAAGAGAACAGGTAGTCCACAGTAAAAGAAATGTAATTAATTTTTCAAGACTGCACTCTGCTTAGGCTCCTCAGAAGCAGCTTAGGACTCTTACACCCGCTCAGAGAAGGAAGTGGGTTCTCCTGTAGGGAATATGTTCCAAATACAGGGGGCTGATAAGACATTATAAAAGACACTTAATGTGATCAAACAAATGGAAAAAAAACTTGCAATATAGATAGTCAGGGGTTTGTATCATGAAGGTAATTAATCTGTAGCAGAGTAGAGACAAAGATCAGGACTGCCATAATTATCAATTTGGTTTTCATTCCATCTTGATTCAACTGTTAATGATTCCTCCTTGAGAGGAGATGGGAAGTGTGATCTGCAATATGAGAGAAAGCAAGGGGTGCAATCCAGTGATTTTCCACAGCTGGCCTATTTCCCTTGTCAGCAAGGGGCCAGCCTTTACCCTGCAAGGGGCAGAGTGAGGGCACAGGTGTGGTTGGAAGCTGGAGGGCCAGCATGACTGGCTGCCTTCTCATTATTCAACCTACCATGCAATGCAGGTCAGTTGTTTTCAGGTCTCAACTGGGTGATCTGCATTTGGGTGACAAGCTGCCCTGACTGTCCTTGCTTGCCACTCATTTGTTGGTCTATTATTTTACTGGTGCTGTTGGGTCAGAGATGCCCTTGAGGTCTCTGCTGGGAAAAAGTTTCTTGCCTCCAGCCACTATGGACTTGGCAGGAGAAGGACTTGTAGCATGGTAACCCTGAGCCAGCTTTGACATCTTGGCTGTGCTACCTGAAGACAGGCTGAGGCCAAGTGGAGAGATCACAAGGCTTGACCTGCCCCACAAAACTGCTGAGATCAAGTGTCTCAAAGCACACAAGCCTCAGCTCAAAGTCCAAGTGGAATGGACAGCATCACATCTCACATCTGGACAGAAAGCATCAAGTCACATGCCTCTGTGTTACAGGGTTTCCTTTGAGTCTTGATGGCTTTAGAGGGGTAAGCCCAAGGTCATTAGCTCTGCCATGGCCTCATGTCACCTAAGGTGAAGTCTCAAGGGTGGAGTCAAAGGAGTCTCCCTTTCCCTCCAGAGCTGATCATCAAAACTCCTGGGGCCAAGAACACCATATTGTTATGTATATCTTTCTTTTTTAAAAAATTTCTGTACAGCAGGATATTTGATATCTTATAAAACTTGTTCTGCCTGCCCCCTGGGTTAGCAAGTTCTAGAACACAACCAAGTGTCCAGACTGAAGCATGCCTTGGGGTTGCAAACCAGTGCTGGGGCCTACCTCTTGTCTCTGGCCCCTATACCCTTGGAGGCATTCTGCCATAATCATCCCAGGCACCAAATAGCTGAAAGTTTGTGGGTATTATTTAAACAAGCCCCATGTGGGTACCTTTTCCCTGTGGCTCACTGAAGGCAGGGACTGAAATGACCTGAAGCTTTCTCTGCCATTCCTGACTGACCAGCACCTGAAGGAAGCAGAGCATGGTGGCTGAGCCCTGTCCTTAGTGTTTTCTTGGGTCCACACTTGCTCCTCATCAGCATCCTCTTCTGTTTCTCTCCAGCCCAAGAGGCTGGGTGTCTGATTCCTGACCCACACTCTACCTGTCTCCACACCATCCTTGGAGGATGGTGGAATTTATGTTTTCATACTGAAGATGTGGCAGGCAAGAAAAATTCTGTCGTGAGTTTGAACCCCTTCTTGGTCTGAATTGAATGTCAGAAAGCGAAAATTCCCACTTTCAGAGGAAATACTTGAGTGAGGACAGAACACTCACCTTGTCGAAGTGATTTTTGCCTAGGCAAAGGTCTATTTAAGGAGGATTTGTCTTTTGGCTTCTGGCAGAGAGAGAGAGAGAGAGAGAGAGAGAGAGAGAGAGAGAGAGAGAGAGAGAGAGAGAGAGAGAGAATGAATATGAGAGAATGAATTAGTGTATTACTATCCACATATCTGCCTCCCACACATCTATGTAATCTTCATACATAATAGCTTTGCTTTGGGAGTTACCGTGGACCTAGTGTAGGATCTTGGCTCTTTGCTTCTTTTGAGATCTGGTCTCTCTGGCTGTGGATCCTGGGCTGACTATGTAATTTACTATGTAATTCTGATTGATGTTGAACTTGCTATCCTGTGCTCTGTCTCCTAAGCACTGACATTATAGATGTGCATTACCTAGACCTGACTGAGTGTCCTCCCCTTCAAAAGCACTCCAGCCCCATGGCAAGGATTCTGGAGGCTGAGGAAATGTTCTCACTGGAGACGAATCTGCTTCTCTGACCCACTGTCGAATCCAGAGTCCCAAACCTGTCTCTTTTGTAATTTTTACGAATTTTGTTCTCCTGAGAAAGCCTGTTTCTTCTTTGTTCTACTTGCCTAGGATGCAGCAACTGTCCCGGAGACAGCAGTGAGGTACTGAGGTGAGAAGTCAGGGCCCCTCTCCCAGCTCCTACAAACCCCACAAATGCAGTGTGGATGTCACATTCCCAGGTCCAAGTGCATGGACAACAGCCTTGCCTATGGCCACTTCCAAGGATGCTGGGCAATAGGAGTTCAGGGTAAAGGGATATTTTTGAGTGGGAACACACACCTGGTTGCAGCTTCATCCTCGGGTGGAGGAAAGGCTAGACCACAGGCCATTGGTACCAGCTGGGCCACATGGCTTCAGGAGAATGGGCAAGAGGGGTGCCAAGCAGCAGTGGGTGCCCCTCCCTTTGGATGCTCTCAAATTTCCACCCTTCTTATGGCTACCACCCTTGTTTCATATGCTACACTTTGCAGGGTTTTAAAATTTGTTTTATTAGTCTACTGTTTTATGTTGGGGGCGGGGGAGGGTCATTCTCTCCTGATCTCACTTGTTTAACAAGCAAATTCAAAGGCTGACTTTCTCCCCTGGATTCAGATGGGGCATCTGCATTCAGCACTCACTGAAACTCTCTGATGCCCAGTGACTTCTCATGCCCCAGCAGGCAGATGCCGCTCACATGCAGAGTTCCAGCGCTAAGTGCCAGCCCTAACCTGCACTTCCTAAGCATGGTGCTCACCATGTGCTACTCCGCAGGCTCTCCTCCTCCTCCGCCCACGCCATTCGATCAGTGCTAACAGTTGGCTTCAATAACCTTATGGGCAGGGGAAGGACCCAGGGTGAGGCTGCTATCTACGCTCTCTCATGGACCAGGAGAGGGTTTCTCTTTCTCTGTCTTCCCTTCCAGACTGTGGCAAAGTCTTCGCTTTCAGATCTCTGTGTGTGCGAACTGGAGGTTCAGAGCCCCACAGGCATCCTCCTCAGGGGGTGGAGTAGCAGCATGGGGTACCCAGGTCTAGCCTCTCCACCCCACTGAGGGGAGCCGTGCTCCTGGACTGGGGCAGCTTGTGATCCTCACAACCACAGCACAAAGTACTGTTTACTCCCATGTGAACTTTCACATTTTTTTTTTTTTTTTTGCAATGCTGAAAATAATAACATGAACCTGACTCAGTTCTGCCCATCTCAGCGCAGATGGAACAAAGCCCCTGTTGTTAGCAGCTCTGGAGTCCCCAGGCTTCATGGAAGTGCTGGAAAGACCAGTCTCAGAAGACTGGGTGCAGTGGACCCTCTGGGAGGTCCCTCCTCATCCAGCCCTGTTTACGCCATGGCAGAGGGTGGGAGAGGGCAGCTGCCAGCCCTGCTGGGTCCTGGACCTATGGAGGGGTGGGGGACCTCCCTGTGAGAACACAGTGCCCTAAATACTTTCCTTGTGCCCGAGGGCCAGCATCTTTTGACCTTTGATCCTTGTCCCCGGCTCCCGGGTCAAGGGCACAGCATAAAGACAGGCTGTTCCCAGAATCTTTCAGAACAGCCCCTCTCCCCCATTCAGGAAGCCCCAAGGTTAAAAGTGATTTTTTTCTTTTCTCTTCATTCATTTGTTCGATCGTCCGTCCGTCCCTCCTTCCTTGCCT